>CM061920.1:43403826-43794563 GCA_031002005.1 Vandiemenella viatica | reverse complement strand
AGCGACCATATGGGCGCTTCCCAACAATTAAGGTGTTCACATTGTGGTAGAGGCAGTGATTATTTCATTTAGTATTGTGTATAAAGTGTTTAAAAATGCCAGCTTGTGTTGCGTACGGTTGCACAAATAGGCCAGACAGGAATGAACCTGGAATATCATTTCATAAGTAAGTTGAATTGTAATTATCGTTGTTGAAGTGAGCGGTAGACACAGCAAACTTTGCAGCACGTCTATAAATATTTAGTCATAGCTCTCAATGGGATGACTTTGTTCGCAAATTTTTCTTGGTGTAGTGTAGAAAATCAGCAAACCTTGCTATTTTGCACATAATAGACTAGCATTATTTTTTAACGAGTGTTTAAAATGAGATTTAAAGGGGCGTGTTTTACTTCGTGATTCAGTGAATTTACTATTACGATTTCTTTCGTCACGTTGCTGATTATACTGACAATGGATGATGAAATTAACTGTTATGTGAGAAGCTGTGAGTTTTATTAATTTTTTAAATAGCTATTTCAGGCCTTGACTTAGGTTATTTTAAAGCTTCATATGAAGACTTGTTTCTGTTTGTAAATACGTCTATACCTATTTTACCGATATTTGAAATCTTTCTCATCAAAGATTCTAATAGGAGAACTGAAATGGAATGTGGAAATATATCTATTTTAATGTAGACTAAAATTTGAGGACTAGAAATAAACAGTTCCTTGTTCACATTAAAAATAACTACTGCTGTATTGTAAATGCATTGAACATTGTTTTTTTTTTTGGCACAGTTTTCCTAAGAATGAAGATCAGCGATCGAAATGGATCAAGGCTTGTAGGAGACAAAATTGGACTCCAACTAATCTTAGCATTTTATGTTCAGTTCATTTTTCAGAAGATCAAGTGGATAGAACGTCATTTTTATCAACCAGATTGAGAGAAAATGCAAGTACCAAATATTTTTCCTGCATACCCATCATATCTGAAAAATAGAGTAAGTTACTAATACATTATTTATGGCAATAATTTATGCGTTATACCTCTTCTGCAATATGTTTCCTTCAGTGTCATAAATTAACAGTAAAAGTAATTTTCTTGGCTTAAATGAAGAGCACGATAGTATTATTTTTAAATTTTTGTAATATTTTGTACCTTTTCACTACTACAATTCTAAATGGATTGTATTTTGAAAGACCCTGTATAATATTGTACTTAAATTATCCACCGCAGATGAAATTTAGAATCCCTGTAACATTGTAACTGAAAATTTCTCACCAATCTGTACTAAATTATTCCTTTTTCTAACTTTCAGGTGAAAATGAAGAGAAAACCTCCAAAGGACCGTACTTCCAGTGCAAGAATACATGGAATGTCTACGGCAAAGGATGATTCAAACATTACAGGAGATATGCCTCTTTGTATCGACATGTCCACTGAGGATCATAGTGATGTACTTCCTGAACCCAGTGTGTCTACAGCAAATAATGATCCAAACACTACAGGAGATATGCCTCTTTGTATCGACATGTCCACTGAGGATCATAGTGATGTACTTCCTGAACCCAGTGTGTCTACAGCAAATAATGATCCAAACACTACAGGAGATATGCCTCTTTGTATCGACATGTCCATTGAGGAACATAGTGATGTACTTCCTGAACCCAGTGTGTTCGCAACTAAACCTGGTTCTCTTTCCAAATCAGGAGAAGGGGAGCATTCAAAAACATCTGTTGATACTTCTATGTCACCAATAAATTGTTTACAAAATGATGAGGAACCCTTAAAAAGAAAGGTTGAAAGGTATGAAGAAGTGATTAGAAGCTATAGGAAGAAAATAAAAACACTCCGTCAACAGAATCGCAGGTATAAGAGACGAATAGAAAAACTGTCATCTATATTTCAGGAACTGAAAGATAAGCAGTTGTGCACAAAAGATTCTCTTGACATCTTATCAAAGGCATCTGGTGTGAATGAGGAGTTTCTGAAAAGACAGTTGAATAAAGTTGTAGGAAGTAGCCTACCAAAGACATATTCCTCCAAACTACGAACATTTGCACTAACGCTTCATTTTTACTCACCTAGGGCTTACAACTATGTAAGGGAAACATTTGATACATGCCTTCCTCATCCTCGTACTATTTCCAGCTGGTACAGACGAATAGATGCAGAACCTGGATTCACAGATGAAAGTTTCAAAGTGTTAGCAAAGAAAGTTCAAGCAAATCCAAATTTAAAATTCTCGTTAGTTTATGATGAAATGTGTATCAAGAAACATGTTGAATTTGATGGAAAAAGTTTCATGGCTTTGTTGAAATTGGATCTGAAATAGACAATGACTCATTACCCCTGGCAAAGGAAGCTTTGGTATTTCTTGTAGTTTGTATCAATGAAAATTGGAAACTTCCAGTGGGATACTTCTTGCTGGATGGTATTACATCTTCAGAAAAAGCAAATTTAATCACTCAGTGTCTCAGGATGCTTCACTATGAGAAGGTAAATGTAGTGTCAGTGACTTTTGATGGACTCTCAGCTAATTTATGTGCCTTAACTGCAGCTTCTCACCTGATAGTCTAATAACTAAGTTTCCGCATCCAGAGATCCTGAGTTTTTTATTTCTGTCCTTTTGGACCCATGTCATATGCTGAAATGTGTTAGAAATACACTTGGTAACAGAGGTAGTATTGTGGATGGCAACAACAACTTCATCGAGTGGAAGTACATTAAATATCTTCATGAACTGCAAGAAAGTGAGGGCCTTTGCCTAGCTAATAAACTAAGGGATGCTCATGTAAAGTTCTATAAGCAGAAGATGAAGGTAAAGCTTGCAGCACAGACATTGAGCAAGTCAGTTGCAGATGCTCTGCATGTTTGTAAAGATATAGTGAAAGATCCCAGATTTCAAGAATGTGAACCTACAATTAAATTTATTAACGTGTTCAATGATTTATTCGATATTATGAACTCTCGGAACATGAAGCAGTTTGGATTTAAGAAACCAATATCCAAGTGTAATTATGAATCAGTGATAGCAAGACTAAATGAAATTGAAAATTATATATGTACTTTGAAAGTGTCTCCAAATGGTGAGAGAATAGTTGAAAGCAACAGACGTACTGGCTTCATTGGTTTTCTGGTTGATATTCAGAGTTTAAAATATTTATTTAATTCGTTGGTTATGAATCAGAAATCCTTAATGTATATACCTGTGTATAAACTTAATCAGGATCATGTAGAATTTTTTTTTCAATGCATCAGATCTTTGGGGGGATGTTCAAACAACCCAACTGCCAAACAGTTTAAAACTGCCTACAAAAAATTACTTTTAAAATGTGAAGTGAATTGTGTGAATAGCGGCAATTGTATTCCACTGGAACAGTTGTCGATCATGGCAACAGTTACACCAGAAAATATTATCAATTTCACATCGAGGAACTATCGCATGATTGAAGAGGAAGAGCAGTTACAGCTTACCTATAATTTCGACCATGACTATATGTTTGATCCGGGTTCATTGAGTCTTTTATCAGAGCATATTGTATATTATATAGGAGGGTTTGTTGTGCACAAACTGATGAAAAGTTTAAAATGTGAAGATTGTATTACTGTTTTGTGCTCACCATTTCCATTGTTTGGGAGATCTTTGATTACTTACAAAACAAGGGGTGGCCTTATTCACCCATCTGTTGATGTATATAATATTTGTAAGACATGTGAAAAGGTGTTTAGAAGAAATGTTCATGGTAATACTGGTATGTTTTTGAAGAAGAAATTAAATATTTTGCAAATTGAAACACAAGTTATTCGTACTTTAATGTGTCAAAAAATTTTTAGTCAGCTAAATGAACACACTCAGGATCAGGGTATGATGGATAATCACATAGCTCTCCTTACCAGAGCAATTGTAAACAATTATTTATCAATTAGATTTTGCTATTGGGGAAAGAATGTTGTTAAAAAGGGGGATTATATTAGAAATATTTATACCAAATTGATTTTGTTTAGAGGACAGTAAATTTCTCCTGCCCTTTGTAATTAATGAAAAGGTTAATAACCTGCCCAATATTCTCTGCCCAAGTGAGTACATCAAACGTTATGCCAAGGCATTTACGCTTCAAATCTTCAACAAACAATTGAAGCACAAAAGATAAGTTTCCATCAGAAAATACAGGTAAAATCAAATGCCTAGAACATATAATTTTTATTCAATACATGATGCTACTACAGATGTATTCATTGTTTCCATAATAATAGATGGGATAATGAATTTCACTAAAAGTATACATGTTAATTTTTAAAAATAATCAGAAGAGTGAATTTTATGAGTGGGGTAAATAATTTCCACTGGAGTGCATGCTCCAAAGAAACTAAAAATTAGAAGCAGTAATATTCAATTTCTATAGGCTTAGTTATTTATAACTCATCAAATATGAGCACTGTCATCTTTTTTTGAATCATTTATATCTATTTATGTCGAAACAGGTTCATGCAGAAATAAAAATGGGCTTCATAAATAAAGAAGTTATTGGCCTTTGAACAAAATCAATTTGTGGAATGTGTTTCTAATTTAGTCTCTTTTTTTTTTTGTACAACATTCTCCCCCCCCCCCCCCCCATATCTAAATCTAACTGAGAGATATTTTTTTTACAATTGTCCTAATAAGTAGGGCTGTGAAATTAGACAACACATCTTAATCAAGAGAATGTTCATTAAGGTGACTGAATAAATTTTCACAGATTATCAATTGAACAACTTGTGTTTCAGTTTGCAAAATGTTTAACTTCTTTTTAAAAAAATAAACCAAAATTTGAATGCACATTTCTGCTAAATACTTTTTAAAACGTTTCACAAATGTTACTTATATCAAGTGAACGATGAATAAGACCATCTCTACTTTTGTACGTTTTGAGAGATCCCCAAAATAATAGAAATGGAGATCACAATATACTAACACACTCTTCACTTTTTAATATTTTTAGATGTTTGTGTACCACAAATCCTGAAATGTAGTGTACAATATGATCTATTAAAACAGTTAGTGCACCTGCATCAAACATACATTCGTGGTCGGACTTGGGAGGAAACTGTAATTCTTTTTCCTCTTCAATAATTCGATGATGTCTTGATGTAAAATTTATAATATGTTCTGGAGCATGATTAACAATTTTTCCAGGAGTATACAATTACCAGTGTTTGCATATTTCACTTCACATTTCAAGAGTAGGTTTTTTTTTTTATAAGCTGCTTTAAAGTGTATGGGCAGTGGGATTGTTTGAATTCCTCCCCCCCCCCCCTCCACCCCAAAGATCTGATACATTGTAAAAATATTTCAAAGTGATCCTGACTAAATTTATATGCTAATATATATTTTAAGATTTTTTGATCAATAACTAAGGAATTAAAGAAATACTTCAAACATGAATCAGAAAACCTAAGAATCCAGTGCTCCTACTGCTGTCAAGTATTATCTTGCCATATGGTGACACTTTCAAATTACATATATAACTTTCTGTTTCAATCAATCTTGTATCACTGTTTCCTAATTACACTTGGATATTATGGAGCGTGTGCTCCATTGAAATTAAATAAAATAATAATACCCTTAGTCTTTTTTTGTGGCTGTAGATGTTTTGGCAAATAAAATTCTATTAAAATAATTTTTAACAGACTTTTTTTCCTTAATTTCTAATGTTTATAGATAGCATCAATTGAGATACATACATAAGAGAGCGTGCATAAACCACATAGCTCCAATTTGGCCTCCTGTGAACCACTATCCCTCCCCATGTAGACCAACTTGGCTTTTGCCTCCACCCCCCTTCCCCCCCCCCCCTCACCTAGCAAGTAGGTTTTTTTCCCCCTTTTGATTCCAGAAGACATTTTGCACTGTTTTCTCTTGTCAGACTATTATAAATTACATAAGGAGATAATTAGCTGAGGGAAATAAATAGGTTTAATTCTAGATCATGATACTGCTACAACTACTTTAGGCCTACTACCAGTACAGGGATCTAGCTTTTTTTAAAATTATTCCTAGCAGTTGAGGTTAGGTTGAAATACAGCCTGGACCAGAAGAAAAATGTCATAAAAGTGGTACGGATAATTCTTTGATAGCTGCGTGTGGCAGAAAGGTGCTATAGCGGTATCGCCATCTAGAATTAAACCAATAAATATTCACATGCTGTTGTGAATTCCATTCCTCATTTTAACTGTGACAAATTTTATGAAAGGATAGCTACGTGGCCTGGCTTGGAATCCCCCCCCCCTCTCCCTACATAGCTCAACGTAGCCTTCCAGCACCCCCCCCCCCCCGGACCAGGCCGTGTAGTTTGTGCACGGTCCCTACCTTTAACCACATGTTAATTCATTATTAATAATGTGAAGTAAAGGAAAATAATGAATCAAATTCTGTGTCATAAAGTTACTTGTACATTCCTGTAATAGCAACAATTGTGAAACGGCTCTTTTATTTTTAAAGGTAATAATAAAGCCTCTGCCCTTTTAAACAGAAGTTGAAGTAGAGTTCTTCTAGCGTGATAAGTTATTTTGTTGAAAAAAGTATAGGCTTGTTCAGACAGTGACTCATCATCGCATTTATGATTGGAGCACACTTGCTTGAAGTTACTTAAAAGAACACCGCATGATGCCAACCATACATTATAGTAAAGTATCACTCTTTACTTTTTGTTGATACACTTTATATTAACTATAAATTATGCGGAAACATTTTATTTCTGGTACCAGCCTACAAAATGTCTGGGTTGCTCATCCCTAGAGTGGGTCCTCTTACTTTTTTCTGGTCTAGGACACATTTCAGACTAACCACAAGTGGTAGTAATAAAACTGAAATATCCATTCTGCATGTCAACCATGTAATCATTGTGGCTTTGACAGAATTAATTTTTGGTCCAGCCTGCATCCAAACCTAAACCCCTCAATTTGGTTGTTGTATATCCCCCAAACTAAGCAAGATATCGAAAACATTTATTCCTTATTATCGAGTTTTTTCGTCGTGTTACATAAGAATCCATCATTAAATTTGACTTTTGCGAAATTTTTCTTCTGCATTTCAACTCAAGACACCTCACTTTTGAGACAGTATATCTCGAGAACTAGGTGAAATATCGAAAAATTTTACTCTTTATTTTTTATTTGTCTCGTCTTTTTAAATAAAAATTCATCATAAAATTTGACTTTGAATAATTTTTTCTTCTGAATTTCAACCAAAACCATTTCACATTTGAGACAGAATATCTCGAAAACTAAGCAGGATATCAAAAAATTTTATTCTTCATTTTTTATTTGTCTCATCGAGTTACATAATAATCCATCACCAGATTGCGGCGTCACGTTTATCCTAGAGTCCCCTTGAGGTGTTTAACCATACTCCCCGTGTTTGTTGGGAAGCGGTCAAGTCCCCACCACTCCGGCCATGCCCCCCCCACTCCTCCGCCGGCCTGCTTCACTTCCATGCGTGGCAAAGGTCTCTTGCGTCGTCTCCATATTATTCCTTCCTCCATGCCTCTACTCAGCTTCAGAGTTGATTACTATCATTGAATTTTTCTACTTGGCTTTTTGGGCTGGGTTGGCACTTTAAGATTCTTTCTCTTATCTCTGGCACCTGATTCCACTTGACAGGATGGTTAAAACTTCTTACGCATTTTCTAACTTCCTGATTGTAGTGAGCCTTCAGCGTACACATGAAACACTTTTCTAGTGGCTGGAGCTTACAAGTTAGTGAGGAAGCAGGCACACAATGGTCACAAAGTTACTTCTTCTTCCATATTTTGCACAAGTCTGTAATGCAAAACAAGTTCAGTTGGTTAAGTATGTTCAATAAACAAAGACAGCCATTTGGTGAGCAGATGAGTTTGCATCCAGCCAGCCCATTTTTATATAATAAAGTACTTCAAGTTGTTGGTCTCAGCATTAAAAAGCAAACAAATCAATCAAAACAATTGCCATGCATGAAACTCAGGTCATCTACTTTGAGATGAAGTGGAAGGCCCTTACTTTATTGAATAACTATGAAAGACAGAAACAAAATTTCACATTCTCTGAAAATTTCTGAGTTCTTAAAAAGTAGATTTTCTGATAAAACAATTTGCACTACTGTGTGTGTAAGGGGCCAAGGTCGTTTGCTCACTACTCTTCTCCCACTTCTTGCTGTTCCATTTGGTGCCATTCTCATGACTGAGCACAATCCTCTTCCACCACTTTCGGGGACTAACCTCTATTTACTCCATATTTGGACCACTTCAACTACAGGTGGAAGTATCAGCAAGATTTGTGGGAATAGGGATGTAATGCAATGGTTGGAATTTTCCTATGTATAATTTAGTTTGAGATCTTTCATTACTGCGACTCGCAGTATGGTTCTGTCAATACAGGCTCCCAAGAAAAATATTATACTATGTTTGTATATTAAGCTACTCCAGAAGAAATAAGAAAAGTTATCACGTTTCTTAATAGCAAATAGTCAAGTGGTTATGATGGAATTACCAGCAGATTAATTGAACTATGCTCCACAGAAAGTAATATAATAAAATGTCTGTTTTATATATCTTTACTTGAGACCACATTCCCAGAAGGCTTTGGTTTGCTGTAATTAAACCATTCTATAAAAAGGAGGATAAGTCAGTTGTGTCAAATTACTGTCTTCTTTCATTACTAACAGCCATTTCCAGAGGGCCCAAAATAATTTTTTTGCACCGGGGCCCTTGTTGACCTAGCTACGCCACTGGACTGCGTCAGCAGAATTTGTTGCTTCAAACATTTTCAATAAAATACCACCATCCGCGAGCATTAGTGTGCATCACCAAGAGAGAGAAATGCGACAGGGGCTGTTTTGTTTTCACATTTGTAAAAAAGATAGCAATTAATCCATTGTTTTTAAATGATTGGCAACCCTTTGAAAGATTTTATGAAATAAGAATGATTAGTAGTTGTTCACTGTCAATACCTCTGCTTTAAATCGATATTTCTGCTTAAAATCAAAAAGGAATTTTTACGTGGGATTATGTTTAGGAATATTTTTTTATTTATTCAATAAAAAAATTTCTGTGGATCTAAAGCACGACCGTTTCTCCACTAGTGTAGTGTGTTGCTCTAATCAAGTAGAAATAATTTCAGACTTTGCCTCAAGCAAGAAGAGATTAGAGTGAAGTGCAGGAGGAGCAGAGCATGTAGGAAGGAATATATGGAGACGACGCAAGGGACCTGAAGTGAAACCTGGTAGAGAGAAGTGGGGTGGGGAGGCCACCATATTGCTTGGCCGTAGAAACGCGGGGAATAGGCACAAAAACCTCAAAGAAATCATGAGACAACCCTGGCACCGCAATTTGTTGATGGATTATTATGTAACTCGACGAGACAAATCAAAAATGAAGAATACGTTGTTTTTATATCGTGCTTAGTTCTCGAGATATACTGTCTCAAAAGTGAGGAGTTTCGGCTTGAGTCAGAAGAAACATTTCCCCAAGATCAAATTTGATGATAGATTCTTAAGTAACACGACGAGACAAATTGAAAATAAAGAATAAAATTTTTCGAAATCTCGCTTAGTTCTCGAGATATGCTGTCTCCAAATTGGAGTAGTAAGTTTAGGTTAAAAAAAAAATTGATCCCTTCAATAGACCTCATAGCTTCTGGGCTCACTCAGAAGATATTTTACTGTTAGGTCTATGTGATTTTGCTAGCAACATCAGTGCATTTATCTTCTTACCAAACATCAAAAGTCAGAAGCTTAGATTGGAGTAGTTTATATTGCAATACACGTTGTTTCTCTAACATGGTGCTTATGAAATTACTAAAAACTAATAATAAATAAATTTTTTGTACCCTTCTGGTACAGGCTGCATTTCAACCTATCCACATTCTCCATTAATATTGCCGCTAGAAAATCAAACTACGTGGACAGATCTAAACACATGATGAAATGCATCGCGAACTAAATTTCGGGTAACAACGTTTGCTTCATCAAGTTTAGTAGTTCACACATCACAAATTATCACAATTAATTTCATCGTACACTTTCAGTGTAATCTGAAACTGGACTAAAGCTTGCACATTCACTATATCGCAATGTAAACTTGAACCACTTAAATTAGACTTTCAACACTTGTTTACAATAAGACTAGCCTTTCAGGTGCAAAGTAGTAACATATGCTGATTGTCTATACTACACCAACAAAGATTTGAGAACAATATTGAGAGCAATGAATAAATTTATAGCGATAGGCTCTAACCTTGCAGTTATTTATCAAACATTGTAAGAACCATGGGCGTATGCAGCGAGGGACAGAGGGGGGCTGCTGCCCCCCCCCCCCGCTAGAAGAAAAATTAAGTTGCCTTCAGTACGCTTCGACGAGTGAAGAACTAGTTCAGGAGCACTTTGGGAGAGAAAGATTGACTGGATTATGTCTGATGAGTGTGCATCGAAATTTCATGAAAGAACACCATGAGATATTGACAAACAAAATTATTGGAATTGAAAATCCGAGACAATTAATGTTTACATAAAAAACTAACTGCCTTACGATCTTAATTAACTACATAGTAGGTCCTTAGATTAAGTAGTTGGGTTACTATATTAATCAATGACAAAAATAGTTTCCTGAATAGGTTAGAGTTTGATTTTGTAATGTCATGTTTCAGTCTTCCACCCCACTTCCTCGAAACCAAAATGAGTTGCCCCCTCCCCCCCTAGTTCAAATCCTGCCCCCCTCTAGTTCTGATCCTGGATACACCCTTGGTAAGAACAATAATTTCAATGTGATTTAGTTACGAAACGTTATTCCAGGTTGTTTCCTATTTTGTCTGTTTGTGCAACCGTATGCAACACAACTTGGCATTTAAAAAACTTTTAAATATTAGAAAATGAAATATACACAGTGCAAACAGCCCAGTGTTTTGAGGTTCCTATGGCCGCCGCGCATGCGCAGTAGGAGACGAGTTTTTTTTTATGAAGTTTCACCGATTTGGCGTTATTTCGTCCCAATATATTCCTTTCTCCATGGAGCGGAGTAAGGTTCATATAACATAAAGAGACACTTTGCTTCCTGGATCAATAAATGTATAGCTGGTAATTTTCAGAAACCATAAAATTAAACAATATTATACCAGTGTTCATACCATTATTGAGTCAGAATATTAATGTTACTCCTCTAATAATCTGTTATGTTATACTATGAAGAACTACAACACTAGCCCAGGTAATAATTACATTTACTGTTAAATAATATAAATCTAGTTTGGGCTTAATAACCTGGTTAAAAAGTTTCAGTTTGAAGAGTAAAGGGGACAGCAAAAAAGATTCAAGAAATATTTATCAGAAACCAGAAAATAAAGAGAAGTGCAGAATCTATATAGTATAATTGGGGGAGGGGGGGGGGTGAGGAAGTTAAAGAGGTTGGTGAGAAGAGAACATAACAGAGTTAAGAGACAAGTATGTAGGGAATACCTGAAACAACTAAACAAGGAATTAATAATAGGAAAGATTGCTACAGACAGGGATATGTTTTTGAAGAATGTTGTTGGTACAGGGGAGCCACTGGTGGATGCATCTAAAAATTTCTATGGCTATTTTAGAAAACTGAGGGGAAGGGAGGGAGTTATAGATAAGGACTGATTGTTTGGCGGACAGACGACGTCGTTTACGTTTGTTGGAGTATATGCCAAAATCTTTAATTTACGAGTGCAACGAAATACTTCTTCCGCCATCCTATTTAGTTCACAATGACAGGAGGTATAAGATTCGAGAAATAAGATGCCGTACTGATACATTCATCTGTTCGGGATTGGAATGTACTTTAATTAGGATAGGTGCTTAGCACCCTCTGCCACCCACAGTAATTGTGAATTGCAGTGTGTAGATGTAGATTTACTGGAGATTTGGAAATGGCAGCTTTATTAAGTAACTGGTTTAGTGAGACCAGAATAGAGTCTATGATTTAGGAATCTATGTACAGAGTGTTTCAAAAATGACCGGTATATTTGAAAAATCAATAAAAACTAAACGGGCAGTGATAGAAATACACCGTTTGTTGCAATATGCTTAGGACAATCAGTGGCGTAGCTAGGTCAACAAGGGCCCTGGTGCAAAAAAATTATTTTGGGCCCTCAGGCCAGACGGGTGACCTTTTTTTCGGCCTCGTGTGCTGATAGGGGCCCCCTAAACTGAGGATGGGGGCCCTTGAATTGTTCTTTAGGGGCCCCTGAGCAGTGATTGGGGCCCCCCTGTGCAGCGAGGGCCCTTAGTGAGGGGCTCCTGTATTCTCAGGGGCCCCTTAGACGACGGTAGAGCTAAAAAAAAAAAAGGTCGCCAGTTTGCCGTGAAGGCTTGTGGGCCCTCTAAACTGTGCTTGAGAGCCCCTAGAGGTGCGCTTAGGGGCCCCTTGAGGTATGCTTGGGGGCCCCCTAAGCGTTAGGGCCCCGGTGCACTGCACCACCTAGCCCCATAGTAGCTACGCCCCTGAGGACAATAGGCAGACAAACTTTCGAAATTAGTAACAATTTTCAACAACAGATGGCGGTTTAACTCGACTTGGCGATTCCGGCCGCCTGGCGACTGTGACGTCATGGACACGTGACGTTCTCGTACAGTCAACCGCGTATAAAAATATGTCACTAACAGGACTGCACGGGAAGTAGGGGTTTTTTGGGTGGGGACAAATTGCAGAAATGCGAAATGTGGTATCGCTTTCTCGAATATATCCCACCCGCGATATTGGATTTAACGATACCGATGCGTGAATTCAATGTGGTACGCTTTCTCGAATTATTGGAAAATCTTGCGAGGGAGGGAAAAATTTTCTACTCAAATGCGAAATGTGGTATCGCTTTCTCGAATATATCCCATCTGCGTAATTCTATTTCACGATACCGATCTATGATTTCCCGCTTTCTCGAATATATCCCATCCGCGTAAAATATTGCGAGGGAGGGAGGAAAAAATTATCTTCTCAAATGCGAAATGTGGTATCGCTTTCTCGAATAAATCCCATCCGCGTAATTCAATTAAACGATACCGATGCGTAAATTCAATGTGGTATCGCTTTCTCGAATATATCCCGCAGGAAAGTATTGGAAAATCTTGTGAGGGAGGGAGTGAAAAATTATCTGCTCAAATGCGAAATGTGGTATTGCTTTCTCGAATATATCCCATCCGCGTAATTCTATTTAACGATACCGATGCATGAATTCAATGTGGTATCGCTTTCTCGAATATGGAAAGTATTGGAAAATCTTGTGAGGGAGGGAGTGAAAAATTATCTACTCAAATGCGAAATGTGGTATTGCTTTCTCGAATATATCCCATCCGCGTATACGAACTCCACAAAAAATTCCCGCAAATACCTATCAGGGATTTATAATTAATGCTGTAAAACAGTTGTGTCCCCAGTGGCAGAAATTATAGTTGTGCGGGGTACATAGTGTTATCACGTTAGGTTGGAAGTTAACCATGACTATCTCCTGGTCCAGGTTGCATTTCAAAGTGATTGCAAATGCTGAAGCGGTATCGCAATATAGAATTAAACCCCACCCGCGTAAATCGAAATTGCGATACCACAGCATACGTATGGCTCTCAGGGAATATGCCTCCCATCTGTTTATTTGCAGTAGTACTAAAAGTAATAGAACCCATTGTTGTAGTCTACAACTGTAACTATTGTTATTAATCCGTTACGTTCAGTTTGCCGGCGTCACTCGCAAAGCCTAGTGTCATCGTATAATGCAGACTGTAGCAGGGCTGAGTTCTGCTAGATCTTCGCCGGAATCGTCCGATGATTTGGAGCCTCGTGAGAGAAAACGTTGCCGAACTTCTGTGACTCGTTCGCCAGAATCCACGACCTCTTGTGAAGTTGAAAACGCTCCTGTAATTAATCTGTTTCCTGACCGTGTTGGGCCTCGATCGGGAGAGAACAACGGATTTCTTACGAGAAAATGGGCTTCTTTCTCGCAAATATGAATGTCCAAAATGTGGTGAGGAAATGAGCATCGGAATATTTGTCAACAGCGTATGCGAGACGGAGTGGCCTGGCGCCGTCGTAGAGATAGCGTCTGGCGCTCCATCCGCAAGGGATCTTGGTTTGAAAATTCCAAGATGTCAATTATTCAAATTCTTAAACTTACGTACTGTTTCACTCACAGATTTCGAGTGAAGTCAGCGGCGCATGAAGCACAGTGCAATACGTCCACAGTCGTTGACTGGTATTCCTTTTGCAGGGAGGTGTGCGCCGCAGCCAACGTGAAAGTGAAAAAATTAGGTGGGAGAAACAGGGTAGTTCAGGTAGATGAGAGTTGTTTTGGCAAAAGAAAATATCACCGATGGAGGGCAGCTAGTAATATCCGGGTTTTTGGTGCAGTAGAGGGAGGGAGGGGGGGGGGGGGAGTAAAATATTGCTAAAAGTAATAGGAAGAAAAAAATAAAGAGACCTTGTTACCACTTTGCATTCGGCACATAAGGGAAGGGTCAACAATCTACTCAGACAAATGGGCTGCTTATGGTGGTTTGAACAGTGCTGGATTTGTCCATGCCTCTGTGAACCACAAGATCCAGTTCAAAGATTACGAGACCGGTGCTTGCACGAATGCCATTGAGGCTCACTGGTCGGCAATTAAAACTCATATCGGTAAAGGTAAAAGAAGGGAGATACCTCTACAAGACCACTTAAATGAGTACATGTGGAGGAAGAATGTGGCAGATGGTGTGTGTGTTTTCAGTGCCTTTTTTAATGATATAGTTGCCCTGTATCCTCCATGGAGTAGGAATCCATCTAATTGAAGATGCTTATCATGGAACAGTTCATATGAGATACATGTATTTTCCATTCCTTTGTTTTTTTTTTAATTGTTGAGCACTTATTGATGTTATTTTCATGTTTTTTTTTTTTTTTTTTTTCCTTGTGTGTTGTGATACATTGCAGTGCTGGAACATGTGAACGATACTGATATTTTGTTTGCAATTCAGTTATTTCCTTGTGTGTTGTGATCCATCGCAGTGCTGGAACATGTAAGCGTTATTGATATTTTATTTTCCATTCATTTTTGTTTTGTTTGAATTGTAGTAATAAATTCTACGATAAAATGAGTAACTTTGTTATTGATATTTCCGTCAATTTCTTAACAGAGTTTGCCATTAATTGTAGTAATAAATTCTACACAATGAATGTTATTGATATTTTGTTTGCCATTTCTTAACAGTGCCATTCGTTTCTTTTCGTAAATTTTTTTGAATTGTAATTAATTTAGTAACTTCTTTTAAATCAGATCATGTCTTGTTCACTGATAAGTTATATTCGAGAAAGCGATACCACATTTCGCATTTGAGAGGATCATTTTTTCCTCCCTCCCTCGCAATATTTTACGCGGATAGGATATATTCGAGAAAGCGGGAAATCACGGATCGGTATCGTGAAATAGAATTACGCGGATGGGATATATTCGAGAAACCGATACCACATTTCGCATTTGAGAAGATAATTTTTCCCTCCCTCCCTTCCAATATTTTCCTGCAATTTGTCCCCGCCCAAAAACCCCTACTTCCCACGCAGTCCCGTTTCGCAATATTTTACTGCAATTTGTCCCCGCCCAAAAAACCCCTCCTTCTCGTGCAGTCCCGTTAGTGACATATTTTTATACGCGGTTGACTGTGAACGTGACGTCACGTTCACAGTCGCCAGGCGGCCGGAATCGCCAAGTCGAAATAAACCCAGATGGTGCTGCAGTCTGGAAAAATCTAAAGTTCTAAGGAATAAACAATTTTTTCACAGCAAACTTGTAATCTGTGAACAGCACACGCTTACAGCAGAAAGACGGCTTCGGGCTTACGGAATGGCGAACTCACAGACTGCGTTTACTTATATTGTCTCTGTTTACTTCTGTATCTTTCAAATCGCCTGCAGCGCCATCTGATGTTGAAAATTGTAACCAATTTCAAAGTTTGTCTGCCTGAAAAGTTACTGTTGTCTCAAGCATATTGCAACAAACGGTGTATTTCTATCGCTGCCCGTTTAGTTTTTATTAATTTTGTAAATATAGTGGTCATTTTTGAAACACCCGGTAAATAAGAAAGTTTCGATGTACTACTTGCCTCAATCACGCCTTAACTGCTCAACAGATTTAAATGAAATTTGGCACGAAGTTAGAACATTTTATTCGAAGGGATGTGTGATAAGTTTTTATCCTGCAAAAACAAATAGTTCCTTTAGAAATTTCCATTATAAATTCACAAACTCCAAAGAGTTTCCTACTTCGTACACGGCAGTGCTACATTTACTCCTCGCTGTTTACGTACATCACACTCTTCTTTTCAGAAATAATTGCAAAAATCTTCTCATATACCTTTGCATGGGCGCCGGCAGGATTGCTTCTAGGGGGGTGCACCAGGGCTGCGTTGGCCCCCCCCCCCCAATCGGCCCAAAAATTTCCGGGCAACCTTTTTTTTTTAGCTCTACTACTGCCCACACGGCGACCCGGGATGTGGGATGTAGGGGGGTGCACCAGGGTCGTAATTGTTGCTCCCCACCCCCTATCGGTCCAAATTTACGGGCGACCCGGGATGTCAGGGGGGTGCAAGTGCACCCCCCTCCCGGCGCCCATGTACCTTTGCATGTGTTTGTTTAGTTTAAAAGTGCTAAAACTGATGCACTTGACAAAAAATAGTTCGGAAGGAGGAAATATAAATCTGTATTTAACCAATTTTTTTTTTTTTTTTTGATAGTTCTGTCGGTAAGTTCAGAAAGAGACTTAAAAAAAAAAAAAAAAAAAAAAAAAAAAAAAAAAAAAAAAAATTGAAGGAAAAAAAAATTATGGTGCTAAGACATTCATGCATTAAGTGTCATCGTATATGTATGTTCATTACAAATATGTAGCAGTTCTGATTACATGTTGGTTCAATTTATTTTCATTTTTGCAACTATAAACTCTACCATTAAAAATTATTTCTATCAAACTTTAAAACTTAACCAAAAATAAGTAACTTTAAAAAAAAAAAATAATTTAAAAGTCAATACAAATAGAAGTCTATGATTAACAAAACAGTTCTTTTTATTTACTGTTCAATATTCTGCAAATACCTATTAAATCCTTCACGTAAAATGAATGTATTCAATGGCCCAAGCTCGTTAAGAAAGCAGTTAATGCTTCGGCCTGGCATTCGGTAAAAGAAATCGAGATGGGTAGGTCCGGACGGATACAGTTCCGCTAAGGATCATGGGAAGAACCAAGGTAATTCTAGTAAAGGTTCGTTCGCACTGGGCGAGTAATTTAGTCTAGTGGCGAGTAGTTTAGTAGCTAAATTACTCGCCACTGCCCAAAAATCGTTCGCACTGCGGTCGAGTACAGTACACAAGTAGCGTGGTAAGGCTGCATCAAATGAATGAGCTGATACAGCGTATGTCAAGCGCTATTTTCGGAGAGACGGATAAAGAAGTTTATGCGATAAGGAAAAAAAAAAAATCAATGGTGCGAAAATGGGCTAATGAACTAGGAGCTGAAATTGTCTTCTGAAGGAATTAGCATTAGAAAATCCCTACGAATAGTTTGAGAATGTCCAAAAGTTGTGTTAATGAAAATGCAGTCGGAAATCCAGCGTGAAGGAGTGCAATGCCGGCAACTACGTAATTACAGGCAGTTCTCTACTTTATTGCCACCGGATGTAGATTAAAGACACTCATACCTCGTATTTATACACGGAAAATCGGGTATTTCCCAATTCATCACAGAGTGAAGAAATCTATGAAACATTAAAGGAATTGAATTAATGTTTCATCTAGTAAACTGAATCGTTTTAGTGAAGGAGTGTAAATTGTTTCAGTACCTGCACCTAAATTTTTTGACTACTTTTTTTAACTCCTGCGAGTAGATAATACTAAAAAGATTTTTATCGCTTTAGGTAGTACTTCTAATAACAATAGGAATAATATCTTAATGTATATATAATCTAGATGCTATTGTAATTAAATAATTAATAAAATTGTGCACTAAGCAGATGTTTTTAATTTTCAATTTATTTCTTACCAAATCCAGGTATGTTTATTGTATTTTCCAAATCCATGCATTGTAGGTTGTGGGAAGCTAATAATTATTTCAAAATGTATTATCAAGTCTGATTATACTGTGATTTTATAATATGTACAGTAGTGAATTTCAAACAAAATAAAATTATCACAATTAATATTCTTTCATTGTATAAATTAATGTATGAACACGTTACATCTCGCACTGCAGTTCTTCTTGGTCATATTTACATCCACCATGTTCCCCCTGTCTGATTGTAGAGCCGGATCCATACAGGTCCACCAGATGCATATCTGGATGTAGGTACACACGCATCCAGTTCCTCCAAACACTCCGCCTGCCCGATTGTAAAGCCCAACCCATACAGGTCTGTCAGACACGGAACCTGGATCTAGAGCTGGATGTACATCCGGACCAGAATCTTGGACTTCCCCGTCTCTATTTGGTGGGACATGGATTCAATCCTCTTCCCGGCCATCCTGATTTTGGTGGTTCTTAAACGCCTCCAGGTTGGTTGTTCTTCCAAAAGGCCTTAAATGAATCCCTTCCTGTCCCTTGTTACCCTCATCTACCTGCTCTAATTACCTCAACCAGCCATAAAGCTCTGTATAGCGAGCTATATATGGACTCTACAGGGGCAAGGAACCCGTAAGGTGGCTTCCATGAACTACTTGTTTAAGTGAAGGGAGGGGGAAAGGTTGGGTACAAAGCAACAGGCACGCTGGTCTACATGAGGAGGGGGGGGGGGATTCAATTTTAGCTATGTAACATTTCATTTTTCACAGTTTCCGCAAAATTTGTTCAAAAAGTGTTACGTTTCAAACAAAAAATAGCGGTGAATTGAAGTTGCTCAGGAATCGCTAAATGAGGTCAACAATGATGCAGAACTATTAAAATGCACCGTAACAGGTGATGAAATATGTGTTTATGAGTATGACATTGAAACTAAGGCTTAATCGTCCCAGTGGAGGCATTCTGGATCGCCAAGACCAAAAAAAAAAAAAAGCTCGATAAGTTCGGTCAAAAGTGAAGGTGTTCTTCGATTATAATGACATAGTGCACCACAAGTTCCTCCCACGAGGTAAAACAATCAATAAGGAATACTACCTTCAAGTTAAACACCAATTGTGTGAAGCAGTCCGAAGAAAAAACACGGATTTGTGGCAAAACAATTCATGGCTTTTGCATCACAATAATGCATTGGTTCACACATCACTTGTTGTTTGTGAATTTTTGGTAAAAAACACTGTAATGTCGCAGCCTCCATATTTGCCAGACATGGCTCTGGGTGACTTTTTTTCTATTCCCAAAAATAAAGAAAACCCTAAAGGACTGTCATTTTACATGCAGAGATAAAATTGAAAGTGCATTGCTGAAAGTGCTCAAAGCTGCCCCAAAGATGGAGTTCCAGATGTGTTGTAGGGATTGGAAGAAGCACTGGTGTAAGTGTATAATAACTAATGGGGACTATTTTGAAGGGGATAACACATCGATGAAGACAAATAAATAAAATTCTTTCCAAAAATAAGAATTTCCATTATTTTTTAAACATACCTTGTAAAAATTAAACTCTTAAAATATATATGCCTGCTCTAATCAATCACCTAGTTAACGGAAACTTAATTCATATAGTCCTTGTGTTAATATTCTCGCTTATGTCGTTTCAGCCTGGTGCCTCTGATTTACGTAATCTCGTGTGGAAAATAATTTTATTATCTTCAAACACGGCCGCCCTTTCTTCTTTAGCTTATTTTCATAGAAAGCATCTAAGAACAGATTCTCAAGACATTAATTGTTCTGGTAATAACTTTTATTTGAATCAGTTAATAATTTAACATTTTTCACCAGCACCATAAGAAACTAAGACCATTACTTTTATATCGGACTTCTTGTGATACATCCCAGTTCGTATACTGAATTTACGAACTTAAGGTAACGACTCAATTATGTCACTAATGGCAACCAACATCTCAAACAACAGGATGAACTTAACCAAATCTCAAGGAATATGCATATCAGTACACTTGCATACCATTCAATAACCTATAAATACGTGATCGTCACAGCCTGAATCAATCAATACCAGTAAAATTAAACTACACTATTACTAGGAAGGAATTAAGGCATTTTAAAGGACCACAGGTCATAAAAATAGCTACTTTGAGAAGGTAGATTCCATCTGTCTATGAAACAATAATGCTGGCAATCACCCCTACATTGACTGATCAATGCCACTCTTTAAGCATCATACATCTGGGTACCAAAAGCCACAGCACAATGGTTCTACAAAGAAAATTAGACCAAAAGTTACTAAATGATAATACTAATGAGTAATGGGTCAACATGCAGTATTGTATCGGTGGTTGAGGCCAGATTGGTATCTGGTAACCAGGATATTTTGGTATGCAAGTTTCCATCTCCGAAGTTTCAGAGAATACTAATTGCTCTCACAAAAAAGAAGTCATATGAGTGAGGTGGTTAGAACTAAGGTAGTTGGCATGATCTGGTATGAGCCATTTTCCCTATCCTTTTTTATTTATATTGCCTAAAAGCAGTTTCCTGTTACCTTAACACCATTGCTTTATCTATGACAAGTTCCCTCTATTTTAGACTGTTTTAATAAACTTTCCATTGCAGATAAGACAGAAAAATGTGTACATAATACTACAATTATGAAAGAGTAATGTCCATGATCTCTAATAAAAGTCTAAAAATGGAAACACATTAAAAAATAACCTTGATTATTAATGTTATACACAAATGAGCAGATGTTCTAAGACTAAAATAAAATGTAGCATTATCAAATAATTTTGAAATTCTTTTAAAGTATTGTACTGTAATCTGTTGTTACAATGGAAAAATTACAAGACTAAGAAACAAAATGTGCTCACTAAAATAGCGTATTGTACATACTTTGTAACTGTGGTTGCCCTTGCCTAATACAACACAAAGGAAGTTAATACAAAGCAATATACAACATTTAATCTGGGCACACAACAGTGTACCTGCCAAGTAGTATGGCAAAGTTCCAGTACATCCTTCTCTCAGAGTGTCAGCCGATTTTTGTACCTTAATGACACTACATGGATAAAATATGTACTATCTGTAGAGATCACCATTAAATTTAGTTTTGGCCTGTCCTTAGTTTGGAAGCTCTTGACATAGAAACTCTAGAAAACTAGGCAGTTATTGAAAAATGCAATTTTGTACACAGATGTGGTTTTATTCCCAAATGGAAAAATCACTCACCTG
This sequence comes from Vandiemenella viatica, assembly GCA_031002005.1. Classification (NCBI taxonomy): domain Eukaryota; kingdom Metazoa; phylum Arthropoda; class Insecta; order Orthoptera; family Morabidae; genus Vandiemenella; species Vandiemenella viatica. The sequence goes on along the minus strand of CM061920.1, from coordinate 43,773,308 downwards.
AAAGACAGCAGTGACACAAAACACTCAACAAAAATCTAAAATCGGTGCTTTTTCCATACATTTTTACCTGTAAATAAACTTTCTAGCTCATATTTGCACCACAGTTTTTCATTATAAATAGTACTTAATGTTTATAGCTAATGGTCCTCTCCTGAAGTTAGTTAAATTCACACTTTTTTAAGACCTCAACGCTCCAGCATATTACATGGTACTTTGAGGTCCTACAAATATGACTAAGATTTACCCCAAAATCTTTTTTTTTTTTTAATTTAAAAAATAAATTTCCAAATATTTAATCAATATAAGTATAGAGCATTTTAGTATTGCTTGTGAGTTGTCGCTATCGCCTTATATGGTTTTAATAAATCGACGCTGCTCCACCCGGAGAATCTAGATCAGTGTTTCCCAACGTGGGGCCCATGCCCCACAGGGGGGCAATTTGGTTTTTTTAGGGGGGCAATTTAGAAATTGACTTGATACGACTTTACCGCTTTCTCTTCGGGTTATTTAAATGCAATGCTAGATATAGGTGCAAAATATAGCAAAAAAGCAAATTCTTAAAACAGTGCTGTAAATAATTGTTAGATTTAGTTTCGTTTGATGTTAGCAAAATATATCATCTGGATGATTTGAGTCGTCAACTTGACCTTTTTGGGATTCACCGCGTAATGTTCCGCCTGTCTCGGGAACCCGGACCTTTTAAAACGCGCCAATAACGCCGTTGTTCGTGATTTTTCCATCTTCATATTTAGCCGAATCTGGATTTAGTGCAGTAAATGATTTGCTGATAAAAAAAAAGAAATCGACTGGATATAACACATCGTGGAGACTTGAGATTAAAGCTTACTAAATTGGAGCCTAATATAAAATTTCTATGTAGCAAGCATCAAGCGCAAGGATCACACTAAATTGCCATAATAAATCTTTATTAAATTTTTTTTGAATTTTAGAATTTCATTATATGTTTTTTAATTTTACTTACTGTGTTTTATGACAATATTAAAGTGTTTTCTTTCAAAAACCATCCTATATGAGTTTCTTTAATAACAAATAATTTTTTATTAAAAATTATGTATGGGGGGCAAAAAAAATGTTAAAAGTGGGGCATGACCCAAAAAAGGTTGGGAAACACTGATCTAGATAATACATACAGTGACCACGGAAGCCTTCGTAACCATTTTGGTACATATTTGTATGTTAATATCTTTGTTCTTGATGACACCAGATCCCTGAATTTACTGTTGCGTATACAGAACAGCAAACATATCTTCTTCGTGCAGCATTACCAATCCCACACTACCAACTTTGTTCGTTATTGGTTTAATCACTTGAGTGTGTGTACAAATCTGATCCACTTGCCATATGTCCACTAAACATGATACTGAAACATTTGAAAGTGTTCATTGTGGCTCTCCTGCCTTCATCTGTGGTGAGCACCTGGAATTTTCGGTTCATATTTGCTTATAATGGCAGTTAAGACATTTTCGTTAACTGGCATCACATACTGATGGTTTGGAATCAAGTGTTAGCATTGTGGGTATCATTGTCGAGTGTATTAAATCTAACAAAAACAAATTAAATCCCCACAAAAATTAGTCTACGCCTACTCAAAATAAATTTTATCTCAGCATTATAAATCATTGATTTTTTAAAAAAATATTCAGATAACATTGCTCTTATTCATGCCCTCTTACATTATATAGTAACACGTGTTACTTTGCCTTACAAAATCTAAAGTTTCACTTGTATTCCTTTGGGACTTAACAAATCATATGGCTCAGAACAAAAAAACTCACTTTTTACAAGAGTTTTTTTTTGTTGGGATTATGTCTATGGTAAACAAATGAGAAACTGTCAGTCAGAATTTGGTTTGTTAATGTCATTGCTAAAGGAGCTTCCAAGATTCATGCAACTTCTATTACAACTTGTTTATCTCCTATATATTAGCCCCCTTTTCCATATTGCAATGGTAATCCTATTATATAAAAAGCTAACGTGGCGTCTGCGTGCGTCGTCTATAGCTGCTTCTCCTATTGGCTAACGAACGGCCAATCATCAACCACCATCTTGCTTTTCGTTTATTTACAGCTAGACACTGAAATTCATATAAGGAGAAGGAGATTCAATATTTGCGCTATTTTATCCGTATCAGTTAGAAATTTAGAAGGGGATTCAATATTTACGCTACTTTATCTCATCAGTTATGAGCATAACCTAAGAATTTTTTGGCAGAAGGTGAGAAGCAATGAAGTTTATTAAAAACTAGGAGAAATGTACATAATGCGAAATGTATTTGTCACATAAATAACAGTTACCCGTTTACGAAATTATAGTCTCCGTAATCTAAATGAAATGCATTTTTTATTTTAAAATCCTAACAAAATACTCTGATAATCTAACGAGAATAACGTATTCGTATAACTAAAGATATCATTAAGGATGACTTATTCGTTTCTACTTATAAGCTTTTCCATAATAAATTCCTACTACCATTATATTTGATACCCTTAGTTTTTGATACATGTGTTAGCTATTAAATGAGATTTAAGATAACTTTATCAGATTTAAATCAAGGATATGACACTCGCAATTCAACAACGATATTATTGCCGCAAAATAGCAGTGAGCAGTGTTATTATAAGTACTGAGAGTAGGGGAAAAAAAATAATACCAGGCAATTATATGTCACAAAGTTACAATTATTACGTTCGATTAAATTTACATATTGCTTTTTATTTATCTCCGACAACCAGATGCAGAAATTAATGTAAGGAGAAGGGTTTTCATTATTTACGCTATTTTACCTGCCTCAGTTGTAAGCACCAGTTTAAACCGTAAACTAAGAATTTTCTGGCACACGATAAGAAACAATGAGGTTTATTAAAAACTCAGAGAATCGTACATACATAATCGCGACATGTATTAGTCAAATAAATAACAGTTAATTGTTTTCGAAATTGTAATCTCCGTGTTCTAACATAAAATGCATTTATTTATGTGAGATCCTAACCAAGTGCTCTGATAATCTAACCAGAGTAACATATTCATATAACGAAAGATATAATTAAAAAAGATTATTTTTCTTACAAGGTTTTTTCAGAATGAATTCCTACTACCACCATAGGTGATACCCATCATTATTCATTTGAGGGTAATAGAGGCTATGATTTTCGAACGCAATATTACTGGAGGTTGTGGTTAAGTTTACCAGAATTGCAACTGACACATTTTGTTACAGCATAATTCACTCTGAAACAAGTTTTACAAACCAATTAAACTGTTTTCATAAGCGCCATGTTAACTAAAGGTATTAATTAATGCGGGTGGAAGTAGTTTCATATTTAACGTGCTGAATTGTGCCTGGACCAGGAATAAAACTGATATTACATGGATAGCAAAAGTTTTTGGAATTCCTAATCTGATTTTATTTAATTGGTTCTTTACTTCCGGCGTCATTAATTCAGCAGAAGTTACTACTGTATGGCTATGTAAACGGCAAATGAAATATGTAGAACTTTGCAAAATCAAGGTCATTAGTATTATGTAATATCAGTTCCGTTTAATCAACTGCAAAAAAAATAAAAAAAATGAGCTGCCAGAATAATGCGTTCAAACCGTCATTTTTGACGGGCTCGAAGCTAGTGTTATTAATATAACATTAGCATGATGAGAATGGTTTTAGGCAAAGAAAAGTGAAAAGTAGGATTAACCACTTCACCAGAGATGAGGCCATGTCAATGACACATTACACAGAATTTTTGTCTGAAGCCTTTGTATGTGGACACCTAATACTGTTCTGTAAATTGATAAGATTTTAAATAAAAATATAGATAAAAATGTACTCATCACTGTTCTCTTGCCAACAGTTCTGGTAAGTGAAGGCAATACTTTCCCTAGTTACAAAACATATAACATGACACTATTTGATATTTGGAGTAGAATGTATAAGGGAAGATACCATGACAAACTAGGTCTATTACAAACAGTTGAAAAGTTTTCATCTGGAGGTAAGGAGGTCGTGAACTTAAGTAAGCAAATAGGAAATTGCCAGTGGAACAAAGAAATATGGCAGTTTATAATAAAAAAAAATAAGCACAATTTTATATATTTTATTTGCCTCAAAGTAGTAATATTAATTCAAAGTCCACAACAACTCCCTCTATTTCTTGTAACCACAGCTGCGCCTTCGGCCACGTGCCCTCTCAAATTTGCGTCCCTTTGAACGCACATATGGTTTTGTGTGGCTGTGGGGTACACCAGGAGCCAAACCAAAGTGCTTCACAGCTTCACGTGCATTTCGGCGCCCTGCAACAAATTATGGAAAAACAGGCTAGCATAATAAAAAATGTAAGAATCCAATAGTTCTTATGGACTTCTAAATAGATATTGATGTGGGGATAGGATATTTTTTATTCTTTTTTTCATGATGCTAGTGCTTTTTACAATGTGGTTTAAACACAAATTTTAATCTGGATCATTAGCCAGCCATGTTACAATTCAAATTCTATAATGAAGGCTGCAAGTATGTGAAAAAATTAAGAAAATGTTAAACTTTAATTACTGTTTTACTAATAACTTGATATGGCTGGATGGTTAACTATTCAGGTGACAAATTTCTTAATACACAATACTGAATAGTTTATAAGCTTTTAAAATATTCAAGCAATGCCTCCAAATGCTCTGCAGTCTTGAAAGTTAAAGAAATATCACACATCAGATATTGCTTAAATGAGATGGATCTGAACTTCAGAACTAACAAAATCAGACACTAATTTTAGCCAACAATAGCACAATAGCCTGTGCAGTTACAGTAACCCACAATAAATGAGATGATCCTTTAAATGTTCTTAAACTCTTGAAGAAAATGCAAAAAAGATTGTTACTAAAGAACTGCATTCAAGAGTATAACTTTAAAGAACAGGTTTCCATAAAACTCCAGCTGATAACATTATTGCGTTCTCAATTTCTTAACTTATGTAGGCATAGTATTTTTTTTACTCATGGCTTTATGCCATGTCGGCGTCGAGGTCGTTAAAGAGGCGAGATGGGACTGGGGGCAAGGAACGGGAAGGAATTTAAGTGGTGGCCTTTTGAAGAAAGCATCCTGGCATTCACATGAAGATTTGGTGAAACCATGGAAAACCCAAATCTGGATACCCAGACGCGCATTCGAACCCACATCCTCCTGAATGCAAGGCCAGAGCGTTTCCACTCGCCACCATACTCGGTATATAGTAATTAACAGCTTCCAAAAATACTAAGTGTTTAGGCTTATACAATGGAATTATTATCCAGTAAGCACCAATTTTGACTTTTACAAGATCACAACTTATGTTAATGATGAAGCTAAGGAAAATGGAAGCGGCTACTAGGCGATATAAATAATGAAGGAAAGGGATATTAACCCACCTGTAAGGTATCCCTCGTTCTATTTTTAATATTTGGTTAGAATCCGGTCAAGTTTGGGGTTAACTTTAGTATCCGATACCACACGTAAAATCGAGTTAACAACACTTTCCATACACTAAAGTGAATAAATAATCCATAACCAAGGTAAATAATACATAAACGGCAATAAATCAACGATATTCTAATAGGAAATAGGTAATCTCATGTAGAAATAAACTCGTAATACCAGATACTGACATGATTTAACGAGTTATTCTGAACCGATTTGAAAGAAGGAAATGAATAAAATGAGTAAATACAGTCACTAAATAAACCTTTTATCACGGTTAATAAACTTTATGTTAAAGATAAACAGATAATTTCAATACAGTAATATCTAACCTTAAATTTTGGCACATAACAGACTTTGGTATTTCTGAAGTGATTTTCGTCCAGTAAAGAGTATAAAAGTCTAATAATACACAGGCCTAGAACCATTATAAACATAACTTCACATTTAAATACAGTTTGGCGGATATTTTAAAGAAATCGACTGGATGTTTGGATAGTAGACTAAAGTAGGATGAAGATATTACATAGTGATGAAATTTGTCCATTTAAAGTTCTAAAAGTCAACAGAATAATCCCTGAGACAGTTTAGTAGATTAATTAACAGGTTTCTGATAGTTTTCAAGCATTTAATAATAACAGGAAGCCGTTTTGTAGAAATAAAATGACCTATCTACACAGGCGATTTACATAAAAGATTTGAGACATTCGAAGTAGTTTCAGGATATAAAAAGTAGAGGAATACACTGCTAATAATATTGTCTTTCAGTTTTAATAGATTTCGAGTAGTTTCAGTTAGTGAAATATGAAATATTAGTGAAAACCGGTAGCCAGTAAATCGACTAATTTGTTCAACTTTCCTGAATTAATTCTAACACTATTAAACCATTTCAAAAGCGCTAAGAGCAGGTAAATACCGATAAACACACATAGTTAATTTTCTAGACACATTTTAAGACATTTTACTAACCTGTTGTATGATAATCCAATCACAAAGTAACTTGCTATAAACACTGCACACATTAAATGCTTCTACACTGATTTTAAACACTGCCACACAATATAAAGTAGCTAATAAATTAAAACAGCCATGAAGAGAAGTAAATTCAAGTAAATCTGATAGTTTCCAACACTCTGAGTATTTTTAAACATAATCTGAACACGTAAAATAGAATACCCGACTTTAACATTTTTTCATTTAAAAACCTACTCAGATTCCGGGCTAAAAATTAGTTTGTCGTAAAGATCCATTCTTCTAGTTTCATACATATTTATTTCATGCCGTTTGAAGCAATAGAACCGATGTTATAGGTTTTCTAATTTCACTCGACATCAAACACACGTGTAAATAACAAACTATTTTATTGTGTACAAAATATAACAGCTACAAAGACAAAATAAACTTCAAAATACGCAGTTTAATTCAGGCTACACGTTGATAATTTTTCCGGCGTGATAATCCATAAAACCTCAGAGTTATACCATGAAAACTATATAATAATTACAACTGATTGTTAGAAATTACTGGTTACCATAACTCAACGGATTTAAACAAAGTTGATATTTTTGGGAGAATCTAAAATTGGGAATAATATTTTAAGCCTAATTTCAAGTTAATAACTAAAGCCAATTTAAAAGAAAAAGATTTCAAGACTTTGACTAACGCGGTAGGTCACTTCACACATCCATATTTGGTAATTTTTCGGAGAGAAGCGGTCTCACGTGACCGAGCCTGTATAAGTCAGATAGGAGATGACGGACTCACTCGGTCGGAACATCTCGTAGTGACAACATGTAACTTCTCGTGTAGTGAATTCAACGGTAGCGGTATGGAGAGAGTGGTGGATGTCGGGAAGTTGTGACGTCATGGTAAGTCAGGCTGGACACGAGTCTATGGATAGGACGCGTTAGTGGCGGCCATTTTTGAAAGCTGAAACCTTTGTCATTTCGGACTATCAATTTTCAAACATATGAATTTCGAACTTTTGTTTTCTTCGGGGGAGTGCGGTTTTGCTCTGATTTCTCAACCTGTGATGTTCGGTGAAGATTAATATCCGATGGCCTTGCTAACTGTAAAATGACATTATTAACGTGAAAATTTTGGAAAATATAATTCTGTGATTTCGACTTGTGACTTTCATTTATACTTTAGTACCCTTCTTGTGGTGGGTTTAAAACTACAAGTGGCGACTGTGGTCAATGTTAACAGTTAGCATAAACATTTTAACACGGTTACAGAACTTTCTTTCGGACTTAGAATATTTTGGAAGACAAACTGGTTCAGGTGAAGTATCCGATAGCCAGCCCCCACTATCGGCTACGCCCTGACACACCATATACCAAAGTTGACGGCTGCGATGAGAGAAAACACTTAGGTGGACAAACACATACAAAATATTTCGGCAACTGTCTTCTTCAGTAGTAGATAAAAGAGCAATTAGGCTCCGTACGTGTGCACACACTAAATTTCACCCAATGACTAGCTAGGTAGTGAGGGGGAAGGGTGGGGGAACATCTAAGGAATAGACTATCGTCTGAGATAGTATATTGTAGGCGATGGTAAAATGAACATATGTAGCAAGAGTACCTAGTACTGACGCAAAAAGTTACATTTAGTTAAAAATAAATAAAAATTGATGGGTTAAGTGGTTGGATTTTAATGGTGTTTAAGGCCTCCTATTGATATATTTTGTACCGTCTCTTTAAAACATGCTTATTTTAAGAACTGTATAACAATATATTACTTCATGAGTGACGTAGTTACACGGGAAATGTACCTAGACCTTGAAGAGTACATAGTAGAAAACTACTTGGCATAATTCATTTTTTTTCCAAAAGGGGTCTTCAACAATAAATATTGCAAATAATATCGAAAATGTTTAATAACTTTAATGTCCGTTTTCCCTTTTAGTGTGACAGTTCAAATAACCTTTCCTCCATACTCACAAGACAAGTCCCTCAATATTTGTAAGTATTCATGGTAAATAATGTCTACTTTTAAACAAGTACACCCAAGTTTCCTCATTATCATCTTGCCTTTTGTATACTTCTCTTCATCATTCAAAGAACTGTTTAGTCTGCTTCTTTGAGCTTATAGAACTCTCTGCATTATTTTCATTTTGTTGCAAATTCATATTTATTTTCTACACTCAATTCAAAAATTATCATTTTCTTTGCATAAAAAATTTTTACTTGCTTCTTTTTCATTATGATCAATATCCATTGCAGCAATATCCTTTTCTGTTGCCACAAACTTCACTTCCTATTCCCTTTTTATTATTTCTACGTTATTCTTTGTCACAGTAATGCTCCATTTTTCTATCTTCATTATTTTAGCTAATTTCTTCATCATTTTCTTCGTCCTCATGTCTTATTTTCTCCCTACATATCTTGTCACTACTAACACCTTTTTCTTGTATAATTTGCAAACTTGTTGCTCTCCAGAGCCCGTATTGCTACTTTTACACTTTCTTGTGGGGAACTTTTATTTTCTGCTTCACTTGTTTCTTCTTCTGACAGGTTAACGAAATTGTGTCTTTCCGTTTTTTTTCTTCAGGAAGATGTAACCAGATTAAATTGAGCTTTTCTGCTGCATCTACAGAAAGTCTTACAGCAACTCTTGCTTTATCTGTAATCTTCTCTTTACAAAATTTTTCATGAGGTACAACAATTTATAATCTTATGGCGATTTACTTAAGTTGCCAGATCGTGATAATGCAAGCTATGACATGAGCTGGCTATAAGGTATGTGGTAATGTGATACTGATTGTTAGGCTTGCAGGTTCTAATATGTCCAGAAGTTATAACATGGTTCACTTTAAAGCTCACTGTTACAAGTTCGGAATGTGTGGTTTGGACCCTTTCAAATTTAATCACAATAGGTATTATTTTTTTTAAAAAAAAGGAGATAGGCAGTTTCATTACTAACAGCGTTATTAAAAACTAACTAATCATTTAAAGTCAAATGTATGGCAGCTCATCTTGTACTGACTGATTGCACAACTTCCATCACCTTTAGTAATCCATCAAAATATAGAAAACATGAAGTATAGAAAATATCACTAAGAAAAACGATCCTCCAGCGTCACCACTAGGTTTAGAGTCTTACTGAAGACTAACAAGGAGAGGTCTTCAATATGGAAATCACAATCAAAGATTCAACAAGTACGCCACCTCAGGTTTCTCACCTTCTGCCTGGTGGGACTCTGTTTATAAAAATTTGTGTATCTATACCTTTAGGGAAGGCTATTAGGTAACATTATTGATTTAGCCAGGCCCCTTAAGCTGGTGTACTCATGGGCGGGTGGTCTCAGGTTCGATCCCACTGTTCAATTATTTTTTAAAAATTTTTTCCCCATTACTATTCAGTTTTGCAGAATTACAAATTTGTTTTGAAACAAATTCACATTATTTGCATTTGATGAAGATACAAACTGGGAAAGCTGACAAAAGACCTGTATAATTTTTTTAAATTCATTAAACCATAAATTGGGAATGAGTTTTTTTTGTTGTTGGTCGATTTGTGGGGTAGCCACACTGATATGATGATTTATGATCAAGCCATTGTAGCAGAATATGGTGCAGTTTGCTCTAAAACTGAACCAGGAGAGTGAGGAAAATTGAACTTTGTTGTATAAGATACGGCCCTGGTAGGTTTTGAATGATTTAGTACAAATCGAAACTGTTAAATGTGTTTTAGATTCATAAAGATCTATTTATTCATCTTTTTCAAAAGCTGACATTCATATAATACTGAAATGAAGTAACCATATTATGAGATGAAAATACTTGAAATGGCAGATAGTTCTATTCAGAAGGATAAAGCATAAAGTGATCTGAGGAATAATAAAAAGGAAACTTAACTAGAAGGTATAAATTCTTAATTAGCTCATCTGGATAAAGGAAACAAAGAAACTGCCGCGAGGCACTGAAAATAAGATAGGATAGGGAAAATAAACAGTTACCCGTCACTTACCACAGATGAAGGCAGGAGGGCGAAACACGTAAAAACACAAAAACAAAAGAATTACACAATATTTCGACTTTTCAGTCTTACTCGTGTAGGAGGCGAGACATATGGCAGGGGGAAAGATGTGACCACATCTTTCCCCCTGCCATATGTCTCGCCTCCTACACGAGTAAGACTGAAAAGTCGAAATATTGTGTAATTCTTTTGTTTTTGTGTTTTTACGTGTTTCGCCCTCCTGCCTTCATCTGTGGTAAGTGACGGGTAACTGTTTATTTTCCCTATCCTATCTTATTTATAATTAGCTCATCTAATAGAAAGGATAGCAATTGTCATCAATGATTAAAATAACTGTTTTAAGTTGATTATTTGGAAAAGAAAGAGTTAGTAAAAGATATGTAGCATAATGTTTTAACATGAGTTGGCTATTTAATCAAAGGTTAAAATGATTAACATTTGTGAGACTGTATGGTGAAGTGTAAACTTTGGAGAATTATTATAGGAAAAACGAAGCTATATTTTGGAATTATCGTCATAAAAAGTTAAAATAACCAGTGCTACCCACCATAGAAATTTGAAGGAAATTAAATGACTTAAATATATACGAATGTGAAAAAATTAAAGTGCTAGCGGTCACGTGATAGTATCACGTCACCGACTATTACCTAACAAAGAAAAAGCCATACTTATAAGCAAATGTATAATAAATAGGAGTGGTGAATAAGAGTCCAGCTTAATTATTGCTGCAAGTTGTATAGCATGCATGTGGTGTGGCGGTTGTCGAATGTGACAGTTAAAACTGTGTTTTAAAGCATGGAAGTACTTGAAAATGCAATGCCTGTAAAACATTAGACTGTGAAAGTGGATAGTCAAGATTTCAGAGCACATGACAAACTGAGTGAAATTTGATTGTTAGGGTTTTGAAAACAATGTTAGTGAAAAAAAAGAGGATAAAACTTAACTTTGGAACTACGACTAGTGTTACAATCATTGTAAAGAATTGACTGAAGAGGAACCTGTAATATAAATTGGTGACATACAAAGTCTGATAGCGGTTAATCCTAATGACAAAGTGTAAGCTGGTATGATGTTTTGATAGTTTAATAAAATTAAGTGAACTTCATTTGTTAATATCTAACCATTTAAAATTACTCAAAGCAATCTGTAGTGCCAACCAGAACTATATTCCGAACAATGAGGACAATTTAGTTGCTTGGTTACTTGGATAGTAAGTGATATTGTCACAATATACACATTTAGGTCAGCCAGGTGTTGTGTATTTCTAGTGTCTGGTAAAAATACTAATGAAAAGGCTTCTAGGTGTGCCAGAACTATTGCACAAGATAATCATGAGATATCTTCCCATGAAGATACATTCAATTATTCTCCACATTCTGCCAGTGCCTATATCTTATGACACGATAAAATATGCATGTTATTGTCCAAAATTAATGAAGGAAAGGATGGAATTTGCTAATGTAAAGGCAATATGCTTTCCTTAAATAATAAAAGCTGTTATGTAGCTGTGGAAGGATAACTTATCAAATGTTACTGATGAGCATTTAATTTGAGATTCACATGTTTGAATGGAGCACATCATCCAAACATCTGCAAATTCCTCAAAGGAAAATAAATAATTCGGTGAATTTGTTTCAAAGGCCAATAGCAATGGAAAAAATGGCAGTCTGTGGGACTGAACCTGCAACCACCGACATATGAATACACTGCCTTAATGTTGCAAGGCTAAATCAATGCTGATAGCTAATAGCCTTTCCTATAGGTATAGGTCATTCAATGTTTGACACCAGTTTTCACATAAAAGGAAGCCCACCAGGCAGAACTGCTGTAGGATGAGAAACCTGAGGTGGTGTACTAGTTATCAGACGTGTTTCTTCTATAATAACGATTTCCACATGGAAGACCTCTCCTGTAAAAACACGTTTGGCATATGTTATTCATCTGAGGAAAAACATTTAATGTATGATTTAGCCCTTGAAAGTTGGGAGTGCAATGTAAAACTAATTTCATATATACAATGAAAAAATCTGAGGACACAATTTTCTAAAACCTGTCAATTTTGATGAGGACTTAACCGAACCTAAAAAAAAAAAAAAAAAAAAAAAAAAAAAAAAAAAAAAAAAAAAAAAAAGAGCTGTGGAAATTTGCAAATTTTACTCTCAGTCATGAGAAACATTCTACAAAACTACTTTATACACAAAACAATTAACTTTTCCCTTTACATCCCCGTATTTCAGGGCTGTTCCATTTCCAAAATATTTTTCCGTGATAGAAATATCAACCTTTGATTTCAGTTTACTACAACATACTGCAAGTAGTAATTGGAGTAAATGTTGAAAACCTCTAGTTTGAGTTAAATTGTTCCACATGACTACTGCAACAATTTTGTGGCAAGATGATCATTGAAAAAGACATTTGTTTCAAAATTCCTTTTTCATTTCCACAAACATTGCAGTTATTTTGGAAACACCTTACTACAAATTTGTCGATAGTTATGCATAAAGCACATTATCACTTCAGTGAGATTATTAGTGACTGGTTAGTGTAACCAGCACTGCACAATTTTTAAACTTCTAGTTCAATGCCATGATTGAAAAATAATAACTTCTCAGTAAGGCAGTCCATATCACCAAATAATTATGAGGAAAGAAGACAATTTGAAAACAACTTATAAAAAAATTGGCAATTATTAACTAAAGCTATGTAATATTCAAGAGTACAAGCATTTAATAATCTTTCAAGTTAAAAAGACAGTTATTTTCTTCAGAAACCACTTCATTCAGTACATTTTTTCCACAATTTATAACCTTTTGAAATATGGCATTCAAGAAACAAATAGTAGTAGTAACACGGAACACACAAAACTTTCTGCAATTATAAATACTGAAAATATGTAAAAAAAATTATCACCTTGCATCAGAACAGTTTTCTTTCCTGTTGGAGCACGAAGTGCTAACTGATCAAATGTAATAATTTCCCCTCCTGCCTTAAGGATGCGAGCCCTAGCTTTCTCCGTCACACGCAGGGCACAAACCTAAAACAGTTGTTTATAGAAAATTTATTAGTAAAAAAAGCTTAAAATCTTATTCAGAATAAAGACTAACAGAATATGAAACTGATAAACAGGAAAATAGCAATCTCAAGGGGTGAGGGGGGAATGACAGAATCCTGATCTCTACTATAGTTTCACTTATTCGGGGTTCATAAAAGCTTAGACACTGCAATAATTTGGTATTATAATTTTTTTTGTCATTAAATGAACCAGGCAAAGTGTGAAATCCTGCCCCCAATACAATGTTTACTGGGCAAACCAAATAGTTAGTTTAAAGAATTTAATGTTCAATTGCTGTTTTCAATACGTTAATTTAAGGTTCTTATTAATGTTAAGGCTCTTAACTAATATTTAAGAGGACCCTTACAAACTACATCAGTAAATCACAATAACATATTTTTCCAAATTTCTGCAAAATATTCTGCAATAAATTTCCAGAAATTATCAAAATGGAGCTTTAATTAAAAATTAAAGTTGAATTTAACTAACAAAGCATCTCTTATAAAGAGATTAACAGGCATTGGGGAAACTGTGTAACAGATTAAAAATAATACTGTTCTGGTAAATGTGAGAATCATTGTGTCGGCCAGTGTAACAGGTCAAGTAGTAATGTAGAGCCAAGGAATACACAAGTTGCCAGAGCACTGACCAGCAGAGCAGGTCAGGACCATCAACAGAATATGGTGCGAGGCGCAAGACAGCCTTACCATGGTGGCACCAACAAGCAGTTTCATAGGGCAGAAACAATCCCCTCTTCTACTGAAGAAGGCAGAAGGAGGTGAACAAAATGTAGCTGGAGGAGTTTGCTGCAGGGTTGATCCCGGGCATTTCTTCGAGCTGTAGCAGTTAGACTGGTCAACAGCAGATGCCAGGGGCTGATTGATGGAGTTCAATGAGATGACTGGAGTTTCGCAGGGTGCAGCTGGACAGCATTACATGGCTTTCAACACTTCAATGATCTTCGCCAAAAAAAAATCAGGCGGGAAAATCTGATACAGATTCTGGCAGGCTGAGGATGATGTAAAGTTACAAGATGGGATAGTAATTTCCTTATAGTCTCTTCCCTAGGAACAGCCATAACCACGGAAGAAGCAGAAATATTGCTGGCATATGGTCATAGTAACAGGGATTGAAGAGGCAAATGACATGTAGCTGTGCAAGTTAACATACAAGCCGCAATTTACAATAACCCACAGTAATGATGATATATCAGAAAATAGTTGCAGTTCTAACGTTCCAACCATCTGCTTATCAGTGTGCTATGGTGAATGTTATACCACGTAATCTCTATTACTTCTATACATGCACCATGTTAACCTATGCTATATTCAATAAACTAATGTGATCTCTGGACCCATAACCTCTTAATCCATGCTGCTAACATACAAACCAATTCCTTTTCTCACAAACAGCTATACAACTCTTCAACTTGATCAATACTGAACTCAAAATAATGGGTCTATACTTTTTCAACAGTATGTGTGTCCCCATCCTTATGAATTGATGTTGTGGAACATTTTCAATCCAGAATTAAACCAAATAATACTTCCAGGTATAACACAATGTCTTTGTTACCTGCCTCTTAACACATTTGTGGTAATATCTATACCAGGCACTTTTTGCTGTAAGACCATTTTGCGGTATGCTCATTCACCATGATGACAATGAATTTCCTCTGAATTCTGGATGTTATCCCTTTGTAACCTCACCAAGCCATTTGCTCAATATCTCATCTACCTTCATACTGCCTGTACTCCTTTTTCCATCATTAACCACAATGGTCCGAATAACTTCCATCCCTATAATTTTTCTAACATAGCTAAAGAAATTTCCATCTGCAACATTCAGTGCTCCATGCCTAGCCATATTTTTCATGTATTTATCCTTAGCTTCTCTCTTTGCTGCTAATAATTCCATTTCATACATTCTCTGTTACCCTGCTGCTTTTATAATTATTATGTTCCATTCTTACCAACACTTTCAGCTTCATCAAATCCCTAGTGTAGCACTCAAGTTCTGTATAATTTTATTGAGGAACAAACACTTACTTCTGCTCTATTTCTTTGAACTGGTCACTTGTACTTTCTTATATACTAAAGTGCCTTCTGTCCACAAACTGAATCTGTTCAAAATACCTACTCAGTTCTGAAACCCTCGTCTTGTTCGAATTATACCTATAACCCCAGCTCCAACTTGGGTACCGATTTCCTGAACCCTCTAACGTCAATAAGAACTGCCACATGACTTATTCCCTGTTACCCCCCCACAATTTTCATCAAGCTCTATAAAGAAAACACACAACATAGTCCCCCCCCTTTTTTTTTAAATTCTTGTATACACCATCCTTCCTCCACTAAGTTGTTTCCAAATCACTGCTCCCCTCCCGTTAACAGTTGGCATATTTAAATCCATATATCTTAAGATCACATTTTCCCCCACCTCTAAACCCAGGAATATGATCTAATTTTGTTCATAGCAAGCTGCTATGACTATCTTTACCTTTCTCTCCAAAACTCTACAACCAGCAATTGAAGTTGATCTAGATATACATGAACTGTAATAGCTATCACTAAGCAGTATAAATACTGCTCCACCAGAACATAACCATTAAGTAAAACCTCACAGCCAAGTGCTCCTTTCTTTAAGCAAGAGAAAACCTACTTGTGTAGTTGTTCCAATAATACAATTTACTAATAAAAGTCTGTTTTTGTGTCTTCTCATTTTCTCCAATATCATTTCTCATACTAACCCCAGTTTTAATAACTTCAACATATTTCAAACCTATACTATTGCTTCCTAACAAAGTTACATCCTATTTGCACTGGTATAATTCTGAATGAAATTCGTATGTTATGGTGACTTCTTGTAAATAAGGAAGAATAGGAAAAAGAACAAGTCGCAGGAGGGCCAAACAAAGCATCAAACACAGTTTACTACTTGGAAACAAATTTCAAACTGAAAAATGAATCAATTTACCAAATATTTCGAGGGTTCACTTGAATTTACTTTTATCATTACTCACAGTCTACATTTTGACCAATCAAAAAAAATGGTACAGCAAAGAAACCATTTACAACAGGGGTCATGTCAAGGGTTCCCTTTATTTTTGTTATTTCTTGAACTAATTTAACAGTTTCCTTCAGGTTTACCTTGTAAAGTGCCACCCTGCAACAGCACAATTTCCATGTGATTTTGGGTAACCATAGAAATCTGGATGGCCAGATCACAAAAAAAAACAGGGGTGGGAGGGGATTTTCTCCACCAGCGAAGTAGGCCTACTGCTACTGACCTGTTGAAATTTGGATTAACTGCTTCCTTATAATGCCCTCTTCACGTTTTTGAACTGCCCCGCCACGAATTAAACAAAAAATTCTGAAATATGACATTGGAGTGCAGCTTGTAGAAGCCACTGGTGATACAAAATCAATGGTAATCTCTTGAAATGTTTGTTTAATCCTTTGTTGTAATGATTTCTTGCCATTTTAGCTTCACTCTGTTGTAAAATGTCGCATGAAATTAACAGATACAAAATATTTATCCGAAATGCAGTACAACGCTCGCCATCTTAAGAGTTGATATAAGATGTCAGAAATAATCGATTGCTTCCATTGCAAACAAATGTGCAGTTTCCTAGATGGCTGCCACAGAACGAATTTCCTGTAAATTTTTTACTCTTGGCCCAGGCCGAATTTCAACCTAACCATGATCACTATGACAAAACAAACCATTTTAGGTTGATACGATTCCTGTACTGATAATTTTTGTGTCACTTTTGCAATGCTGCTAACATTTTGCCATTGCGGAGCACCCCACACTTCGACATTTTCAATTTAATTGGTGGCAACTTTTCTGAAAAAGGAGTGTAAAACGTTAAGAGGAAGCTATAAGGAAACAGTTAATCCAAATTTCAACAGGTCAGTAATAGTATTTCACTGGTAGAGAATATCCCCTCCCACCCAAAACCAGTATTGGCACAAGTTCTGCTTAGGTTGAAATGCAGCCTTGCACAAGAATGTCAATGGATGATGCTTTTTGCATAGTGGTTAAAGTTGACCGTCTTGTTGCACAGTGACTACAGTTGACTGTCTTGCGAAAAGACAGAGCCCATTCAACATGTTGGCTAAACATCACTCAATACTGTATATTGAAAAATGTTTGTATGAAGTTACTTCTCCCTACATGCCATAAGAACCTGGAAAGAAGAATAAATCCTGAGAAACAGCTATAATATAAATAATTTTCCATAATAACCTGCAAGGAACTGCCCACATTTCAAATGACTTTACTATATATTTGATTGTCAAAATGTGCAAATATTCTGATGTAGTAGAGCCATAGGGAACTGTGTACAAATTGAAAAAAAAGGTTTAATTTCCTCAAAGTTTGATATATTTGCATAGCAACCAATGGTCAGTACAATTCTGTTATTGCATTGGTACCTAATTGAAAGACATTAAGAAACGCTACTCTAGCGTATATGACACTTTGCCTGCACCCCTCAAAACAATGAATTCCTATTCCCGTTAATGTTCAGGAGAATAATGAGCTGCATATGAAAACATGGAGATACACATACCGTCAATTTAGGAATCTCGAAAATCCTGGCATCATTGGTCACTGTACCCACAACGACCGCAATAAGATTCTCCCGACCAGGCTTTTTTCATGAACCGGGCTATTCTTGCAACAGATATCGGAGGTCTGTTGATTTTTGACATAAACAATCTCCGAAGAATTATTTTGTTGAACTTCGCACCAGTTCTTCGCGAAAGATATCTGTAAAGCTGAGACAAAAATTGATGTTAATCAGAGAAAATTACAATACATCCGTCTATAGACTAATTTAGTTAAATAGTACACAAAAGTCGGAAATACCTTAACCAACAGTCGAAGGTATACATCCTGCGACTTAGGTTCAGAACGTCGAACCTTTCGGTCCCACTTGTGATTAATGTCAATACCCTGCCGGTAAAAACAATCATTGTAATCAGTAAGACATAGGACAAAACTCTTTCACATTCAGTTCCAGTAAGCGATTATTTACGATAAAAATTTAAACTCAAATCCACATGCATACTCACCATCTTGACACACCGGAAGAGAACCTTCCAGGAATTCTGGGTAAGTGTAGCTTAATGCCAGAGACGATAATTCTCAAGGAAATGAAAGCGTGGCTACTAAAAACAATATACCTAATATCTATGACCTACGACAATAATGCTGAGATGAAACAAATGGGAAATAGAAATACTTTTAAGTAAAATTAATTTCCTCTGTAATATATATTGACTTCAACAGAAATTTTCAAAAGTGAAGCGCATACCGTGAAAATAAAGAGGAAGAAATCAATTATATTAGCATATTATTAATTTTTATATAAATTGATTAACCTGCAATTCAAGAAATGGCCAACAACATAGAGTTGTTATTTTTGAATAACGAGTGTAGTTATATTAACTGTTGAAAGAGGCGTATACACATATTGGTGGAACAATTAAGAGAGGTGCATGGAAGGGAAAAGACGACAATAAACATAATCTGGCACTCGATTTCAGGCATAAGGGTATGGGAAAATTATCTTTCATAGGAATAAATTACCGAGAGAAATGATAAATAATTTAACTAAAAGGCTTAAAGAATTGAAAGTTGAAATTCGTAGAGGCCAAAAGGGGATGATTAGTGTGCATGTAAATTGCCACCGGACTTGCAATCCATTACAATTAAATTAAATATGTTTCAGAAGGTATACAAACATTTTAAAATATAGATACAAGCAAAAAGTTTGAATCAGAGTTAAATTTAAATCAATAACGAATGATGAACTAACCATTTTTCACAAAGTTTGATGGCAGTACTACCCCGACACGGAGCGAAAACGTGCACACGAATATTTCGGATACTTCTATCACTAGCCCAGGAAAGTCTGTGAACAAAAATTACAGTGCACACTGTCCAAATAGTGATTTCAATTTTTAATTCATATGTTTTTACTGTGTAAAACAAAATTTCGAACTTTAATAATACTTAATAATACTTATGTGAAACATTTGGTAATTATTTATATGGATCAAATGTAGATATTGTTTTTTCTGTTGTGAAAGATTCAGAAATATATCTGCGCTTTATAACCTACGAATTTCACAGTGTTAATTAATTAATTTTTTAAACTAAAGCCGTACCAGGTAAAAACTCTCTTTGTCGCAGGTAGGTTGGAGGTACATATGATGAATTCAGAGACAGAATTGTTCAGCCATCGTCATCTTCATTTACGTTAGGCACTACAGGTTTGTAAGATCTAGACCAGCTCTAACATGGAAGCAATAAAGAAATACCAAAAGGAGATATTATTTTAACCACCATACACACTGTGTAATGAGTATCCATGATAGTAATCATTATCTTACATTTCAGATGAAATGGTTTTAAGCTGATGGTATTTAGAAGGAAAAAAGCACAACAGCAAATACTAATTTTATCCTGAATTTACAAAACTAATAAATCAGGGTTCAAATATTTTTGCAAGGGATCTCAGTTTGAAATCCTTGTGGAGCACTCCCCACGCAGAGTTACGATTAAAAGGTTATTTTACTTCCGAAATATTTAGCCTAGGCAGAAGACATCTTTCCATTAGTAATATGACAACATAACATTGACTCGAGATATAATTCAGTTCCTTAATGCAAAGGCTTGCCGTCGTTTTCTGTATCCCCATGTCGTTGATTCATCAGTTTTAAGTTGTCGAAACAGGAGTGTGCCATGGATCACTCTCCTCTCCTACGCCGTTCCTTTATAAGGCCTTTGGCAGGCACTGGATGGCTCGTTATATGGGAAATTGAATACCAAAATGTTGTCCGTGCAACACGCATAAATGAGATGTTAATATTTGGTTGGAAGAGACTAATGAAGTGTATCCCTAACCCTTACACTCCTTTGTAGTAATAACAGAATGTAAGCCCTCGAGGCTACGGATCAAAAAATGAAATTGGAGCTGAAAATTTGAAATACCGATAATTACATAATCTTCTAACAATAATTCTGCTTTGAAATAATAAAACACTTGAAAACATATTTTCTAAAGGCTGGTAATGCGTTAGTTTTGCAAGGAAATTATTCAGTTCAAGTTGAAATCCTATTATATAAAACGCTAACGTGGCGTCTGCGTGCGTCGTCTATAGCTGCTACTGCTATTGGCTAAAGAACGGCCAATCATCAACCACCATATTACATTCGTACCACCATCTTGCTTTTCGTTTATTTACAGCTAGACGCAGAAATTCATTTAAGGAGAAGGAGATTCAATTTTTACGCTATTTTATCTGTATCAGTTAGACACAGAAATGGAGAAGGAGATTCAATATTTACGCTATTTTACCTGCATCGGTTATAAGGACTATGTTAAACCATAACTTAAGAATTTTCTTCGCAGACGGTAAGAAGCAATGAGGTTTATTAAAAACTAGGAGAAACGTACATATTGCGAAATGTATTAGTGAAATAAATAATAGTTATCCGTTTTCGAAATTATAGTCCCCGTCATCTAAAGTGAAATGCATTTATTTTAAAATCCTAACCAAATATTCGGATATTCTTACCAGAGTAACGTATTCATGTAACGAAAGATATCATTAAAGATGACTTTTTCGTTTCTCCTGATAAGCTTTTCCATAATAAATTCCTACTACCATTATATATGATAACCTTAGTTTTTGAAACATGTGTTAGCTATTAAATGAGATTTAAGATAACCTTTTTATCAAATCAATTTATAAATGGCAATTCTACAACGATATTCTTGCACCCAAATAGTGGCGAGCAGAAATATTAGAGATTATTTACACAGTTTAATAAATACGCAACCGCAAGGCCTCTGCTATAGGTAAATTTCAAATCTCATTCCGGCCTTTGTTCAATTTTAATTTAATTAAAACTTACGCTAATGTTACTTCTTGATTAAAGATTATTTATTACGGTTTATTTCCTTTTTGCATATTTTACTGAAAACTTTCGTTAGTGGTATTTGTTCACGTTTATCCATTTTTGATGTTATACTTTCCGTCATTTAATGTAAAATAAAGTAAAGTAAATAAATCGTGATCACTGGAAATCACGATTCCGCTAGGAATTGCCGTGGTAAAACGCAAGACTCCTCTAGAAATACTTTCCGAAATACATTTAACTGTGTTATGACGGTCCAGGCTGTAATACAACCTAATTCCTGCTTGAAAATAATGGTACAGGCTGTATTACAACGGAATTACTGCTTGAAAATAATATGTCTTGCGACTGACTACAGCAGTTTTACCACTCTATTACTGAATGTTATCACGATCTCCAGGAGACCTGATCGTTATTCATTTATCCTTACAAGCTTTTCTTAAATAAATTCCTACTACCACCATAGGTGATACCCATCATTATTCATATGAGGGTAATAGAAGCTGTGATTTTCGAACGCAATATTAGTGGAGGTTGCGGTTAAGTTGACCAGAATCGCAACTGACACATTTTGTTACAGCATAATTCACTTTGAAATCAGTTTTACAAACCAATTAAACTGCTTTCATAAGCGCCATATTACTAAAGGTATTAATTAATGGGGGTGGAAGTAGTTCCATATTTAACGTGCTGAGTTGTGCCTGGACCAGGAATAAAACTGATATTACTTGGATAGCAAATTTTTGGGATTCCTAATTTGATTTAATTTCATTGGTTCTTTACTTCCGGCGCACAGTGGGCCAGAATCTTGAAATCCTGTCCAAAAAGGAAAAAAAAAAGTTTCTGGATGGGAATTTTCGACTATCCGGTTGGCTCCAATAATGTTGGAACTACTGAATACCGATTGTTTGGACGATCAATTGTTCATTTTCTCCTTTATATTTCATGTCAAAGTCGGCACTTCATTGCTAGCGGTGCATGCAGCCGACCAGGTTACAAAATAGCCTTGTGGTTAAAGATAAATATTTGTGTTCTGTGTAAGTAAAACGAATATTTTAAATATGGACGGTGTTCCAGGCAGTATCTACTAATTAAAATACATTTATGTCATTATTAAATCATTAATTACACATAATTTTTTTATTTAACTTAATACCAGAAAATGAGCGAGAAAATTTTAAAATATGCTTAAAGAAATAGAGATAAGTTACAAATTCCACGATATTCCGCTTTTCTTTTGCACTGTGTCCGCAAGTATATATTATTACCTCAGTAAATTAACCTTCAAATCCACCTACTAGTACCAACTCCGGCTTTGAACCACGTTTTAAGCAACGCTTGCAAAATGTTTGGTTATTTTTTTTAAATGAAATTATTAATATTAAGTTAATTTTTTCATTAATAATCATGAAAAAGTACATTTTTTTGAAACACAAATATTCTATATACTTTGTGGAGTTACTTTTTAACGCTTTCAAACACGTGTTAAGAAATAAGTATTAAATAAATTAATAATAATATGAATTGTCGGAGGATGCTCAAGATTCAACTAATAAGTTGATAAAGCAATGTCGCATAAGTTTTTCTCGAAAGTTTTCCGGACTTAAGAGTATGTAAGACGTGTTCAGGAGATTGTTGGCAACTACAGACTTCAACATTTCTTATCTGCGCAAATCGTCAAACAAACTGAAGAGTTTGTCGGCAGAAGCCATTGCCCTCTTAGTTCCTGTGTCGGAAGATTATGAAGATTCCGATGTAGATGATGAGGAAACAGTCTTTGAAGATGATGGCGATTCAGCTGAAGATGCAGAAGAAGAAGATATGAAGATAAAAAACAAGAAGAAAATGACAACTTTTAACTTATAGTCACAAACAATTTACTAACTGAATAACTGTAAAAGAAATAAAATTCTTTTTTGTAATATTTTATACTATCTTCTATCCTCTATTTGGTACTTTTTTCGAGCTTTCCATTTTTTGAGCTTATATTTTTAACCATTAACTACAACAACCTCTAAATATTGACTTTTATATAAATAAAAAGAATTTTACCAATTTTTGTCCGCCATCTTAGATCCTCCATTTTGTTTTTTTTTAATATTTGAAGTAATAATCTTCATCATCAATCTCGATAAATCCCAAGAAATTACTTTTATTTGAATCAAAAGACTTTTATCAATATTTGTCCGCCATATTGGATCCGCCATTTTATTTTTTCACTTTTTGATACCATATTCTTAATCACCAACTTCGATAACCTTTACATACTAACTTTGGTACAAATTGAACAACTCTAGCATCTTCGATAATTCCACAAAAATTACTTTTATATGAATAAAACGACTTTTAACAATATTTGTCCACCATCTTCGATCCGCCATTTTCTTTTTTCACTTTTTAATATTATATTCTTAATCAGCAACTTCGATAACATTTACATACTAACTTTGGTACAAAATGAACAACTTTTTATATTTTGGCCAGCTTTTTGCGATTCTGGCCCACTGTGCGGCGTCACTAATTCAGTAGAAGTTACTACTGTATGGCTATGTTAACTGCAAATGAAATATGTAGAACATTACAAAATCAAAGAATTAGCATTATGTAATATCAAAACTGTATAATTAACCACCTGAAAAAAAAAGTGAACTGCCAGAATATTGTGCTCAAACCGTCATTTTTGACGGGCTCGAAGCTAGTCCTCTTATATAAAATGCGTAATCTGGAGACTGAATACATCGTCTACAGCTATTGGCTATAGAACGGTCACGTGCCAGCCTTCATTCGCCAATCAATAGCCACCATATTACATTCGTTTCTTTTTGTTTATTTACGACAAATAGATACAGAAATTCATGTAAAGAGAATGGTGATCGATGTTTATGTTATATTAACTGTATCGGTTATAAGCATTATATTAAAACAGAAAACAGAAGATAAGAAACAATGAAGTTTATTAGAATTTCAGAGAAAGTTTATACAAAAGGTACGTAGTCGCGAAATCAGTCAAATAAATGACAGTTATCGATTTTTGATATTATACTTTCCGTCACTTAAAGTAAAATGCATTTATTTGAATAAATCACAACCAGGAAACTGCACCACTTTCGGAATCTGCTAGAAGTGGTGCAGTTCTAACCACAGTTTGGTACTCATATCACGAAAAATATCATTGAAAATGATCGTTATTCGTTTTTCCTTACAAGCTTTTTCCAGAGTAAACTCCTTCATCCACCATAGATGATACCCGTCGTTATTTATATGAGGGTAATACAACGAAGAAGACAGGAAAAACATTACGAACTATCAGGTACAAACATTGACAACGGACTCTTGTGATATTTCTGATAAGTCGGTACAACGTATCACTGGTATCATAAGATCGGCAGAAACCGAAGCTAAGAGCACTGTTTTTGAATGGCCAAGGAAGAAGTAAAACCCTCGTTTAGACCAGTGATGGGCAAACTTTTTAAGGGGAGGGCCACATAAAATAAAAAATTATCTCGGCGGGCCGGAATTTTTTTTTTTTTTTTGTAAGTGATAAACTTTATTTTTGATTTTTACATCACACACAACTTATATTATTTGCAACAATGGTAAAAAAAAACTTAGAAAAAAGTTACAAAAATTGAGAGTAGGAAGGTGCATGTGACAGATGAAACTGTGACTGGGCTTCTAAAAGTTGTTCGTAATCTGGTAGAAACTGGGATGAGCTGATTCGCAGTAGTGAAGCTAAATGGTGATCAGTCAATCGGTTTCTAACGCTGTTTCTGCGAAGCTTCATAGTAGAAAATGCCTGTTCACACAGGTAGGAAGATGCAAACATCGCAATTATCTTCTGAGAGTGAAATTTCAGGTTTGGGAAACTTGATTTTGACAGAGCCTTGTAGAACTCAATTTTCGAAACGTTGAGAAATAGTTGCTTCAATTCAGTATTACATTGCAACTCAATCAGTTCGAGCTGCAGTTCTGGTTTGACTGATTCACAATCCAGATTAAATGGCATGCTAAAAATGTCCAGGTCATGTTCGATAACTTTGAAGTCTTGGAATCTTCGTTCAAATTCTTCATGAAGACATTTCAAGCTTTTCTCATAGCTCCTAAGTTTGTCTTCCCTAACTGCAACAGTCTTTAGTCTTGGAAAATGAGTAAAGTCTTTCTTGACTAGTTGTTTGGAGAATAGATTCAATTGCATTTTGAAACCCTTGATATGACTCCAACTATTATGAATTAATTGATTTCTTCCCTGGAGTTTAAGGTTCAATTTATTGATGTGACTGAGAAGATCTGTAAAAAATGCAAAGTCCGAAAGCCATACAATATCTTTCAAATGTTCACACTCGTCCATTCCTTTTTCTTCCATGAAAGAGATTTTTTCGTCTTTTAGAGCCCAAACTCGTTCAAAAGCCCGTCCTGCACTGAGCCACCTTACTTTAGTGTAGTAAAGTACATCAGAATATTCAGATTGCAATGAGTCAAGAAACTCTCGAAATTGTCTATGGTTGAGTGCTCGAGAACGAATGCTATTAACAAGCTTAACAACAGCATCAAGCACATGTTTCATGTCTAGAGCAGATTTACACAGAGCTTCTTGATGTATGACACAATGAAAAACCACAACTTCGTTCCCAGGAAATGATTCGTTGAACATGCCTACAAAACCAGATTTCGTCCCTATCATATTCGGTGCTCCATCAGTTGTAACGTTACAAATATTGATCAAAGGTACTTTCAAAGACGTGATAGTTTCTTGAAATTCTTGAAAAATGTCTGATCCTTTTGTCGTTCCCTTTAATGAACGCATGCAAGCTAATTCTTCGCTAACACAAAAGTTGTCATCAATACCTCTTATAAATATCAGTAACTGAGCTATGTCAGTTATGTCCGTACTTTCATCCAACGCAAAAGAACAGAATTTAAACTCCCTTATCTTTGACTCTAGTTGTGAGACAAACTGCTTATCAATTACTTCAATTCTAGAAGTAATTGTTGTTCGAGACAAACTTACTGTCTCAAAATCCTTTGTTTTGTCAGGACACAAAATGTCACATACTTGGAGCATACAAGTTTTAACAAATTCGCCGTCTGACAATTCTTTGTTACTTTTTGCAATATCGTATGCTACAACGTAACTAGCATGTGTAGCTAGAGAACAACTTTGTTTCTTAAAAATATTTTGCTGACCTGACAGTTTTTTACGTAGAGCTCCTGCTTTTTGCTTCCGATCTTCTTCGGTCATAGATTCATAAGTGGCGTTGTTATGTTTTGTCATAAAGTGACGTGAGAGGTTGAATTCCTTGAATACGGCTACAGCTTCATTGCAAATGAGACACACAGGTTTATCCTTAATAGGCGTGAAAAAGTATTTCCAAGTCCACTCAGATTTAAAAACACGACATTCTGAATCAACTTTACGCTTTTTATATGCCATTGTAACGATCAAAAATGTAAAAAAACACTAGCAACAAAGGAAAATTATAGAAACACAAGCCAGACACACAGCCGCAGCACTGACTACGCGACTGTCCGAACTGCACTGACCTTGAGAACAGACTAAACGACAATGGTAGCGCCCGAGTCGTTCCGAACTTAGCCGAGCAACACGCGCATTGTACTCCACATCGCCATGCTACCGATCTACAGACATATACTACGTCACTACGCAAACTCAGTTAATATTAGACGCGATAATACCGTACTGAAAACGCAATAAGAAGGAAACATTCTATTCTAGCTACGCAGAAAATACATTTTGTCCTATGTGTAATTGTAGGGGTTATTCGAAACCATGTCGCGGGCCGGATTGACTAGCCCGAAGGGCCGGACTTGGCCCGCGGGCCGTACTTTCCCCATCACTGGTTTAGACGATCCGACGTGGTCTCACAAAGTCGGGGCCTCGCTTCTTCAGTCCTGAAATCGAGTCGTCTAAAGTGAGCTTATGGCCACGTTTTTGCGGGGAAACCAGTCAGGGAGATCGAGTGAAAATATCCTCTGATAAAGTGTGGAAAGGTGGGGGTGAATCGGGCCACCACCACTCTGCGCTGAAAACTTACTGTGTAAAGCCTCACCCAGTTGTGCTCACACATCACAGCGTGACAGTCAAACTTTCCTCTGCGGTTACTGCTTCACGCATCACGGTATCTTTCTTTTCTATGAAAGGCATTTACTAAATTCAGTAGATTCACAAGAACTTCAGGTGACATCCGCAAGAAATTCCGGAAATCTTCACCACCCAAAACATCTGAGAGTTTAAAGTGATCGAATGTATGTGGCTTGTAGATATCTGTCCCGTGGTTCCGTCATCATGTTTTATTACTAACACATCTAGAAACAGCAGCTGTCCTTGCTCCTCCCATTTCCATAGTAAATTTTATTTTGGGATATTCTTTGTCTATACAATCCAGGAATTCATCAAGGGCACTCTGTCCACGGGACCACACAAAGAAGGTGTCGTCGACATAGCGTAGCCACAGACGCAGTTTGAGTGGCGCGTTGTCCAAAACTTCCGTCTCCAGCGCCTCTATGAAGGAAGACGTTAGCTTCGATAGGCGAAAGCGGTGGTCCCATGGCCGCTCCTTCCATCTGGGCGTAAAAATTCCCATTGTATTGAAAGAATGGAGATTTGAGACCTTGGTCAAATCCGCACAATCTTCCGAGATATTATGGCCCAATAGTTTAGCGCGTGTCACTGCTACTGCTTCTTTCACAGGCATGTTTGCGTAGAGCGACGTGACATCAAAGCTAATTATATCCGGTTTTTTTTTTTAACTTTAAGTGATGAGATGATTACGACGAATAATTGAGCTGTTTCTGACGATGTTTTTAATTTGTCGGCAACGAATTGGATTAGTGGAATGGATGGAAGAGTTGATCGTGCTGACGATTGGCCGCAAAGGAACTTCTGATTTGTGGACTTTAGGCAAGCCATAGAAACGAGGGTTAGAAGCGTTGTTTCTCTTTAGTCTAGCCTTGGTATCTTGTTCGATTTCGGAAGGAGTTTTTGACTACAGATGCTACTCCAGATCTCAGTTTGTGTAGAGGGTTTCCACCTAGTGGAGCGTACATTTTGTCTTCCAGGAGACTCGCTACTCTATTACGGTAATCTCCATGTTTCATTAGTACTGTCACGTTTCCCTTCTCAGTTGGCAGAACAACGATGTCGTCGCGCATGGTGTAATCTGCGCTGTGCTATTATTTACTGTCGAGGAGAATTACTGCTAGGAAGGTTTGCTCGACTAAAGATTCGAGCCATATCCTGGCGGATTTGATTAGCTTGTTCCGTGTTTAGGCTCACAATGGCACTCCCTGCATCTGCGACGATGTCCAAGGTCGAACAGATAGGTAGGAACCGGAGCGAAGTTTAATCCTTTCCCAGGCACAGACTTGGTAGCAGGATCCATCTCTTCTCGCTTACACGCCATTTTTTCTACTGCAACTTTAACTGGTTTCACACTTGCAGCTGTACACGTTTACAATTACGTTAGGTTATTTCGAAATGAGAAACATGAAAACTGTGGTTTTCGCTGGCAATTGAAAAACCCGTGTTGTCTTGTGTCATTCGTAACGTCCATAGCAACTAGTTTTAAATTTTTTAAAATAGTCATGTCAGTGTTTGGAATTAAAAATCACATTACCTTTTTACACAAGTTAGGTATTATTTTTTTATGATTTTTCCGCACTTATTAATGAAAGTTGAATTTTTCGAGGTTTTTGCAACACTATATGGAGACGCCATGACCTTTGCAGATTTACTTTAGTGACCTAAGCTATAGCATTAGCATTGTGTGTTGCAAGTTACTTATTGTTTCAGTATGAGAGTCACCTTAGGGTCTACATTACTGACTTAGCGGAGGCTTAATTGTTTGGCTTTCCTTCATTCCAACTACCCAATTACTATACTCATAAAATGTTTGATCCTGTAAAAGGAAGGATAGTGTACGTTTCATTTTACAAAATACGGCAAACGATGTGCCGCCTCATTGGAGACGTACAAACTATTGGGGGCAAAGAAGGTGAAGGAATATTGTCATAAAGAAACTTTGCGACAATTGTCTGAATGATTTCGGGAAACCATGTAAAACCAAAATCTGAATGGTCGGATGGGGATTCGAACCTGCATCCTCCAGAATATTAGACCCAAGCATAACCACACGGACGTTGGTGACTTCCGTCGGGTGTAAATTGTACAAAGGGCAAGGCTAGGATGAGGATTCTGAAGCCTCATACTCGTATCCCCATGCGATGGTGCGCCACGTGGCCATAAAACGTTTTAAGTTTGTGTATGCGCTCAAACTGTTTCCAAATTGTTCAACTACATGAAGGCGAGATGGAGAGTGCCCTGCCTAGACTGCATACGGTAGTGTTAATAAATCTGGTGATCACTATCAATCAATTAGTTTATATATATTGTTCTGGCATTGTAAGTAAACCTAGATTTTTAAATATATTTCTAGATGATGTCCATGGGCTTGTTCCGTAAATAATTCTTAAAGCACCTGAAGAGTTTCCATTAAGGGAATACCATAAGTGAGCAGGGAGGCAAAATATACAAATATACCAACTGTAAGAGCATATTTCTATAAATTTAGTTTTATGTTAGATACATCCAGTATTGATTGCCAGCAGTACGCAGCAGAAACATTCTGACGCATTGTGTGTTGAGTTATGGAGGAATTTCAGCTCGGCAACGGAACTTGAGCGTGTATCCAACCGGGGAACCAGAGGTTTGCTGGGCTGCTGAACAGACCAATTCGTTCTCATTTGTAGTCAATCTTTGGTAGGGCTTACCACTGAAGTTCGGAGTAGCCTGGCGATACTACTTATCACTTACGATTTATTACAACTCATTTACGTAAAAGGACTTCAGTAAATTCAGTTGGCTCGGTACACAACAGCGTGTGTACAGTTGTTAAGTGAGAGGACAGTCAATTATAGAACAAGTATAAATGCATCTCTGTGACTCATCGAATAATCTTGTACTTGATATACTATAACTATTTCATTTAATGCATACTATACGCCATAGTCAACCAAACCACCTTTATTAGAAAAGCCTATCGACGCCCCCAATTTACAGGTTCCCGCACCCTAAGGGTGGTACGGTAAATTCTGTTTAACTAGGAGACGTAGCGTCAAAAAGCAGAAAATAGTGGTCAGAAGAGGTCAGCGCAAGCCATAAGCAAAGTCTTTTCATTTTTTATACAGAAGAGAATTTAACAGGCCAAGACGTTCCCCTGTTCACCCCGTTCTATTACATTTGGGATCATCAAGGGATAAACAAACCCTTTTCGATTACACAACTTCCTGCAACGTGCCGAAATCTGTTCATTAAATACAATTTGCAAATTTTAATAGGCTATTTGAAAATATTAAAAAAATATTATAAATTGAACTCATTATCATAGATTACTGCTTCAGGAAGCTAAATTTATCAATTTTGAAAAGAAAAGTGGATTATTTTTAATAAAAAAGCGAAATAAAAATTATACTTTTCTTACGTCTGGTCACGTAACAGAAAACGCTCTAGGATTGGTGGTCGCTTGAGTGACGTCACACGTCTGTAAACGCTGCGGCTACGAATGGAGAGTTTCCTATTATCCAAGTTTTCAACTATTTTTATTGTTTGTTGCTGATAATTTCTTGTTATTAATGAAATTTCATTTTGAATACAAAATCGAGAACATTATTTAAAAGCCTACAGCGGAAAAATAACGAAAAAAGACGCCTTATTTGTGGGGCTGGCTATAGAAAAAAAACCTGAATTTTATTCTACTGAGCTTAAAAATCTAACAGCTTATATTTGGGAATCATTTATATTTAAATTGAAAGTTAGAGATTGATTGTTTTGCGTTAGCAAACCATACATCGAAAAATTCTGTACGCGAAATTTGTGCAGTCATGCTGAAAATAAAGAAAAGTTGTATGGGTGTCGCAAATATGCGCAAACAAATTAAGGTATTTCTTGTAGCTAATAAGCAGCTCCTTCAAGTAAATATAGTAAGAGATCGATATAATGTGGTATAATGAACTAAAACTCAACATAAAATTGGCTCAGTAGTTTTTTTTTTAATTAAAAATAATCTCGTTCTGTTTTAATGATGCTATTGTATCACGGAAAAATCGTGCGTAAACTTACCTTGAAGCTCGCCAAAAGCAATAGCAACACACAAATCACTACTAACACGCAGAAATACAGCGTAATCATCGACCAAACTCAATGGATTAGCGCGGCCGACTGAAGCGTTTGTTCAGTGGATCACATTGTTCAAACTATTTTTTCTATTGTTAGGCGTGAATTCGTTGAAAATAAACCTTTGTTCCGAGTAGTATGGTTCATCTACTTTGAATATAAATAACTATTTTGCCTGCGTAGACAATTATCAAAACTGACTTTTGTCCCTCTAGATTTAGAAAATATCACACTGTGCGGCGTCCTCCCGGATGCGAGGCCAGAGCGTTAACCGCTCACTCACCACGCTCGGAACAACTGGATGTTGTGGGCATTTTTCTTAATTGCAGATTAAAGATTATGGATAAAAAATATTTTTTTGTCAATAAAACTGAATTTGTTTGTTTATTCATTTACCTACCTCGTTTCACCTCATCTCACATGAAGAAACTGTGAAGTGTTCACTATTAACACAAAGAGAAGCAATTAAGAAGTAGTGTCAGGATAGCTGCGTGATTGAAGAGTAGTAATGGAATTCAGAACGTCCTACGCTCGAAGAACCTTGGTTGGGATAATATTTTTTGTGTGAATTTTTTTTCGGTATTTGTTTACTGTTTTTTGCACTACCATGTTTTTATTCGAAGAATTCATACTAGTTGCTACGCGTCATGCAAGTGTTTGAAACAAATTGCTACCATACATGAAAAGTTTTTATTTTTAAACTTACCAGAGAGAGAATATCATGCAAAAAATACAGGTGCACGGCCGTGAACAATGGAATTTATTTTAGAAGTGACATCACATGTAGAAATTTCATGCTAATCTTGCAACTGTTCCGGAACGCTTTGTGTCCTTTTCGTTGGAATTTTTACGTGACGATACAACTGTAGGTTACCTTCCTGATATAATTGCGTCTATTAGGCGATATTTACTTTTAATGTGCAAGTCATTTCCATTAAAAAAAAATTTCGGTGTGCAAGTATCGTCCAATTTCCTTTTTGAAATCTTCTTTGGTTGTTTCGCTTGTTATCCAAAAATTTGTGAAACATTCAGAAAAAATAAAAGAAAAATTAAATTGATTTTCTGGTGGATTTTCGGGAAAAAATTATTATGCAATGCAACCAACAGCAACTAGTATCCAAAGAAAATGACAAAAGAAAACCATCTGAAAATATTCCGAAGTGAGGATCGAACCTCAGGACCAACCCTAATAATTCTCGCCTTAAACAACGTATTACATTTACTCTACGAAATTGCGGTGTAAATGAGATTCACAGAAAATCGTAAGTGACTTTGTTGCAATATCAAATTGAAGTTGTTACATTTTTAAGCTCCACAGAATAAAACTCAGTGGTTGTTTCTATAGCTAGGCCCACAAATAAGGCGTCTACTTTCAATATTTTTCCGCTGTAGGCTTTTACAAATTGTTTTCGATTTTATATTCAAAACGAACCTTCATTAATAACAAGAAATAACCAGTAACAAACAATAAACAAATAGTTGAAAACTTGGGTAATAGGAAACGCTCCATTTCCAGCGGCAGCGTTTACAGACGTGTGACGTCACGACTGTCAATGCACGCGCCAGGCAGCGAAGGAGCGTTTTGGCGGGCTTTTAAATTCTTTAAATTTTAACTTTGAATTTTTCGCAAAATAATGCACTTTTGTCAAAAAATCTCTTCACTCGGTGAATAAGGTGTACCAATAAACAATTTAAAACCATTTTCAAGAAGTAGACAAATACCCTATTGCAGGAGGCATTACTAACGATATACGAACGAAAATATTTTTTTATTTTTATTTTTGTCTATTTGTTTGTATGTATATCTAAAAGCGCATCACGCTGAAGCTATGGGGTGAATTTCAGTGCATCTCAGAATACCTGTAACTGATACTATGGTTTAACATTTAGAATATATTTTATCCCGAAAACCATAGCGTTTCTGTGGGATAGGTGATAAAAGTTATGGTTTAAATGTCGTTTGTAACGCTATGCAAGCCGAGTGACACGCACACAATAGAATCCACGTGGCGGTCATGTGATAGAGTTAGTTACCCGAAAGCGGGCGGTCGCGTGAGAGCAGGCGTTGTTGGAGTTTCCTGCAGAAGATAATTAAATATACGTGCTTAGTACCTGCAGAGAAAATACTCAGAGTTTAATGTAGATGCTTTATTTTGTGATTTTAATACTACACTTTGAAGAAAATCTTTCTATTAAGAGTAATAATATAATAATTTTAATATAATATAATTGTAATGGAGCCCACACTCCAGTGGCAATTTCCCTGCACACGCATTTTTCTCCTTTCCTCTTCTCACCTGCCTTTACCCTCTACTTATTTGAACATTAAATTCTTTCAATGTTTTTGATAAATTAGTCATAATTTCTCTTGGTAATTTATACCAATCCCTTACAGCCTAAGCTACAAAAGAAAATTTTCCTAGACCATTATGCCTGAAATCGAATGCCAGATTTTGGTCATTGTTATCTTTACCCTTCCACGCTCGTCTCCTAATTCTCCCATCAATATCTTTCCATGCCTCATCACCAATATGCGACTTGTACACTTCCATGAGTCTCTCCACCCTCCTCCTGTCTTCCAATGAACCCATTCCAGCTCCTTTATCTTAACACTTACTGATTGTGTTCTATGGTAATTTCCAAAGACAAATCTAGCAGGCCTTTTCTGCACTCCATCCACCTTCTGTGTTTGATACCTAAAATTTGGGCCTCATACTGCACTACCATATTCTGATCAAAGTTCTATAAATCAGTTCCCTTACTTCTCTGATACGTCCTCTCATCACTCTTTCCAACAGGTGAAGGATAAAGGTAGTAAAGGTAACTAATTTCTGGCTGTAAGCCATCAACACAATCGTTCATTAGTATAATCGATACCTGTGGTTCCATTACACTACCTTGAGGCACTCCCATTTTCACTTCCACTTCTTTTGATTATGTATTTCCTAACTTTTAGCTTTCTACCTTTTAAGAATTCTTCTACACATCAAATCACTTTTTCATTCACACCAATACTTTTTACTTTTTAATGTATCACTCACTCTGTCAAAAGGCTTTGCATGATCTAGTGCTACACTATCAATTTGGTCTCCTTGTCCGCTCCATCCGAAATACCTTGCATATGTCCTACTGACTGAGATTTGTATGAATATGCTTGCTTAAAGCCATGCTGTCAACTTGAAAACCATTTACGTGCCCCACGTATATTTCTGACGTGGTTGCATTTCAATCCTTCCATCAATTTACCTACCACTGACGTCAAACTGATTGGCCAATAATTGTCAACCCTCCTGTACCAGTGCTATTATCGCACTTTTCCAGTCCTCTGGTAAGCAGCAAGTATCCAGACTCAATTTAAATAACGTTTGAAGGCAAGGTACAATGTCACATCCTGCTATCATTAACATATCCATAGTAATATTATCTACATCAGCCCATTTATGATATTTTTTTTTAGATTTCTTAGTTCCCTTTGAATGAATTTAAAATTATTTGGTCTGGTCATTTGTAATTTTGTGGATAAGCTCGTTCTTCGATTCCATTCCTGAACCATTGTCCCTACTGGTATCGACCGAGCGTGGGGAATGAGTGGTAATGCTCTGGCCACACGTTTGGGAAGACGCAGGTTCGAATCCACATCTGCGCATGTAGATTTCGGTTTTCCATGGTTTCGCCAGATCACTCCAGGCAAATTCTGGGACGCTTCAAAAGGCCATGGCCGCGTTCCTTCCCGTTCCTTTCCCGCCTCTAATGATCTCTACATCGACAAGGCGTAAATCCATAAGCAAAATAAATAAACGAAAAGCCTAATGGTCCTATTGTACCAGCTAAGCAAAATCTCTGCTTGTGTGAAGCCTCCTTTCCTTGCCTCGTGTGACAGCTCTGTGGCTTTATAGACTGTATTTTAAGTTATTCAGAGTTTTATTGTAAGATTTATGAATTGGGAGAGTGGTACAATGTTACGATTCAC
This sequence comes from Vandiemenella viatica, assembly GCA_031002005.1. Classification (NCBI taxonomy): domain Eukaryota; kingdom Metazoa; phylum Arthropoda; class Insecta; order Orthoptera; family Morabidae; genus Vandiemenella; species Vandiemenella viatica. The sequence continues at coordinate 43,737,721 of CM061920.1, read as the reverse complement.
CCGTAGCGGGAAAGATTGCGTCCTGATTCTTCGCGGGAGGAAAGAACGCTATGGGATTGCATCAGAAGAACCTTCTCAACATGAGGAAGGGATTGTGGCCCCACGAACGGGTAAAAGGCAGGGAGGTGTGTGAAGGAGCAACCGTTGGGCAATGACCCGGCGCGTCGAGACTGTTGTCCCCCCCCCCTCCCCCCCGGTTCACACTCCACGGCCTTATCTGTAAAGCTGGAGAAATTAATACACAATCCCGACTCAGGTCGGGTAACGGATGCATGCTTCAGCAAAAGAAGGTGGAGTAGAGGTATTACATACGTGACCTCGACCGTTGCTCATCAGGTGGCGAGGGTAGCCTTTCCAAGATGCGCTTGCTGCCATAATAGGTCTCCTATATAGGTGGGGACTGCGAAACTTGAACGATTATAGGCGGACCCGTGTTGTGCTGGGGAACATACTGTACACTAGGAGCTTGCCCTTTGCACGTAGCTCTGTAGCCGGCGGGCGGCATTGCACTGGGACGGTCGGTTGCCGGGAAGAGTGCGAAAGGGGCAATCCCACGTTGATGCTCGGTTTGCTGCGGCTTCCGCCTTTCCCCTGCGGGGGCGGGAGGGGCTGGACGCACGTGGGAATAACAGAGATGCTTAAGCTATACGGCCAGGTTTTGAAAGGGTCTTCGGCCTGGTCGTGGTGGGCGCCGGTTCCTCGTACCGCCCCGCGGGTACCCTTTATGTATGGCGAAATGCGCCTTGCTCACCGTCTTGGCTGTAATGGCGGGTAGTTTGGAAGAGCTTGTCCCTACAGTGGAGACGGCGTTGGATAACGGGTACACGGGGGGTTCTGCGAGGGCCTGATGACCAAATGGTTGGGTATGCCTCTAGACCAGACCTTAATCCCTGGAACCTTATTGTTTATATTTATAAATAGCAATTTATAAGTTGTGAATCGGACATCAAGTTATTTTTTTAATATAGTGCTAAGATTTATAGTTGTACAACAAGTAATTAATGACAACTGTTATGAACTTTAGTTATTGGAAATAGCAGATTTCGAATGTTGCGCAATTTATGTGGTATTGAAAGAAGTGGTTAGGAATTGTAAGCAAACTGTGTTAAGAAACTCCGAGGGATTATTTTTTTTTGTCGCAGCAGAACTATATTTTGTTTTTTTGGAGAAAGAAAAATTATTATCTGGTGAAAAAATCTGTTGTGTAAGGAATCTTCTGATAGTAATTTAATTAATATACCGGTCGGATAGTTTAAGAAAATTAAGAGAAATCTGTGCATTAAAGACTTAAGTGGAAATTATTTAATCTCTAATTAATTGTTATCATTTAGTAGTTTTGAGATCTCCATCTAAGCTTTTGTGAATTTTAGAAGAAGGTTTGAAGTGACAATCGACGTAAATACCTCATATTTTATTAATTACTTGACGCTATTTCAGGTAATGTGAAAGTAAGCTAATGTAAAGAAGAACCAAGATGAGTAGTTATTTTTTGGTAAATGTAGAGGCCAGAAGCTGCACAAAGTTACAACGTGTGAGTGAATGTTATACTTTAAGCCTTGAAAAATAAGTGGTTCTTTAAGATACAGAAACCTGCCACGATTCTGTTCTAAATAACTGGCTTCACACAGTAGCGGATATAGCAATTTTCCTAATCGGGGCAAAAACTGTGAGAACATTATTTTTCCACCCCCATGGCTGAGATCCACAGTGTCGTCGCCGCCCGATTATCACCCATTTTCGTCTTCCAGGGCAGTAGTGGAGCTAAAAAAAAGGTCACCACGACATAAATTTGGCGCCCTTCAAAAACGATTTTGCCGCCCTCCATGTTGCCGCCCAGGTCAAGCGCCCGGGTTTGACCCCCCCCTGTCACCCCCACCCATATATCCGGCACTATTCTTACATACTAGGTATTCGCAAATTTCTTTTCTCTTGTGTTAGTAATCTTACTTCAATCCCAGTTGAAACCTGGTAAATTTAAATCCCCACCAATAATGAACATTCTACATTCACTTCTGAACTCTGAATATGAAATTAGTTTCTCCCCAAGAGCATTATTTTAATCATTAATTCTTCCACTATGGTAAGCAGCCAAACTCTGATTTATTCCATTTTTTTACTAAACAAGAAGTTCAACACAAGTAACTTATGGTTATGATCTGTGAACACCAGTGGACTGTTGCAGTTTTTCCTAACTAATATGAATACCCCCCCCCCCCCCAATTGTTCCTGTCTCTTCTGTACACTCTATAACCATCGGGGAAAACCTGATTGTTTATCACTACCTTTAACCAAGACTCCACTCCTACAACTAATTGTGGTTTGTAAATCTATATGAAATTCTCAAACTATATTACTTTGTTAATTATACACTTATAGTTCACTAGTAAGAGTTTTATAACTGGCCATGCGATATTTCCAATATTAACCTTAACTTCCCAGTTTCGACTTCTGTCTCTAATTGTATTATTGATCCCATTTATTTCTTTAGCATTTATGATTTTTTCCAATAAAATATCTGCATTCCCTGTTCATTTGGACATATGTTCTTATACCCACACAAGAATCTAAGGCACAGTCCTGAGCCCTTACAGATTTCGCTTAAAACTCAAAAAGTACCCACTTACCCCTTCCATTTAGGTATAGGTAATGCCTAATGAATCCCCATCTACCAATGGCATTCACAGGTGCAACCCCAAAGACAGATCTAATACCTCTCCCTAGTAGAACCTCCGTTTACGCGTTTCACCACCTCACAGCGTAGTTCAACTGTGACCAGTTATGGCGATTTAAGACCTGGATGATTCAAACCCAGTATGCTGCGCCTCCTTCATCACGTTCCTCAGGTCATTCTACACTAAAGTCGTGTTTGTATCCGTACTATTCCCCGCACCTCCCACTATAACTACTCTATCATCCTTAGTGAAACTCGTAAAAAGTCAACCTACATCCTCTGTTACCTGACATATTGCACTAGGTTTAACAAAACTTGTGACCTGTGCCTAACTGACCCTGCAGAAGAATGCCTACACCACTCTCATGGCTATTACTTAGAAGCAGAACCCATTTGTACCTATTCTTTCATTGGACATTCTTATTATTAAAAGTCTGCTGCACGTTACCTACTCCTTCAACTTCATAACGATCTTCCCCTTGCTGACTCTATTAACAGGTGAAACCTATTTCCCCCCTCCACCTCCCACAATTTCTGAAGTGTCTTTCTTCATCCTGTTAACCACATTTCCCCTAAGAACTACGATCAGCTCCCAGTGGTACTTTTCACCCTTCTCCCTAAATCCACGATCTATCCTTTCTGCATATATAGGCTGAGCCTCCATAGGCTGCTCCCCTACAGTCTGGGCCTCCAATAACTTTCAACTTATTTAAAACCATTTTATGGCTCATTCTGACAAACGCCTCAGACTTCATTATCAACATGTCTCCCTTGTCCAATTCATCTGAAATATCTTGCATGTAGTACTCCTACTGTCTGAGATTCACATGTAGATCCTTCTACATCTACATCTACATCCATACTCTGTAAATCAGAAACATTGTGGGTGGCAGAGGGTGCTAAGCACCAATCCTAAACCCGGGCATTCCAATCCCGAACAGCACGAGGAAAGAAGGAATACATAAAAGCATCAGTGCGGCATTTTATTTCTCGAATCTTATCCCTCCGGTCATTGCTACCTAAATAGGTTGGTGGAAGAAGTATATCATTGCACTCGTAATTTAAAGATTTTTGCATATTCTCCAATATATTCAAACGCAAACTACGTCGCCTGTCTACCAAACTATCCCAGCCCAATCTATGTATCAATTCTGTAACGCTTTCATAAGGGCTGTAGCAACCAGTCACGAATTGAGCGGCTCTCCTCTGCACCCTCTCCACTGAGTCTATTAGGCCCTTGCGAAACAGATCCCAAACTCCACAACAGTAATCGAGATGCGGACGCACTAGTGTTTTATTTGGTTTGCGATTGGTTGCAGCAGTCACCGGCTTCGCCGCACAGTTCAATGCCACGTGACGTAAGCGGTGTACAACAGCTGCAACGTAAGTAAAAGGCGCACGCAAAACCATGGCAGCGGCTTCCTCAAGTGCAAATAAAACCAATGAAACCCCAATGCTAGCTGAAAAATATGAAAATCTGGTAGACTATTTAAACGAAAACTTGGGCAAAAAATTGAATTAAACGCTACTCCGTGAAATTAAAGACAAGCTTGCCAGTTGGGTGGTTGCGGTTTCTTTCATAGAAGGAAAAAACTCAGAATTAAACAAAAAAGTAGAGAGGCTAAATAAAACAATTGAGGAACTTAACTCAAATAGAAACACAACTTCTCGGCCAAGCTATGCTGCAGCTGCCAGTAAGGCAACGAACCTAACAAAAAAAAAAAGAATCACACCCGCGAAAACAAGTTTCGTGAGTTCAAGATGTGGCAAAAACCCAAAAGTAATTGTGGAACAGTTTACCAAAATAATCAAACCATCAACAGAGAAAATAAAAATTAATAAAATAAGGAGTACCAATAACTCAGTAATTTTTCGATGTAGAAACTAAAGAGAATGTCAAAAAATTGATGGAACACAAACAATTAAATGAGACGCTAAAATGCGAACTTCCTAGAAAGAGTAGACCATTGATAATCTTATATGATATACCAAAAAATCTGGAAATAAATGATCTAGTAGACAAAGTATATTAGCAAAATTTTGAAGTTAAATTATCAAAGGAGGAGTTCACAAGCGGTTTTTGCCCTAAATTTAAAACAGGCCAACCGTTCATCACGTTATAGAAGTAAGCCCAGCTATGTGCAAATTATTACTAGAGCAACATAAAATATACATGGAATTAAGTGCAATCAATTACAAAAATTACACCGATGTACCAACTTGTGTCAAGTGCAGAGGCCTTGGACATGTGAGTGAACACTGCCAAATGGACATAGAGACTTGTAGTCATTGTGGTCAGAACAATCACAAGCGTGATCAGTGTGATAAGAAGTCGATGCCTCAAACGTGCATCCCATGCCAGAAAAGAGGTAAACCATGCAAAAACAAAGGAGAGGATTGTTTCACGTATCAACTGCTGCTGCAACGCCTAGTCAACAGAATAGATTATGGCTAGTCTATAATCCAGTTGCAGGATAGATCAAGAAATGATGGAGAATATAGCAGACCTGATATACAGAGCAGTTGAAATAGCAGTTCGAAAAGTGAAAATGAAAAATCAAAAGAAGAGAGGCAATCCCCCATCTCGTAGACGAAGGAATGCTGCAAGAGCCGAAACATTTAGGAAGAAGAAGACGATGGAAATGCAGAAAATGATGGTAAGCGCCGGCGTGCAAACAGTTCGGCAGCTGTTAATAAACGAGTAATTAGACGAAATTTCCTCCACCGCTGACTCGTGTTATTGCCAGCGTATGCGTACCAACCAAATAAAACACCCGAACTTTGTGAAAAGTCAACCGAATGCCATTACTGCAGATTCAGCGGTATTGTACGCCGATTTTGAGGATACACTTCGGCTAACTAGACTTGAAGAAGTGCATACACTTACACTTGCCCTCCGACATTTGACAAGAGTCCTCCATCCTGGCGGCAAAAACATAACGTTCCCACTACCTTCGGCAAATGACAGAATACAACTGAGATCACTAAATCTTCTAACAGATCCATCTCAGCTCCTGACACTAGTTCACAAGATTTTAGAAAGAAGAGGAGAAATATTTGATTCTGAGGAAACATACAAGCAGTTTGTCATGACCCATGGACGCATTCTGTTAGATACAAGACTACCTTGGCTCCAGTGCAATGTGCATACAAGACAACCGCAAATTCTATGTTAAAAGTTACTCAGTTGAAAACTAAAGGAAACGCCATGGTTCTACATGAAATCAGAAAGGTGGCTGAGGAATTGAGATCAGATATTATTTGTCTAAAAGAACCGTACTCCTGGCAAGGCAAAATCCCGCACATACCTGTAACATCTCGAATAATCACAGAAGGCAATAACCCAATGGCAGCAATAATCGTTTTAAATAAACAAATAACAGTTACAAGAAATACGCAGTTATATGATGAACACATCGTATGTGTCGAGATAAGAGCAGCATAGGGAAGCTTCATAATGGTAAGCATGTATTACAGTGACGAGATCTTCCCATACCTAGATAGAATACGGCAGATAGATGCAGCTCTGGGAAATTATCCACCAGTTATTGCAGCGGACGTCAATGCAAAGTCTTCTCTCTGGCACAGCAAGAAGACTGACAGGAGAGGGCATCTTCTAGAAGAACTGTTAAGCGAATTGGGTTTAGAGGTTAGAGACCAAGCACATAATCCTCCTACTTTCTGCAACAGTGTTGGCGCAAGAACAAATATTGACGTAACAATTACAAACATTCATGCGGGAAATCTGTTTTGGGTTTGGAGAGTGCTTGACAACATGACTACAAGTTATCACAATTTGATTGACTCTGAACTGGGCAGAACGCAGACAGAAGAAAGCAGTGGCAACGGAAACATTAAAACAGCATATACCATCAAGAAAGCTGCAGGGGAAAAATTAAGGAATGTGTTCACTCCACCGGATTTGCCAGAAAACCACTTCCATGTAGACAAAGCCGCAAGAGAGCTGACATCTGGAATATAAAGTGCTATGAAACGGGTGATACCTCTAAAAAAGATAGTAGATCCCACTGACAAAATATGGACAGAGAAACTTCAGAAACTACGACTAAACATGAGAAGAGCGAGGAGAACGTATCAACGAAGAATGGTGGCAGCAGATAGAAGTTTCCTCCTTAAAAACTACAGGCAGAAGAGGCATATTTTCAAAGACGCAATGAGAGAGACAAAACAAAAATGCTGGGAAGTCTTCGTGAGGGAAAATCTCATGAACAGTCCATGGTGTATTCCTTACAAAATAGCTGCAGGTAAAATCAGGCCCCCCACAATACTATCCACAGTAAAAAGAACACATGGACGATTAACCATGAATTGGAGAGACTCAGTGGAGGAGTTATTAAAAGTTTTGCTTCCTGATGACAACCCGGAAGAAGAAATAGTAGAACAAGCAACACTACGAAGGAACATGTGGCAGCCTTGCTGGAGTCAAGAGGAAGGAAGTAATATTACACCCGAAGAAGTAATAACCGCGATAAACAAAATGAAAAAAGGAAAGGCTCCCGATCCGGATGGAATTCCAGCAGAGGTCCTGCAGGAGTTAATCATAAAATTAACCCCCGGAATGGTACACTACATTACATGTCACGGGCCATACAATAGTTGGCTGCGAGTCGAAATATTATGGACTCGAACAGGTGCGAATGTGCTGAAGAGAGTACGCCGGAGCACGTGGAATGGGAATGTGAAATAATAGCCAGTTTGAGAGAACATCAACCAGCTCGGCTGCATGGTAGGAGAATATTCGACATACTGCGCGACGAACGTTTCTGGCATTTTCTGGACGAGGCAGCTGATCTAGCCTCAAAATTTTGGAAGGAGAAATTTATAAAAAACAAAATGCCTAGGGAAATCAAAGGCCTCAGATAGCAGAAGAGGAGATCGCAATTACAACTCGTGGAATAACGGAAGCTAATTCCAGAAAGAACTGCAGAGGGAACAATGATGCTGGAAGTCTGGCTTTCACAACACCGGATTGACGGAAGATATCCTACGATAATGAGCAATATCAATCGTCGGAAGAGCTTCAGTGTGCTCCAGAGAAGCCGTCTTCTGAGCGACAGCTGGGGCCGTCTTGGTATTCCAGGAGGTCAACTCTTGATGGCCTGGGTGGCTGACTTTGCTGCCGGTTCCAGGGGACTCTACCTTTGGAGCGCACTCAACACCAAGAAAAATGAACATTAGTGGACCAAAGTACGGCTGTGACAATTGGTAGTGGTAACAGTAGTATTAGTAATAGTAGTAGTAGTAATGTTAGTAGTAATATTAGGGACAATAGCAGTAGTAGTAGATGTAGTAGTGGTGTGGTACCAATTCTGTTTAATAACAGTAGATGTAATAGATATTGGAAATTGAATCTACAAAAATATGTACATGTAAAATAATGGAAATAAGGGCCCAGATTAGATACTAGGTGTTGGGCTATGTTGCATATGGAAAAAACCTAGTGTTTTATACGCTATCTCCTTTGCATGAGTATTACAGTTCCTCAAAATACGACGTATGAATCGCAATTCAGAATTTGCTTTGCCTACGACGGAAGTTATGTGCAAGTCCCATTTCATTTTGCTTTGTACTATCACCCCCAGATCATGGAGCCCCAGATACTTCAGGGAATCAACCGTGTCAATAGTTGCATTATTTTATACTCGTGAGAAAACTGATTCTTTTTGTTACTTATTCGCATTGGCTTACAGTTTTTGCAATTAAGTTTAAGCTGCCATTTACGGCACCATTCGGAAATAGCATCCAAATCGCGCTGAACTTCTAAGCAATCGTCGGAGCACCTTATTTCCCTATAGCTAACTGCATCGTCGGCAAACAATCGCAACCAGCATCTGGCATGGTCAACCGAGATCGTTTATAAATATTAAGAAAAGAAGTGGTACTATTATACTTCCTTGAGGAACCCCCAAAGTAACATCTATCTTAGAAGAGGCTTCCCCGTCAACAACGACATACTGAGATCGACCAGTTAGAAAATCACGTATCCATTCGCAAATCTGATCCGGTATACAGTCTGCTCGAATCTTCGCTAAAAGTCGATTGTGTGGTACAGAATCAAAAGCATTCTGAAAATCCAAGAAAATTGTATCAACTTGTGAACCTGCATTGATAAATTTCATTACGTCATGTGAAAATAGGGCCAATTGTGTTTCACACGATCTCTTCTTCCGAAATCCGTGTTGACACGGTGTAAGTAGCTCGTTCTCATCTAGAAACTTCATTATGTTGGAGGATATAACATGCTCCAGAATTCTACTGCAGACAGATGTTAGAGATATGGGTCGATAGTTCCTAGGATCACTCCGATTTCCTTTCTTGAAAACGGGAATTACCTGGGCTATTTTCAAGGTAGAAGGTACTTTTTTCTCTTCTAAAGATTTACGGAATATATCCGACAGAAATGGTTCAATTTCCTCTGCGTATTCAGAAAATACAATTACGGGTATACCATCGGGACCCGGCGCTTTACCCCACTTCAGGATCTTGAATTGCTTTACAATACCTACGCTATCAATCTCTATCGGATCTATCTCTAATTCCACCCGCTGTGGTAAAGTGGGGATATTTTCGGGTGTGAATGAATTTTTGAATTAGAACTGGCTTATTGTTTCCACTACAACTAACTTTTTTTTACACACAACCAAAATTTTTTAGGGTTATCGGTGAGGATCTTAGAGAGAGAATTGCAACGAAAGTCATTAAAGGCCTCACGCATCGCATTCTTAGCCTGTCCCCTTATCTCCCCTAATTTATCTAAATTGGTCAGATGCATTGTCCTTTTTGATCGTGCATGTATCATTCATTGCTATTTGTGTAACATCCCGCGTATACCATGGGATCCTTTCCCTGATTGACCGTTTCGGTGTATACAAGTCCAAACCTTCCCTGACTATACGTATGAATCGATGCCACCTCTCTTCAACGGTGCCTCTTGCTACTATGAAGGTATGGTGATTATACCTCAAATACGTTCTAAAACACCCTTTTGAAGCCTTTTAGAATCTGTAAACGATCCTTTCTTTTTCCTTTTTGCGCGTGGTTGTTAATTTTAGTGAAGTATTTATAGATTCGTAACCTGCAAATTCAGTGTGTGCCCACATTTCGCACATTAGACATTTCACCCATTCTTCCCCCGCCTTGTCCTGCGAAAATGTACCTGAGCAATAGAGACAATCGGCATCTTCATTTGTGGGTTCACTGTTGTCCGGAACGCTACTAAGCGTGGACGAACCATCTCTTACGCTAAAAACATCATCCTCAGAATCAGATGATTCTTGGTTCCTAGGCTTTGGTAGCCTCTGCTTCTTTGTCTTTGGTTTATTTGTTGCTATTGTCGATGAATAAAGAGATCTCTTGAATGGAGACCAGGTTAAGACTGCTGAAGAACCTGCTTTTCTTCCCCTGGTGCCCGGCCTCTTCTTTGTTTGTGGAACGAGTGAAATTTGCCAAGGTGTAATTCCAGATGTGTCGTAAGATGTTCCTGCCTCAACTTCAAGATTAGCCTTTCCATTTTTAGTAGCCTCAGCTCCTGCAGATGATTCACTGACTGGATCTTTGGGTGAATCCTCAATCATCCATTTATTGCTGGCAATGAAATCTGGGTGTAACGGGTATAATATTCCTGTCACCCTAAATCTACTTATAGCTATCTCCCCTGTCTGGCCCTTCAGGTAGGCCTTCCCAAACAGTTCAGCGATGTCTGTGTTTGTTACTGGACGTGCATTTTCCCTCATCTATACGCGTACCTGCTCAGAGTAATAGGCTTTCAAAGTACTCATGATAGTTCTGTCCAGCGGTTGCATGTTGTGGGAGGAATGAGGAGGCAGACACAAGATGCTCACATGGTTTTCACTTGCGAGGTTTATACCATCCAGATTTCTGGAGTGTCTGTAATGTCCATCCAGAATCAAAAGCACCGGTGATTCTGCTGTTGGCTTCACCTTTCTCAGAAAATATGGGCCCAGTTGGGGCACCTCTTATTAGCTGACTGCTGCTGTTCTTCCAAGGGAATATGAACACAAATATAACATAGTTTCCTGCAGCACTCATGCAGGTGACACCGGTCACAATGGATCCACGCTCTAGGGAAGAGATGGCTGCTACTTTTCGCTTTCCCTTCTTGCAACGACGTGAGGAAGTTTGCTCTGCCCAATGCTAAGACCCGTTTCGTCGACATTGTATATTCTGTCCGGTGGAAAGCTGTGTTTCTCCATCTCTTCTGAAAGCAGAGAGAAAAATATTGCCACATTTTCTCTTGTAAAACCTAGAGAGCTATTAAATGAGGTTGCTGTCGGTTTTCGGATAAAAATTTCCTTTTTGTGCCGATTCAAGAAAAGGGGTAACCACCCTCTTCCAGCCCGTTCATTCGAAAATGGATTCTGGATATTATTGGCTTTGGAAACTGAAATGCCATCTGTTGGAAATCCTTTCGGGTAAGACCAAAAAATTTACTTTCAATTGTCATGCTATTATCAATAAGCCATTGTTCTTGTTCGAGAGATAAAACAATTTTCGCCAAAGTTTGGTCTTTGTGGCTAACTCATGTGGTAAATCTGATTTTACTAATCTAAATAGAGTGGTCCAGGAACTTGGAAAGTTTTTGCCTTCTTCAGGAAGCCCATCTTTTTCTGACATTTTTTAATTGCAGTTTGCATGGCAGACTCATCCCACTGCTTTCGAGCTCGTGGAGTCATTACTGAATCAATGCCTATAAATAAAAAAAGGTTGTGAAAGTACGGTACAAATATGGAATACTAGGGTACAAATATGGAATACTAGTATTCCATATTAGTGCCATCTTGAAATTCAGAAACGCAAATAAAATCTAAAATTAAACTAAATAGTCAACAAATACGCCATTTAAAGTTTCATGTATTAGCTAAACGTCTGTTTAGTACATATTTTAAAAATTTATGTGTTTTGACAGGAATGAAACCAAAATCCACCAACCTCCAAGAATTATTCCTCCTAGTGAATTCGTTAAAATTCCTAATGGCTGCCAGCTGCGATATGAATGTATTCCAAAGATGTTCACAGTTAATGAAAATAGTTTTCAACAGCTCACCAGAGTACAGCACTTAGGAGGTGAGAAACCATAGTATTTCATATTACCACCCCTATTTCACATTTGTAATTTTGTACCATGGAGGAAGGAATCGACGGTAAATCAATTCGTAGTAACCCAGTATGCAGGTACTTAGGCATTCAACTGGATGAACGTTTAAACTTCGAAGCCAACTTAAAGAAGACAATAGCAAGAGCAGTGGTGGTCATGAATATTCCTTCCTCCATGATTTGTACCTGTTCCTCTACTACTACCTTAAGAAATAATCTAGATCCATCCAGTCATATATTCATTACCTCGACTAAAATGTTTAGAAGGAGGCCAATCACATACCAGTCATACGGTAAATAACACCCCAAAGGCTACAACCATTTTCTTGATAATAATTCAATTTTGAAAACTCGCAATCAATCAAAAGCGTAAGGAAAAATGAGTTTTTACAAAGTTTAACTTGACCCTTTTCACCAAATTCATTTGCTCGTGGAAAGTTAACGAGTATTTTAATGTGTAATATGTATTGGTAGAAGATTATTTTTGAAGAGATATTGCAAATTGTTTGCCGATTTCACCACGTGGGGTGGTAATAAGGAAAAACTTAAGTATCAAAAAAATATCGCTCAGTTTTAAAGATAACTTAAATTTTAATACGATAACTTATTGTTCATGAAAGGCCACATGTTATATGTAAAAATAGACTTTGTAGTCATAATAGAAATAGGTTTTTCAAGAAATAAAGTCGGTAAATTTTGGGAAAAGTTAAGCTACATTGTCGAAAATATATTCACATGATAAAGGAAAATTCACAGATTAGGAATATGATAATAGTTTCTGGGTTAAATCAAAATTTAAAAGGGGATAAAAGTGGAATTATAGTTTTCAAAATCGTAACTCCCTTGTTGCACAACTTTAGGAGTCAGATGAGGTACGAGGAACAGGTGCAGGAATAAAATGATGATGTATGATTTTTCACGTTACATCATTCTGGCGGGAAAGGAGAAATTTTGATGCGTAATTTCAGTTTAGCAACAATAATTTCCAAAGTAGAAAGAATACAGTGGAGTAAGGTATACCAAAGTATGAAAAAGTTTCGAATAATTAAAGGATACCAACATCCTGAAAGGGGTTTAAGAGCTTCAAAAGATAGGTATTATCGATTTTCCGATTTGAAACAAGCAATTAATAACAATTTAAAGAGGCAATTTAAGACATAGGATGAAGAATGTGCGAACTTTATTATCCAGTAAACTGTTTCTTATTTCAAATTAACTTGAACCCTTTATTTTCTGTAGAAATAGTAAACAGATTGGTGACCAAGATAGTGAAAGACTGCAGCTTCTATCTTGGTAACCGATTTCGACACGGTAAACTTAGTATGAGCCAGTGGCCACAGTTTAAACAAATTTCTTGTAGCAATCCCCAACAGCAGATTTGTTTAACAATCCTTCTGCCACAACTAGTTGCTTATAAGGTACATGTTAATTCAACATATGCAGACATGAGAGGCTAAACAGTTACCAAATAATTTCCTTCATTCAAATATTTATCTTTGTTTTGTGTACCCATATTAGAATTTTCTTGTACCTTCTGTGCTCTGTCACATGTTATACAGATTACTGGAAATAGCTTTTAATTCTGTGTTCCTCTAATTATTTTATGGCTTAAAAACTTCAACCTTCTGCTAATATAAGTAATAAGTTTATTTTATGAAATAATTTTTCTAATGAAACATGTTGGAAAATGCTCATGGGCAGTGGGAGGAGGGTGCAAGCAGGTGCACCTGCACCCCCATCCCCCTGCTATGAAAGAAAATACACAGAAAAAGATTAAGAAACAAAAGTTTTATTATTAAATTCACTTTGAATAATAACTTAATGTGCCTAGGTTGTTGTCCAAATTTGTTCAACACCTTGTCAATAAATTCAGTATATTTAGTTAATAAGTAATAACTGTTGTATATAATGTAGCCTATATATATATAAAAAAAACAAATGTACCTCCCTTAAAGTAATCCTGCCGGCGTCCATGAAATTGGTGACAGTGAAACTGCAATTAAACACCAAAAACAAGAGAGCATGGGGAAAAATAACCAGTCACTTAACCAGTTACCAAACATAAAGTCAGGAGGGGTTGCATCTCAGGGACGTAACTATAAACTTGGAGGCCCCGGGGCAAAACTTCATAGTGAGGCCCCTCAATATTTCTTTCTTTTTATATACATGGGGGTTTATTCCAGTTCGACAAAAATTTGTTTCTATCTATTGGTCCATGCAATGGTAACAAAACTAGCTACTAAAGGTTAACCAAGCCAAATGTTCAAGTATTTATCTAGGTTATACAATTCACAAATTATTAAATGGATTATTTTCATTTAAGTTTCATTAAGTTTTGGAAATTAAATATTCAGTGCGTATGGTTGTAAAAAGAATAAGGTGAATAATACAAAAGAAAAATATTTACAAAAGTACAATTTCTAAAAAGAGCGTATGTTTATTAAATATTTATAAGAGCACACATTAAAAATACATGGTAAAATATTTGCTACACTGTTATTAACATAAAAAACTCCAAACGTTCACTTTTAATAAGATTAAACTATTGGAAAACTTTTAATTGATAATTTAAAATATGACTTTTCAAAGTAAAAGTTTAAGTTAGATTAAAGATATAGTTACCATACATGTAAATTAAGTTACTTAAAATGCATACTTTGCTTAAAAGACAAAGAATCAGGAACTGATGCATGGAAAGTAGTTTAGATTGAAAAGATTAAAAATTAGTTACAATTGATTATTTCTTAAACATTTGTTTCGTAACTTTCAAAGAAGCGAATTCATGTTACTTTGTCAAAGTTGATATGTTGAGCTCAATCATTCTCAATTGAAAACAAAGCTAAGCTGCTGAGTCTTACTTGAACCATTGTACTTCTCAAGTAAATTTTGATCAATTTAATCTTAGAAAAGGACCGTTCAGCCTCAGATACTGTCACAGGAACAGTCAAATATTTGATGCACGCTGTTCAAACATCTGGGTAGCTTGATGAAAGCGAATTGTGGTCTACTATTCTCGTATAATTAGCAATTTCATTTCTTTCAGTTTGTTTTGAAACGAATTTTTCCCTGAACAATATTGCGAAGGAAAGGTTGGACTCACATCATTTAGAAACGTATTAACGAAATCAACTGCTTTTTGTGAATATCACTTTCACTTGCATTGGCTAAAAACAATCAGGTTGTATTACTTGATAACTGTCAAGAACATCTTTCATCCCTTCAAAAAGGCGATCAAGTTGAGTACAAATTGTGTCTACCATTGGATAAAACACAGTGATTCAGAAACAAGATTTTGGGTCTATTAATCTCTCGTCTTCACTCAACTCATTAAAGTGTTTTTTCAATTTCCTTAGTCTGTTCTGGCGAAATTCTTTGTTTATTCCCCAAACAAACGTCTGATGCTTCAGAAACAAATTCTTCAAACTTTCCACATATTTCAGTTATCCTTAACAATAAATTACCGAATCCTCTTATATAAAATGCTAATCTGGAGTATGCGTCTATAGCTACTATTGCTATTGGCTAGAGAATGGTCACGTGCCAGCCTTCACCTGCCAATCAACAGCCACCATATTACATTCGTTCCATCATCTTGCTTTTAGTTTATTTACAACTAGACGCAGAAATTCATGTAAGGAGAAGGGGATTAAATAATTACGCTATTTTATCTGTATCAATTATAAGGACTAGGTTTAACCATAACCTAAGAATTTTTTTGGCAGATGGAAAGAAACAATGTAGTTTATTAAAAACTCGGAGAAACGTAATGCGAAATGTATTAGTCAAATAAACAACAGTTTTCCGTTTTCGAAATTATAGTCTCCATGATCTAAAGTAAAATGCAGTTATTTATGTAAAATCCTAACCAAATACTCTGATAATCTAATCAGAGTGACGTATTCATATAAGGAAAGATATCATTAAAAATGACTTATTCGTTTCTCCTTATATGCTTTTCCAGAATAAATTCCTGCTATCATTATATATGACACCCTTAGTTTTTGATACGTGCGTTAGCAATTAAATGAGATTTAGGATAACTTGTTTATTAGATATAAATCATCAAGGATATGACACTCGCAATTCAACAACGATATTATTGCCGCAAAATAGCAGTGAGCAGAGATATTAGAAATACGGAGAGCAGGAGGAAAAAAATTAATGCGAGGCAATAATATGTCACAAAGTTACAATTAGTACATTCGTTTAAATTTACATATTGCTTTTTATTTATCTACGACAACCAGATGCAAAAAATCATGAAAGAAGAAGGGTATTCTATGTTTACGTTATATTACCTGTATCAGTTATAAGTACTAGGTTAAAACATAACCTCAGAATTTTTTTGGCAGAAGATAAGAAACAATGAAGTTTATTAAAAACTCAGAGAAAGTTTACACGAAATGTATGAATCGCGAAACATATCATTCAAATAAATGACAGTTATCCGTTTTTGACATTATACTTTCCGTTATTTAAAGTAAAATAAAATAAAGTAAATAAATCGGGATTACTGAATATCGCGATTTCGCCAGGAATTGCCGTGTTAAAACGCAAGAATCTTCTAGAAATATTTTCCAAAGTACATTAAACTGTATTATGCCGGTCCAGGATGTATTACAACCTAATTTCTGCTTGAAAATAATGGTAGTCTATAGGCTGTATTACAACGGAATTACTGCTTGCGATTGACTACATCAGTGTAATGACGTCATTACTGAATGTTATTTTGGCGGAATCACGATCTCCAGTAGACCCGAACGTTATTCATTTTTCCTTACAAGCTTTTCCTGAATACATTCCTACTACTACCACAGGTGATGCCCGTCGTTATTCATATGAGGGTAATAGAAGCTATGATTTTCGAAAGCTATATTAGTGGAGGTTGTGGTTAAGTTGACCAAAATCCCCGCTGACACATTTTGTTACAGCATAATTCACTCTGAAATCAGTTTTACAAACCAATCAAACTGCCTGCTTTCATAAGCGCCATGTTAGTGAAGGTATTTATTAATGCGGGTGAAAGTAGTTCTATGCGCATCGTGCTGAATTGTGCCTGGACCAGAAATAAAACTGATATTAAATGGAAAGCAAAAGTTTTCGGTATTCCTAATTTGTTTTCAATTTTATTGGTTCTATATTTCCGTCGTCATTAATTTAGTAGATGTTACTACTGTATTGCTATGTGAACAGCAAATCAAATATTTAGAACGTTACCAAATCAAGGCCACTAGCATTATGTAATAACAATTCCTAAAACTAACCATATGCAAAAAAAAGAACAACTGCCAGAATGATACGAGGTTGAGAGACTCTAAAACTTCGCACTGAACAACCAAAAGCAATACAAAATTTTCAAGTATGTTCTTTAGCTGCTGTGCTTCATTTCTTTCCTTACTTTTCCTGGAAATCAAAGTTAGGCGGGTACGGCTTTTCAATACGTCACAAAACTTGTGTTTCAGTGCATACACTGCCTCATGCCTACTAGCCCAGTGAGTTAAATTAACAGTTTTCAGTGTCACTTTTGAATTCAGTGAATCAGTCTGAGCCTCGATGACGTACACTTACTACAAGTCTTGCCAGCAAAATACCGTGACCAAACATGCAATACTTTGAATGGTTTTAAAAAACTGGCAGTCCACTCGGTTTCCTTCCACAGTATCCATATCCTTTAATAGTAAATTAAGGTTATGTGCAGCGCAGTGCACAAAGTTTGCGTGCGGCGCTTTTCTTCAATACGCTGTATGCCTCACTCATGACTGCAGCCCCGTCGTACCCTTGTCCACGAAGTTTTTATCTTCCAATGAAGTAAGTATTTCTTCCGCAAGACCTTGGGCGGATTGAACTTTTACCTCTCTAAAGGATACAAAAGTTTCAAATATTTTGATATCAATAGGTGTCCCTTCTTCATCACTAACTATTTTGACACACCCGTAAACTTCACTTAACTGATCAACTTTAGCAATGTCCTGAGTGGTATCTAAAATCAATGGAAAAACAAGCAGTTTTGAACCTCAACGGTAATTTAATTTTCTATTTCTAAGGCTAATAGGTTTATAAGTTCATTCGGAATTTTAGGACTGAGGTTATTCACAGTCCTTTGCGGACGCTGAATCAATTATTGCAGTACTGGGTCATATTTTTACAAGAGCTGAACTATCGAGAGAAAGTTTTCTTTGTTGCCACATTCTAACTTTTCACTAGATTCATGAAATGCGAGATTTTATGTTGCAAGTGTAAAGGTCGCATTTAGGATTGTTTCAAGAACTTTTCGCCAGAAGGTTCTTTCACTCTCCAAATTTTAGCACTAGCTCACTGCACGTCCCAGCCTACACTTATCACATGGCAGGCATCAGGCGCGACATTACTTACACATTCGACTCGACATTCTGCTGTCTGCTCTTAGATATGAACACGCAAAAACATTTACTCTAGCACTTTGATGACTTTTTTATTATTAACTTTTAGCTAGGTGCTGGTTATTTTATGGGAAGTTAGATTAGATATTAAAATACAATAATTTTTTAACCATCAGTTTGGGGCCCCTCGGGCTCTGAGGCCCCGGGGCAGTGCCCCGGCTGCCCCGGCGGTAGTTACGGGCCTGTTGCATCTTGCATTTTTAAGGTTATGAACTGGAATATTCTAAAGTGTGTTTGTTTTGTGTGTGTTTTCTTGTATTTGTCTGGTCCTCCTGCTTTCATCTTTGATACGTAAGTTATATTTTTTGCTATCCTATCTTATTTTTAAAGAAACATATTGTAAGTTTTTTTTATCCATCTGTATTTCAGATTATTCCTTTATTTTGTAATCAATTACACAAAATAAAAGTAATTTATTTGCATTTATTTTCTGATAACAAGGTAGCAGTTTTATCTAAAACTCATCCATAAAATTTCATATACAAACAGTGCTCACAAAATGGATTGGCACAACAATTTCGTTACAAACTGTGCAACTTAATAGCCATGAATGTTTATGTATAAATCTGAATCACAAACTATGTATCTGTTACTTAATAATTACAAATGTTGCAAAAAATATTTCAGAGGCAAATTCTACCAGATATATGGAACAATAGTGTGCTTATAAAATATTACAAATATCCTTTACAGTATTACAAGCAATTTCTTAATAGTAATATAAATCATTGAAGCCATTTATTTTACCTGGCTTTGCCATTGATGGTTACTATGGTTTAAACCATACTCTCACTGAACTCCAACTACTGCTCTTGGAGATTTCAGTAATAATAATTGCCATTAATTCTATTAAAATAATTTACACTTTTCATTGTACTATTTAATTTATTTATTACAGTAATACACAATACTTTACAACTTTGTTTGAGAAACTGCATAAATCCACATTACAATCCAAACATTTTCTTTCATGTTCAGGAACTTTATCTTCATCTAGAGTTTTTACCATAGCTAGCTATTTTTTAATTTTTTTTTACTCATCTAAAACTTGATATAAGAAGAAAAGATTAAAATTCAGATTTTTCACAACTCCGATTACTTTTTACTTGCTCATTATGTATGGACAGGAATATGTGTCATAAAAGAGTCAAAGTGAAAGAATGAAATGAAATACCTTGCACATTAAGACATCAGAAGCATTGGAACTAGCCAAATCTTATGAAGTATTATTAGTGAAAATGTGTGACATGTCAAGTTATAAAATGATGGTGATCAGAATTCCAGAACAATATGAGTAGTTAGCATCCAGCCTCATCAAAAATCCATGTACCTTGTTAAAGAAATTTTCAGTTTAAACAGTTGATTGAATCTGAGTAGGACTGTGGCTTCCATTTTCTACCCCAAAGATATCACTCCTAACAGCTGAAACTCACAAATTTGAACATGACCTGAATTAATAAAATAAACCCTAATGCAATGAAATAAGTGAATTGATTTTTTTTAATTGCACTCAATACTAGACAGTACATTCACAGATTTGACTAACTATAATGTAGTTAATGATGTAACAGTGCACACTGGTCAGCTTTTCTCATCTGATAGTAGCCAATGATGTTTTATTCTGCTGTAGGAATTTTTTTTTTTTTTTTTTAAAAAAAGAAAGGAATTAGTTGCTACAGTTTCTACCCATGATTCAACCAACTAATCATAGTCATTTCATATATTTAATTTAATTAATTAATTACATTGCAATGGAGCACACGCTCTGGTGGCAATTTCCCTAAACACCCATCTTCCACTTTTACTGCACCCACCTATGTTTGCCCTTAAACTTAACTTAGTCCACAACCCAAAGGTTGCTTGGATCCTCCTGAAGGAAGCATACTAAGCCATTTTGTCAGAGATAGGACAGCCAGTTCCTTTCCTCTGGGACCTACAGTTTAACATGGAATCTGAACCACGGAGCGTCCTGGCATAGCACATATGACCAAACACAACTCTCAAAATTCCTGCGCCTGCCGGGATTCGAACCCGGGACCAGATCAACGAAAGTTTGGAAGCAAGTGCCTTAGCCACTGAGCTACCAGATGGTCTGGGAGTGAAATTTTCCAGTACATATTTTAGATAAAGTTATGGCTTTTGGAGGCTTAGTATCGATTGCTAAATACTGACAAGATCTTATACAACTGGAAATGTAATATATGATTGACATGTTTCCTTTTGTCATGGCTATCTTGACATTTTATTCTGACACCTTTGTGCTTGACTGGATGTAGATTGTGAAGTGTGATGTCTAAGAATAGATTATTCACTTCTTTTCTGGCATTTATTTAATTAACAAGCCAAGTATGTGGTCCAACAAGCAGCTTTGCATTATCACCAGTTTACAGACCAAAGTTTTTTGCAGTCAGCTCTGCAATAACGTTAGTAATTGTAAAATTTAATGGTGTGAGTTTTATAAGTATAGCAATAGTTACATTCTGAATATATTTAATTTGCTTAAGGCCATTTTTATATAACATTTGTAAATTAAACATACATATAAAAGTATTTAAATAAATACCTTTTAATACACAGGTAAGCAGAAAATTGGCTTTGATTGTGAAAATGCAGACATTATTTCAATGTTGTTCCAATATTTGTTAATTGAAATAAATAAATTAATTAACAAAGAGAATCAATCTTTGTACCTGGATATTGTCAATGGGAGGTTATATTATTTCACAGTGAGTGCAGTTATTGAGTCTCTAGTAACTTTATCACTTTGTATAAACTGCAACTTAAATGTGGCACGAGTGCTGCATAAACCAGATCAGGGGCAATTATCTTAACTTTGTGCAGTGACATAACAGGATCAGGAAGTAATATTTTCTTCAAGCCTCTTTCTCAAAGTTTAGCATTAATATTGCTGGTACTACCTCATCATTTTCATAAGAGAATTAAATTATGGATTACAATCACAAATAATTATTGTGAAATATGTCTAGCCTTTTCATGCAGTAACAAATGAGAGTTTCTCTTATTTGTATGGGTATTTATTCTACAGAAAAAAATGTACCTATTATTTTGAATATACTAATGCTAATTAACTTCAAATATTATTTAATTTCTTCCATTTATATTTGCTGAGATCAATTAAGTTTTGTAAGAGTGAATAACACAAAGATTTAAGGAGAATTAGAGACATATATATTATACTAGTTACTAATAATTTCTCTTTTTTGTTTTGTTATCTGTATCATTGAAGATGTTTTTCTCTTAATTACTGTTCACATGGTATTTCTTGAAATGCAGGTCTTTTTGTGCTAGTCTTATATTTCACCCTGCATATCTTGTTCAGATGACCATAATATCATGTTTTTTATTTGTAGTCATTTAAGTTTAAAGCCCCAGATTCCATATAAGTTTGCTTTCTTTTCTATTTAAAAACTAATTTAATTTAATAAAAATAATGTCAATTTCATGTTTATGTGAGTTCAATATAATGAAATTTACAAACAAAAATTTTTCCCTAAGTGACAAGAATAAAATTCCATCATGGTTTTACATTAAAAAAAGGCCTGAAGATAAAGCTTATAAAATTTTGAAGTATGAACAGCTTAAGATAAGCAAATATGACAAGAAAATTCTAATGAGAATTTGATTCATTTCATAATTTCGTATCAGCCATTATGTTCTTATATAACACATGGTTTGAAATCGATGTTTTAAGTTGACCTGTTAGCCTCAGTGATTCATGTATCACAGAGCTTTACAATATCACTTACAGTTGAAATATCAATCAGATTGTTATCAAGACTAGCTGCTATAATTATAGTTTGTAGTTTCTATGAAGCAAGCATGACAAATAATGCTATTTCATATATCTGTGACCAATGTAGAGTCATTAAAGTGCCACTTTGCAACTGGCACAACGGTATGAAATATAACTGATGCTGTTAGAAATACAATTATTAAAGGCCAAAATGCAATCCTACATGCACTTTATGATGAGGAAGAGTACACTTATTATAACAAACTGGTGAAATGATCAACATCAGTTTTTTATTACTATTAATAATGCTTTTTATAGTTGTTTTGATAACAATATGAGGGTTAATGCTACTCCAGTCACTGCAGCGAATTTAACATCAGAAATAGTAATTGTAATAAAAAAAATGACACAAGGCAATTTGAATACAAACAAATATAATGTAAAAAATCCCATTACCAAAGTTGGAGAAAAAACTGCTGAAAAAAGGGGGGGGGGAAACTAACAATACATCAGCTGGAATGTTAAATCACACACATACAGGTCATATATAGTACACATTTACTACAGTATACTCATCATCCTTGCAATGAATTTCATTTTCTCTCTCATATGAATATGGAGTCTCCTAAGATAATGTGTATTCACATTTTTCTCTTCTTTTTGTACCATTCCATTTGTTAAGTGATAGATTTTTTTTGTGCTAGTACTAATAATAAGTATATATGTCAGTTTCATTTCATGCTAAATGTGTAGATTTGTGGTTTATATCTACACTTAATATTTCATTAAAAATATAGCACGACCTGTTTAAAATATTCCCGAACAGCTCTGATGCACATACCCTGATGGCAATCAAAATTAGTTTTGGCATGTTGGTACAGCTTTTATTAGGGTTACATTGTACAGTGGCGGATCTAGGAAATTTCCGAGCCTTTGAACTTTATTTTGCTGCTCTCTTTGTTGCCATCCCATCTGTCACTACTGCTCCTTTTATCGTTCATTGTCACCAGCAGTGGAGCTAAAAAAAAGGTCACCGTGATGTAAATTTGCTACCTTTCATACACGATTTTGCGCTCTCCCTAAAGTTGATGCCCGGGGCAAGCACTCCCCTAGATCTGGCACTGACATAGTACAGTAGTATGTATTAATGAAATATCTAAAACTGCCCATAGTTAAACACAATTACTTACATATAGGATCTATATGTTGCACTGCCTCATATTGCTGCACTTCATGAACATGTTGGAAAACTGGAAGCACTTCTGGGGTTAGAGGAATTCCTTAATCACGTATGCTATGTACCAAACATTTTTGTGGACAAGAGAGTTAATAACATGGCAGGGTTGCAAGGAAATGGGATGATTAAACTTTGAATAGTGACTGTAAGATATTCTGAATCATCTCTAGTATTCATTATTATGTAGTTATTTGTGTGACGTGCTGCAAATTTTTTTTTGAATTTGTATACATAGTTGCCTGTTTATTATGAAATACATATACAAATTTATGGAATCACAAATCCTTTGTATAGGCCTATTTATCACTCACTATATCTATGATGATTAATTCAGTATCCTTACATATTTACACTTTGGATACTAAATCTTGCATGTAGTAAACATTATATAATAAGTGCAAAACCAGTAGAATTATTTTGAATAATCATCCTTATAAAATACATCAAGTCCATGAATACAAAATTATTTAATTTAATTCTGAAATTTTCAGAACTATATGTGACTGAGACAAATATTATCTTTTTATACTCACGTAATCTGTTTTTCACAATACCGTGATTATTGGAGGGATAAAATCAATAACTATTCACATTATCAGAGTGAGGTAAATTACATTTATGTTTTTTTTTAAGATTAAAAAATACATTAAGAAATGATACAATATTTATCTTTGATGTTCCAGCATAAAAAAAATCATTTATCTTCCGAGACAGCAGTTTGTGTTTTACACAAACTGAGTTTGTTTCCAAATTATCAGTATGTGTAACTCAAAGCAGTATTTCTAATATTCTTAGAATTATTAATCAATATATAAACTACAAAATATTAAAGCACAACCATTTGTTTGTTTGTTTTTTAGTAATAGAAAGTCTATTAGGCAGTAAGTCTATGTAATAAAGGAACTGATCATTTAGACATAGAAAATAAGAAAACTTCAATGAGGATCAATTGTTTTTCAGAGAAAGTGAGATAGACTTTCTTGAGACATGAAGATTGACTTTTCTGACAACAGAAGGCCTTGCCAAACTAGGTCTGGAACATTTAAGGACACAAAAGTAGTTTACATGGTTACGAGATTAATTCTACAGTGCTACAAGAATCAGAAATGTATTGTATACTAGGATAGACCATGAGTCAATATTTCTAGAGCTATTAGGTAGAAATGTGGCAGTCCTCATTCTAATTTAACCTCTTCATGGAATATGCAATGAAGAAGTCACAGAAACAAACAAGAATGAAAAAACAATTAATGGTGTGTGTTATAAAACCATCTGTTTTGTATACGACATAGCACTTTTAGGGAACAGCAAAGAATAAAGTTATCCCATGAGATAGCTGCTTGTGTTTTACACAATCTGAGTTTGTTTTCAAATGATTGGTATGTGTAACTCAAAGCAGTATTTCTGATATTCTGAGAATTCTATAATTACATAAAGCTCTGAAAAACAAATGCTGAATGAGAATAAACAAAAATGTGTCAAAAATTATGAAGTGCACAAGAGACAGAATCCAGATAGCAATCCCATTACAAGTATTCAACAACGGTAAAGAAAAAGGTAGCATTAGCCAAAGAAACACTTCACTGGAAGGCAGAAGTAGGATTGAGATAAAAATTTTCTGGAGAATTTATAACAATACCACATAGGCCTGTGCTATCAGTAAAGTTGGAAATGAGTTGTGTTAGTGGAGGAGAATGGTAATTATATCATATATTGTGAGAATAAAGAGAAATGTGGTGCTGTTTAAAGTAGGCCTACTATTGTGGAAAGGAGAAGCTACTTTCTTTGGAACATATAAGCTGGTTGAAGTATGTCACAGGAGAGCAATACTGAGACAAGAGTACATGGACAGCACCAGGGATGCAAGAAATAAAGAGATTAGCTTTAGACAAAAGTTGATTGCAGACTCTACCTCTGGATGAAGAGAAGAACAGGATGATGTTATGAGTATTTAAGTTGTACAAAATAACAGTATATCTGAATTTTTGCTGTGCAATATGTGTAAAATATTCTATGAGAGAAAGAATCTGTGCATTTAATGTTAGATGGAACCTAATTATTTTGAGTTTTATAATTTTCAGAAGCAACTTAGTAGGATGATCAAAATAAATTCCAAATAAACTTTCTTAATTATTCACTAAAAATAGCTCCACATTATTGATTAATTTTTTGAATAACTTAGAACAACAGTAAGTAAATTCATGAAGTGAGATTGTATAAAATGAAGAAAAATATTTGTTTCCCTAAGTTCTAAAAACATATTAAATGTATCCAGGAATTAAAAGTTTCTGTGACATTATTTTACTATTGAAAATAATTTTAACATACCATTCAGCAAATTAATCAATATAATTTTATGTGACAAAGTAACTAATATATAAAACTGTAATAAAACATTTGGTTACATTAAATTATAAGTAAGAACTGTATTAATTCAATTTGATTGATTAGCTAAACACATTTCTGAATCTAACTTCCAAACAATTAGGCATGAAGTTATTTCAGTGGAGTAGAGGATGAATGCTCACTTGTTGCATCTATTCACAATGATTAAAAGCTGTATATATGAATTAGTTGTATTTGACCACACTCTTTAACAGTATAAATATAAACTGCAACTGTTATTAGGATGCAAGGTATAAGAATGTTGTAGCTTGTTCAAATGATTTTTAAACTTTTATAACTTCCATTTTGTTGAGAGTAATAAGAGGCACTATGTTAGAGTCAAAGCCCAGTAGTTATATTGCACATCATCATGGTGAACATATATCAAAAAGTATTCCTTTGTCACAAAAATACCTTTCATAAAGATTTTTAAGTTACACTTTATTCTTTTTATTAATGGCAGCTTAGGTAGGGATACATTTCTCTTTCTTTTGAAATAAATCTTGGCAATGAACCAAATTCTGTAAAACAAATTTAGCAAAAAAATGCAATTCAAATATTCTTCAATTTTATGAAGATTTAGTACAAAGAGACTTTTATCTGCTGTAATCAAAGCTGCTTCTTCTAAACTATATCATCTGCAATAAGTTCGATAACTTGTGTCCATTTTGCACACTGACCAAACAGCAGCTGTTAATTTATAGCTGCACAAAACTGATTTACTTTTTTCTTTATATTTTGTTGCACTTCATTCCATAGTGGCTGTCCCAAATGTCACAAATACAAATTGTTTGGATTAATGTGCCACCATACACATACCTTAAATCATGACAATGTCACTGTCTTGTGATTGGTCATACCAGCTACTTTCACTTATATCGTATAAATACCTTCTTCTTGTGAGGCTGAAAGAAATTTGAATATTAGTTTGTTTTGTAATTAAAAATTTTAACATTCATAATTATGTTTTAAACATAAATTTATGGTCATAATTTGTGAGCACATCAATTTATTTAACCATATGTGGACTTGTTGGAAATATTAATAACACAAAAGAGCAGAGATTTAATTTAATTGAGATGGATTGGACAGTTCAGTGGCAATTTAATTACATACCAATTTTTCTCCTTTCTCATATCTGCCTACATTTGCTTTCTCTAAATGTTATTTTTTTTTGCATTATTTGTAAATTATCAGTACCAGATTAGCCATGTAGTAGGAGTTAGCAAATGATACGGGCCCAGTGCCTTCTATAACAGGGCACCGGGATCCACCCGTCAGGTCAGATGGGATCATGGGCGCCGGTAGGATTACTTTAAGGGATATGCATCTGTATCTTTTTTTATATACAGTATATATTATATATATCACTTATTACTTATTAACTAAGAATACTGAATTTATTGACAATATGTTGAACAAAATTGGAAAACAATCTAGGCGCCTAACTTATTATTCAAACAGTGAATTTAATAATAAAATTTTTATTTCTTAATCTTTTTCTGTGTATTTTCTTTCATAGCAGGGGGGTGCAAGTGCATCCTCTTGTATCACCCTCCTGGCGCCCATGATCAAATTTAGGTTGTTGCATAAACACTGTGTCTCATCAATGAATTGTCGTTTTTGGTCGGACAACTGTTGCCCACGTTCGTTTTGTGATATTATTGGCTATGGTAAAATAAGAATGGTGCCCAAAGATTATGTTGTTCATTTGAAATTTACCATATATGTTCCTATGGTCATACCTTTTAAGAAAAAGTTTACATGAAAGTGAAATGAAACTTACATTAGATGTGAAGCAACATGAAAATTACGAATTAACACAACAAAAAACACCCAATTCACTTCAAATTGTCACGTCAAAGATAGCATCTGAACAGCTACAACTGTAAAAACTCTGGCAACGTTTCTTGATAGGATATGAATATATTCCTGCGTTGTATAATTCACTTCTTACAACAACTTATTTTATACTTATTTCACGATACATGACATCACCATCAATGTGCATGCGATTGAAGCTTTGATTTTGTAGCGGCAGTATTAGCTGAGATTGTGGTTAGGTTGAAATTCAGCATGGACCAAAATAAATAATGAACCTTATAACAGCAAAAACATGTTGAATTTGGCTATTATCAGTTATTTAAGCAGGTTTCATAAGCACTATGTCACGATGTAAACAACTCCCATATGTGGTTAGTTTTAAAATGCAACCTGGACCAGGATAGCAACCAAAACCTTTTGTTACAGCTCCAGGCAATAGGAGTTGCATTTATTTTATAACAATTCAATTTATTTCAACAATTGCTAAGAAATGAATTGCTACAACACTGAAAGAAAAGTATGAATTTTGTTTAAATTGTCATTTGATTATTAGTTGCTTTTTTTTTGTGATATCATTACTTGGTTTGATTGAAAGAAGTTCCAAATTGTTCGCGATGTATGTACCCTAAACCACAATTGAAACTAATATTACATGACATAACGTAAGTTGTTAAGATTTATTTTTAGTATCCTTCGTTTTCACTGGAGTCATTATTTCAGCCGGATGTAAGCTGTGCCAGGTGTTAAAACATCGATCTTCATCATTGATAATAAGAAAGTTGTAAGAAACTCTGAAGATTTTGGATCAAGTTTGTATCACATGATGCATGATCGGTGTTGATGCATGATGACATTGACATGCGATACAGGGAATGTATAAATTCGTGTGTGAATGAAGCTTTGATTTTCTGCCGGCTATATTGGCGAAGATTGCAGTTAGGCTGAAATGCAACCTGGACCAAATTAACAACTGAAACTTTTTGCTACATCACAAAGGACGAGAAATTAAAGCATATTGAGCTTTATTTTATAAAAATTCTATTTAGGTAAGCAACTAAAAAGAAATCAATTCCCAGAACAGTCTGTTAAACCCGTCATTTTTGACAGGCTTTGTGGCTAGTGATTATAGAAAGGCACAGACCTCAGAATTGAAGAGATATTTAAGGGAAAGTTTCAGCAAATGGAAGGATGGCACAAGTACAGTGGAGGCAAAGTGGGAAGAGTTTAAGAGGATAATAAAAAGAGGCGAGGAAATGTTTATTCCAAAGGAGAAAATAAATAGATGTACAGAACCTATATATTACAATAGGAAAATGAGAAGGTAGAGGTCAGTGAGACGGAAACACAACAGAGTTAAGAGACAGGAAGGCAATACTTAAAACATCTCAACAAGCAATTAATAAGAGCAAAGAATGGGTTTATGAAGAATATTATTGGTGCAGGGGGATCATTGAATGATGCAACTAGAAATTTCTATGATTATGTTGAAAACTGAGGGGAAGAGAAGGTTTTTAGTCAATTGTTGACAAGAAGGGAGTTGAAGTTACTGAGGATTTTAAAATGGCAGAGATATTGTGTGACTTAATGAGACCACTAGGGACTCTCATCCTGTGATGGGAGAGAATAAATCTGAGGAGTATAAATGAGTATAAATGAGAAAACTACAAAATTTGAAATAAAGCCAAGAAATTATGAAGGACCTCAGAAAGCTAATAAACACACAGGGTTTCGTTTAGATAACATTACTACAGATTTGTTAAAGATTGTGGGATATGACATTGTCATTTATCTTGAAATTTTATTTAAAATGAGTCTGGAGTCTTGTTACTTACCAGAGGACTGGAAAAGAATGATAATAGTGCCAGTTCATGAAGGGGAGTGTGACATATATCATTGAAAATTACAAACCAATTAGTTTGGCATCAGTGTTAGGCAAAATGATGGATAGATTAATATGCAGCTATTTCAGAAATGTATGTGAGGAAAGAAACAGGTCGACAACAGGGCTGGAGGCAAAGATATTTATGTGAATCTTAGATGGTGGACTATATGCAAAATATTTCAAAGAATTTGGACAAGGTAGGTCAAGTTGATAGTGTAGCAGTCTAAGGCATTTGACAGAGTGAGCCATAAAATGGTTTAATTAAATTGAAAACTTTTGGATTTGATGAAAAAGTTACTTGCAGGATAGAGCAGTTCTTAAAAGCCAGAAAGTAGTTATAGTAGGAAATACATTATCAAAAAAGGTGGAAGTAAATATGAGAGTGCCACAGGGTACTGTATTGGGATCGTTGCTAATCATTATTTGTATGAAGGTTGTGTTGATGGTTTACAGTCAGAATTTAGGTTGTTTGTAGATGAAATGACATCCTATTAGACAATCATAACAAGAGATGGTTGAACAGTTGCAGGGTGACATGAATAGAATATCTAAATGATTAGGTCAGACTGGAATGAAGATAAATGCCAAGAAGAGTCAGCATATTAGGTGCACAGATAAAAAACTAAAGGTTAATTATGATTGTAGGGTGGGGTCAGAATTGCTTGTTGAAGGCTTGAAGTGTAAATATCTTGGCATTGGGCAGGTTGTAGGAAAAGGTTACAAAATACTTTATTTACTGGAGAGGGTGATGAGAGGATATACCATAGAAGTTAGGGAATTGGCTTACAAAACTTTGGTCAGACCACTGATTGAATATGGTGGTGTGGTTTGGGACCCACATTTTGGGTATCAAATACAGGAGTTGGAGGGTATGCAAAGACGAGCAGCTAGATTTGTTTGTGGAAATTATTGCAAGACCCAGTCAGTATCTGACAAGAGGAGCTGGATTGGGAATCACTGGAGGAGGATGAAGAGAATACTGGGAATGTACAAGGCATATGTTGGTGATGGGATTTGGAGGGATATTGGTTGAAGAATTAGGAATAGTGCATGGAAGGGGAAAGATAACCAGGATCACAAGTTGGCACTCGATTCCATGCAAAAGGGAGTGGGAAAATTTTCTTTTGTAGGTAAGGGTGTCAGGGACTGGAACAGATTACCAAGTGATGAATAAATAATTTACCAAAAATGCTTATGGAATTTAAAATAAAAATTTGTAAATTGGAAAAGTAAATGGGGGGAGGATGGAATTTAACACTCAAATTATAAAAGATAATTTTTAAAAAAAGGGGTAATCAGATGACTACTAGCAGAATTGCCACTGGAGTGTTAGCTCCATCGCAATTAAAAATTAATAATAATAATTGTCGCTTTATAATGTCAACATTTTTTAGAATAAATATCAAGTGTTCTTACTCAAACATTCTTAAATAACAAATTCAATTACATCTACTTCAAGGCATAGGTTGTATTAGTTATTACACATATGTAATAATTTGTTGTTATTACCGGCAATATGCTAAACCAGCAGGTGAGGTCTTCTGATACACCCAGCACAGCACCAGCATTATCAAATTCTCCACAGTAGTTAGGAGCAGAGAAAAGAGTAAGCATTGATCGCTGTGCAAAAAACTGGTAGCCATCCTCGACTACCTGATGTGCCCTCACTATTAAAGAACAGTCATGCCTTTCAAGAAAGTGGCGAACAACATCACTTCCAAACACATAACTCACCCCTCTGTCATTTTGTGCCCATCCATTGATCCCCTGCTAACACAAATATTTTTGGCATATTTAGAAACAGAATGATGCAACAATAATCATATTTAAAAAAATACAGTTTCTAAAAAATCAGAGGAATACAGAATAAGGTGAAATAACTGATAAAACCAATATATATCTTATCTAAAAATATAAGGATGCCAATTCACACTTTGCAGAATTACTTACCTCTGCTGGATCACCCCAAAGTAGATCACAGATCAGTCCAGAATCAGGCACATCGATTGGCCTTGGAATGTTTCGAATCTGAAAAAAGATTTATATCTATATTTTAAAAACAATGCAACTGGGAAAAAATTCTGTATATTTAAGATACATTTAAGGGGGAGGGAGGAGAATGAGTTTGGAGTGCTGTTTGTAAATTAAGGAGAAGGAATTAACAATCTTTCTGTCTGCTTGTTTGTCTGTTTGGATGAATGGGTTTCAAACAAAACCTGCTGGTTGGAAAGCTAAAAAATTTCAGATAAAACAAATCATTAATCATTATTTGTTAAATGTGATTCATTCAAAAATAACTAATCAAATGTAAATAAGAAAAGAAAGGGAAATTAGCCCACCACATACCAAAGTGGACGGATACGATGAGAGAACACTAATGCTGACAAACAACTACACAATATTTCGGCATATGCCTTGCTCACAAATAGAAAAAACGGGCCATTAGGCTCGGAACGTGTGTGCACACCGAACGTTACCCAATGAATCAAATGTAAGGCACACAGTCCTGCAGCTAAAGTGTGTTTCATCTTAATGTGAATAAGGAAACCTGAGAAATCTGAGATAAAATTACAAGGAGAGAAGTATCCATTTTTTGTTGAACACAATCCCTGCAATAACTACAGGTAGAATTTTGAAGAGGAGTTTCAAACAATATACATCTCAAGGTTCCAGGAATATGATAAGTTTTGTTTTATTTTTATGTGATGTGAATGTAAAGGGGCTGCTATAGATAATATTACTACAGATGTCCTAAAGATAGCAGGATGTGACGTTGTACCTTATCTTGAAATAATATTTAAATTTAGTCTGGATACTTGCTGCTTATCACAGAACTGGAAAAGTGCAATAGTAGTACTGGTATATAAAAGAAGGGGTGAGAAAAAGAGTCGAAAATTATATGCCAATTAGTTTAAAATCAGTGGTAAGTAAATTAATGGAGAGATTGATATGCAACCACCACATCAGAAATATATGTCAGGAGCATAGGTGGTCTTTCAAGTTGTCAACATGGTTTAGGCAAGGATATTGATGTGAATCTCAGTTAGTAGGATATATGTGAGATACTTCAGATGAAATGGGCAAGGGAGGACAAAGCCTTTGACAGAGTGAGCCATGAAATGGTGGTAAATAAGCTCAAAACAATTGAAGTGGAAGAGAAAGTGATTTGGTGGGTAGAAGAATTTTTAAAAGGTAGAAAGCAAAAAGTTAGGGTAGGAAATGCAGTATCAGAAGAAGAGAAAGTAAAAATGGGGGTGCCACAGGGTAGCGTATTGGGACCATTGCTATTTATTATTCTATTGTATAATTGTGCCGATGGTTTACTACCAGAAGTTAGGTTGTTTGCAGATGACAATGCTATATAAAAGGATCGAAACTGTAAACAGTTGCAGAGTGATGTGGAGAGGATATATAGCTGGGTTGACAAACGTGGGATGTAGATAAATGCAAAGAAGAGCCAGCTTATTAGATACACAGATAAAAAACTAAAGGTTGATTATGACTACAAGGTGGGAAAAAATTGTTTGTTGATGACTTGAAATGTAAGTATCTTCGCATAACATTTGATAACTTGCTCAATTGGACAGGACTCATTGAACCGGTAGTAAAAAAATGTTTCAAAATCCTTCATTTGTTGGAGAGATGGATGAGGGGATGTACTAGAGAAGTAAAGGAACATTTGTCAGACCATTGCTTGAATATGGTGATGTAGTATGGGACCCACATTTTGGGTATCAAATACAGGAGTTGTAGGGGCACTAGATTTGTCTCTGGAAATTATCGCAGAACAAAATCAATAGGCAATATGATAAAAGAGCTGGAATGGGATTTATTGGAAGACAGGAAGAGGGTGAAGAGAGTCTAGTGAGTGTACAAGGCATATATTGGTGATGAGGCATGGAAAGATATTGGTGTAAGAATGAAAAATAATGCATGGAAAGGAAAAGATGAGCATGACCACAAGCTGGCACTTGATTTCAGGCACAAGGGTGTGGGAAGATTCTCTTTTTTAGGTAAGGGTGTCAGGGATTGGAATAAGTTACCAAGAGAAATGATGAATAATTTACCAAAAACCTTGAATGTATTTAAAGTTAAAATTTGTAGAGGACAAATGCAAGTGGGTGCAGGAAAGGGGGAAAATGGGTGCATAAGGAAATTGTCACTGGAGTGTGTGCTCTATTGTAATTTTAATTAAGTATTAATATCTAACATGTCTTCATGTGTATTTTATTATCAATATTTTCTACTTATTATTCACTGACTATATTACATATAATTTCATAAGCAGCATATATATGTACTACATCATAACTCTGTTTCCTATTAGCATACAATAATCATGTATATGTAGTGTGATAGATATTTAATATACTTGAAATATGCTATGTTGTTAAAATCAGGCCAGCTACAACTTGAAGGAATCAAGGAAAAATGTAATTATGCCATACACTTATCTGGAAAAGAGAACATTTCCAAAATGTAAAAGCATTTTAATTCCAGTTAAAACAGCTAATACCTCTAAATTTTGGAATAATTATCTTGAAGCAATTCTCAGGAACAAAGAAGCCTTACCCAGTCATTGATTTATTACATATTGTGCAAGTATAATAGTTACCTCATTTAGGTCCTTTAACTGAGGAGAAAGACCACCATGCATGCAGAATATTGTACCCTCAATCAGAGCAGCTGGAAAAACATAGCATTTTATTAAGGGATAATGCTAACGTTTAGTGTATGTTTACAATATAAAAATAATGTATAAGAGCATTATGCATGCAAGTAGATATTTAGAAAAAGGAAAAAGAAATTCAGATTATCTTATATTTGATTGAGTAAGAAAATCGTAACAGAAAGATCAGTTCTGTGATTCTGCCATGGTAGTAAGTAATGGCAAATAACAATTTGCAGAAATTCTTCTCTCTTAAACGTGTGATGCAATCCTGAGAACTAAATATTACATTCGTTCATTTACATTACAGATTTGCTACAGCAGATGGTTATTTGGATTAAAAATTTCTAGATTCGAAACACCACTTTGCGCAAAAGAAAGATTTAACAGTATTTGCTTGACAGAATGGAATCTTCATCTAATGCATGTTGCGATAAAAGAGAAAAACCTTTAGTCACTAATAATTCAGGATTTTCTCAGTACTTCATAATTTCATTCTGTGAACATCTGAAACATCTGCCTTTTTATCTCATTATTCAAAAATTAAAAATAAGATAGGATAGGGAAAAATAACCTATCACTTACCACAGATGATGGCAGAAGGGAGAGATGAAGACGTAAAGAACACACGCACACAAATCAGTTTTAGGTGGTGGTGACCGCGGACCAATATTCGTCACCCAGTTCTTTCCCAGCCTGGAATCTGTCAACCAGTTTCACTGCCGTGGGCATGACTTTCTACAATCCTTCCCTGAAATGCATCTCCTTCTTCCAAACATCCTACCTTCTGCTCCCTGCACTTGTTTTACTAGACCATCCATTTGAATAACATCTTGGTCCACAAGAATTTACCTTGAGACTCTCATACACCGCCACAGGGATCTTTCCCTCGAAACAGACCCTGCTGTAAAATATGCAGCGTGTACCCAGCCACGTGCACCTACTCTAACCTTGTCACAGAAGAATTCTTTTCTTTAATTGGACATTACCTGCACCACCACTCACCTCATTTACCAATGTACAAAGGTGAGTCAAATGAAAACCTTAAATATTTTTTTAAATATTATTTATTGTGCAGAAGCGGTACACAGATGTATCACTTTTCAACATAATCTCCCCCACGCTCAATGCAAGTCCTCCAGCGCTTACAAAGTGCATAAATTCCTTTAGAAAAAAATTATTTTGGTAGTCCGCACAAACACTCACGCACTGCGTGGTGTACCTCTTCATCAGAACGGAACTTCTTTCCTCCCATTGCTTCTTTGAGTGGTCCAAACATATGGAAATCACTTGGGAGAAGCTCTGGTGAGTATGGTGGATGAGGAAGACACTCAAAATGCAGGTCTGTGATTGTTGCAACTGTTGTACGGGCAGTGTGGGGCCTTTCATTGTAATGTTGCACAAGGACACCTGATGACAGCAATCCACATCACTTTGATTTTATTGCAGGCCGAAGATGATTTTTAAGAGATCTGTGTATGATGCACTGGTGACAGTGGTCCTTCTAGGCATGTAATGCTCCAAAATGATGCCTTTTTCGTCCTAAAAGTCAGCATAACCTTCCCTGCTGATGGTTCTGTTCGAAACTTCTTTGGTTTTGGTGATGAGGAATAGCGCCATCCCTTGCTCACTCTCTTCTTTTCCGGTTGGTGGAAGTAAACCCAGGTTTCGTCCCCAGTAATGATTCTTGCAAGGAAGCCATCACCTTCTCGTTAAAAGTGCCGAAGAAGTTCTTCACAAGCATCAACACGTCATTCTCTTATTTCAAGACCTCACCTCGGTAAATGATGAACTCTCACCGTTGAGAACTACACACTGCTGCAATGTTCTGTGGAGTCACAACTCGTTGTGCCTGACCTGGACGAGGAGCATCTTCCACTGAAGTCACACCATTTGCGAACTTCCTACTCCATTTGTAGATTTGCTGCTGTGACAAACATGCATCACTGTACTGAACCTTCATTCTTCGATGAATTTCAATAGGTTTCACACCTTCACTACTCAAAAACCAAATAACAGAACGCTGTTCTTCCCTGGTGCAAGTCTCATGTGGGGCAGCCATCTTTATACTGATACTGAGACGGTATTTGTGCATCTGCACTATGCTGCCACCTACAGGCCATTCTGCACGCTGCTTGTAGCACGCTTACCAACTTACAGGATAACGGCGCGATATTTCAATTTTTTACTATAAATTTCAGGTTTTCATTTGACTCACCCTCGTACCTGTCTTCACTGCACTGCTTCTTACATCGGCCTCACCACTCAACAACTATCCTCCAGGTTGAATGGCCACAGGCAAAAAGTTTATACCTCCAACCCAGACCATCCAGTGGCAATTCATGCCAATTCACATGATTCTAACAACCTCTACACCCGTTTCACAGTTAGAGCTGTTAGAGTTTTTCCGAACACCACCACCCCTTCAGAACTCCGCAGATGGGAACTTGTCTACTAACATATCCTAGACACCAGACACGCCCCTGGCCAAAGTCTATTTTAAATCCGTCACTATCAATTTTTTAATCAGTTATATATATAACTGATCAAAATAAAATTATATATTTTTTAAAATGTTTCTTTCAACTTGTCATTGCTGAGATGATTTTGTTCCACATTTATCACTGTTCCACCTTCTCCCTACACCAGCCCCTTTGTTTGATTCATGTGATGGGTTGGGATATGATCACATCTTCCTTCCTGCCATGTGTCTCGCTTCTCACATGACTAAGGTTGCTTACTGAACTGTTGTACAATTTGTGTTTGTTTATGTGTTTATCTCACCCTCCTGCCTTCAACTGTGGTAAGCGACAGGTTATTTTTCCATATACTATCTCATTTTTAGTTCCTAATGGAATTTCTTTGTTTCCATTATTCAAAAATTAAATAATTCTTAAAAGTCAGTTGGTGTTTCTACATGCAAGTGTGAAATGGCTATAATAATTGAAAATTTTTCTCTTAAATTCACTTGAATATGGTCAGGATAGTAGATGATTATTAAAATAAATGAAATTATTGATTTCATTTTATTTTAAATTAGTTGGCCATTTACACTCAGTCTGTGCAACTGACTGTGGATAGAAAGTTCAATCCATGATGCAGCTGAGAATGTTTGTTTGGGGCTAAGCATTTGGAATGGCCATTCAGATTACTTTGTTCTGAGTAAACTTTTTGGGTGTAAAAGCAGATTGGTACATGTCTTGGATCATGCCGCTTCTATCTACATGAAGGGTTTGAAAGTGAATACAGATCTCTACTCCATGAATCTCCCTCTCTATAGGTTCACAACTTCTCCAGAAGGAAAATACCCTTTACCTGTTTTACCTTTGATTAACCTGATGTACAAGGTAAAAATCAAATTATTTCTGTAATAGTTTCTAGTGAATTAGTTTTTTTATATTATATGAATGTTGGAATAACTGGGAGAACATATTACTGGACACAATATAACTGAGATTTTAAGAATTTAACTATGAAATACATCTTACCGACAGGAAGACAGTTGAAGAGATCAGTGAATGTTTTCCAAAGTTTTACACTGTACCGTCTCTTGCACTCATCATAAAAACCATACACCCTGTAAAAACGACATACAGTTTAATATTTGTAAATAAATGATTGAAATCTGTGTAAAGTTAGATAAGTAAAAATAACTGTTGTTTTCACCTGTTAATGCTGGCACATTCATGGTTACCCCTTAACAGGAAGAAATTGTTGGGATATTTCATCTTGTAGGCAAGTAACAAGCAGATTGTCTCCAAAGAGTTCTTGCCCCTGCATCAGAAGAGATATTTCATTATAGCCATAAACCGAGCTTTCAGAAATTTCTGTACATACTAATAACTAACATTACATTCACATTTTTTTTCAGGTTAATATTAGGTATTAGAATAAAAAGGATAAAGTATTTCTATAAACAAAAGGATCTGCACTCATGAAGCAATGGGCACATCCTAGTAAAATACACAGTCAGCGCCTGCAGATCGTGTTAAGCCTGGGTAGGTAGCTAGTCAGAAGAATGGGAGTTCCTCTGAAAATGTTGCGTGAAAATGAAGCATACCCTATTTTATCCGCTGGCCTATGGGCTGTACATTAAACGGAACCCCATCAATTTCTCGGTAAATTGCATTTAAGGATAAATGCTATTATTATCTTTACCACGTCAACTCTGTTTACCAAAGAGACTAGAGGCTGTACATTTAATATATATATATATATATATAAATAAAAAATAAAAGCTCCATCAAAATCCGACCAGTATGTTTAGCATTAATCACTTTCATCCAGTAATTAAATAAAAAATAAAAGCTCCATCAAAATCCGACCAGTATGTTTAGCATTAATCGCTTTCATCCAGTAATTAAATAATTAAATTCATCACTTTACGATGTCACAACAAAGTGAAACATAACCTGGTTAAACCTTGGGATCACGGGCAATACCTTATTTGAAGCCCCATAAATAAATGTTGACCTAGAGTGTCCCTATACTACAATCTTATATCATGGAATGTAAAGCCCATATTGTATTTGAAATAATTTAAAAAAAAAAATACATTCAGTGTCGCAGGATCTAAAATAGAAACTATTCCAGGAATCTGTAATTAATTAGAAGTCTTGGCAGACAAGCATTTATCAAGAGTCAAGGCCAAAGTCAATTCCTATCGATATTATTATGAACTGTGACGGAACTTAGGCCACAAAGTCAGTTTCCTCTCACTTCTACATTTGGATTATGCGAGTCTCCAAATTAAATTCTTTCGCCGTTTCAGGTAAACTGGTCAGCATTCCAATCCCTGACTCCCAAGTGTATTATTAAATTACAGTTACATCAATCTTCTCTGAAGTTGGAAGTGTAGTATATTTCTCAAGTATAAATTGAACTAGAAAAATGAAACCGACCACTTTCGTATATTTATATTCACTGTATTTATTAGGAATTGTTGTTTATCATTTCTATTTTACCCAAGAAGTTGCTTGGCATATGCATTTATAATATATTTAAGATAACTGATGTGCAACAATAGTTCAATTCATTGTGGAATAACTCCCCACAATCTCCTTTGGTATAAATGGTCCCTAATACCACCCATATTTTTATTTTAAATATTGAGAGGATAGAAAGGACAACTCGCCGGCAGGTAGAAATTAAATTATCGTAAAAAATAACAAAGCTGAACTGGTAAAAGGATTCAAAATACTTGTTGGAGAAACTGATAAGAGGATGTACCAGAGATGTAAGGGAACTGAGTTACAATACTTTGTTAGACTATTGCTTGAATATGTTAGTGTAGTATGGGACCTACATTTTGGGTATAAAATACAGCAGATGAAATTACCGCAGAACACAATAAGTAATTGTTACATAAAGGAGCTGGAATGATTTTATTTCTTATGTAAGTGGATCAGGGATTAGAATAAACTATGAAGAGAGATGACCATCCATCCTGGATCCTTCCCTTAAGTAGACCAGCGAAAAATAAATGAAAATAAAAATTCCCACTTCCAATTTTTGAAAATAAATTTTTCCAAAATTTAGCCAGTATTCTTGCACAAGTGCTTAAACAAATTAAACGAGTATTTATTTATTAATTTTTTCCAAGTAAAACCATTGCAACAAGTATTTTTATTAAGGTCCTTGTTTTTGTGCCATCCTGTAGCTAATCCTGGCTACGCCTTTGGAGATGATGGATAATTTACCATTAGCGCTGAAAGAATTTAAAGTTGAAATTTTTTTAGAGCAAAAGTAGGCGGCACCAGGAAAGGCGAAAAATGGATGCGTAGGTAAATTGCCACCGGAGTAGGCACTCCATTACAATTAAATTAGATACACAACAAGTATTTTTTGTTTTTATTGCTTTCATCAAAAATTTGTTTTAAATTTAACATTTTTTCGACGTAAAATCGAAATGAAACACACCTTGTTTTACTTGAGCGACGACGGGCTGTACATTAACAGAAACTAAGAAAATTCTAATAGCGGTATATACATATATATATATATATATATATATATATATATATATATATATATATATCGTTCATTAAAAAAAATTGTTATTAAAGAATTTCAAGTTGAAATTTGTAAAGGGCAAAAGTAGGCGGGTACAGGAAAGGGGAAAAATTGGTGTAAGTACATTGCCACCGGAGTGCTCCATCGCAATTAAATTAAATGAAACGTACCTGGTTTCACTGACGGTAAGACGGGCTGAACATTAATCGAAATATCATCAAAATGAGACCAGATTCTTTTTTTATCGCGTTCTACAAAAATGATATTAATTTGATAAATTTCTCAGTTTTCAGATGTCACATCAGTGTATACGTACCCTATTTTATCCGGACCCTACGGCTGTAAATTAATCCGAAACCCATAGAAATCTTATCGTAGTTTATGCGAAAATCGCTTTCAACAGAGAATTATCTTGACTTTATCACCTAATGATTTCAGATGGAACTGAAACATACCCTGTTTCATCCTTGCGACCGAATTCGGATCAAGGGGGGGGGGGGTGGGGTGTAGGAGTCTCAAGCGCTCCCCCAAAAGTATGTAGGTCCCCCAACATCGCAATTTTGGAGGCTTTTTTTTTAGGGCTACTGATCTATTAGGACTATATAAAGTATAAAGCCTACCCTTACCCGACTGAAGCCCCCCCCCCCTCCACCCAAACGAAATCCGCTCAAGCCCCTCCCAAACCAAAATCCTGTATCTGCCACTGATAGAATCCCATCAAAATCGTACCAGCAGTTATTGAGTGAATCCAGTTCATTCCAATTTACAGACAGACAGATTAAAAAACAGGTGTCTGTATCAGTGCAAGAAGTGAAACTTCTTTGTATTTTTCTGTGTATATTCCTGTATAATTTCTTAATGTTTCTTTCGCACTTGTGTGGGCTAACAATGATACAGTATTGCATTTGTACAGTAAATAGGAAATTTGTCCAGGTTATTCTCATAAACAAATGAAAATTATATTTAAAAAATTAAAGCACACTTTTCCAGGTTATAGAGAACTGCATTTAGCTTGAATTTTGTATTTAGAGCTTTTTTATAGGAGAACTTCTGGGTCAAGTTTACAGTGAATGTATTATTGTTCTGTTTTAGTCCAGTTGTAGTTCACACTGAAGATGTGTTAATTTATGCTATGCGAACTAGGAATCCTGATGTAGAAAATGTCTTTATCAAACGAAATATAGTTTGCGATGCATGTATTTAGGTGTGTCTGCATCGTCTGATTTTGTAGTGACAATACTAGCGGAACTTGTGGTTAGGTTAAATTCTTATTACAGCATAAATCATAAGGAATTTAGTTATTTTTAGTAATTAATAACTTGCTTTCATGGAGACCATGTTAGTCACGACGTATATCGCGATGAAAACTACTCCCAAACATGTTGGACAAAATTACCAGATAACCATTCTTACAGTCAGTTTCCGTTACAATAGTAACTAGCTTCTAAGCCGGCCAAAAATGACGGGGTGCATGAACCAATGAGAAAAAATTTGGTTAGTTATTAGTCTCTAAGCAGGTCAAAAACGCCGGGTCAAACGCAGATCTGTAGCTCATAACCTAAATAAACTTAAATAACACATTCCCTCTGTTCTGCATGAAAATGAAAGCTTTTATCGAAACAGCGATCAGAGAACATGATTAAATCATCAACACTGAACGAATTTAATAAATAAAAAGCAACTAATAAACCAAAAAAAGCAATTAAAATACTGTTGCGTGTCTCGCTGTTTAATAATGGTGAGTCGCCTGGATGTAAATATCCTGTCTGGCGTCGTCACGTGATTATCAAAGCTCTATGCGTGCGCAGAACTTTGGGAGCGTCCATAAACTACGAGCCCTCTCCCTCCACGTAGCCTGACGAGGGTTTTGCCTCGATACCCTCCGTGTATCACGTAGCTTTTTTCCCCATTCATTCCACTGCTTTCTCTTAACAAACTACCGTTAAAATTATTGTGCATATAATGAGCACGACCAATATTTGCTTTATATACTTTAAAATTTAT
Organism: Vandiemenella viatica; assembly: GCA_031002005.1. Classification (NCBI taxonomy): domain Eukaryota; kingdom Metazoa; phylum Arthropoda; class Insecta; order Orthoptera; family Morabidae; genus Vandiemenella; species Vandiemenella viatica. Next base: position 43,695,729 of record CM061920.1, on the reverse strand, counting down.
AATTTGATCTGCTTAAAATATTTCTTTAACTTAGATAATGAAAACTAGTTTGAAACACATTTTCGATAATCCTAGTAAAGTTTAATGTACAGCACCATTTAACACCACATTCTGAACTAAAAATAACTCTTCAGCGAGCACTATAATTAAAGTTGTACTGAAATTCACTTGACAGAGCAAAATTAGAATTTTTCATCGACGAGCGGTGTGGTCATACGTGGCGATCATAATCAAAATAGTTGTATTTTAAACCATCAAAATAATACGAACTGTCACAGCCTTGGAAAATCCCGGGTAACATCTGTAAGCGAATTTTAGTCTAAGTACGGCGTATCTAATGTTTTTCGAATGGTTATGCGCAGTCGCGTGTCGCTTAGTTCATATGCGTCGGCTGCGTGCAATCCAACGCTATGACTTCAAGTCACACATATGCGCAGTATTGTCAGTATATAGGATATCTAAATTACATAAGGAGATAATTAAATGACGGAAATAAATATCCACAAGCTGTTGCGTGTTCTGTATCTTATTTTAACTGTTACAAATAATATGAACGGAAAATTTCGTGGCGTGGTCCGAAACCGCCCTCTCAAGTATCCGCCCGCATATAGTCCCTCCTTTTTTTTTTTTTTTTTTTGGATCAAGCCACGTAGTTTATGGAGTCTCCCTTTGCGGCGCATGCGCACTGATTGAGTAACGCGTCGCTCGTGACGTAACGCAAACAAATTCCTCCTGACCATGGCCAAAGAAGTTTCACTTCAGAAAGTTTTTTTCTTCTCTCTCTGGCTTATTAATAGTACTCCGAACACATTTCTTAAAAAAAAAAATTCAAATGTACTGGTCACATTTTATTATAAGAATAAATTGTGATCTGGAGTTGTAGGAGGGAAAAGTCAAGAGTACAGTTATGGAAAATGAGGGTTCCCAACATCTCGGGACCGCTGACAGTTGCAGAGCGCTTGCCACCTGGTCATGAAGAAGACTGGAACGTCTGGCGGTCTTTAAATCGATTGCGAACAGGAGTGGGCAGGTCCAAGGAAAACCTAATGAGATGGGGTTATACTGATACTACCAGTATTAAATGCGAATGTGGAGAAGACCAAACTATGAATCATATGCTCGAGTGCCCTATGTGCCCATCATCCTGCAACAACGAAGACCTGTTTCAAGCAACACACAATGCGATTGAGGTTGCGAAGTACTGGGCCAAGTGTGTTTAAAGTTGTTGATTTACAAAATGTATTTAACTGTGTATTTTGATGTTTTTGACACGAGAATAATAAAAAGGACGGAAATGAGGGGATTGGATTAAAAGCCTTTGGTGAGGCCATTGCTTGAGTATGGTGGTGTTGTGTGGGACTCATATTTTGGGTATCACATGCATGGGTTGATAGGGGCGCAAAGAAGGGCTGCTAAATTTGTCTCTGGAAATTACTGCAGAACACAACAGTAATGGAGCTGGATTGGGATTCATTGGAAGATAGGAGAGAGGCGTTTACTGGTGATGAGGCTTGGAAAGATTTTTGTGGAAGAATGAAGAGAAGCGCATGGAAAAGATAACAATGACCAAAAATTGGCACTCGATTTAGGGCATAAGGGAGTGGTACATTTTTGACATATATAGGAGTAAGGATCGCAATTAATTACCAAGGGGAGTAATAAACAACTTACAAAAAACGCTGAAAGAATTCAAAATTAGAATATGTAAAGGGCAAAAGTAGGCGTATAAAAGGGAAAACGTGCGTTAGTCAATCGCAATTAAATTAAAGTGAAGTAGTAATGATTGTTTTAGTGTCTTTGCCTACTGTGTGGTAACGAGCGAGTAGGAACAATTTCGCGCAGAGATAGACGTTGTGTGGTCCGTTTTGTTTTGAAAAAACCGCATGTGGGGTTTTTTTTTGGATCGATTTAGAGGTATTACAGTATATAGTGAAATAGAATACAATTTTGTTGTTGAAAGAGAGAAATGATTGTGAAATGTTATTATCGATAGGTTCAGCAATTTTAGTGATGTTGTGTAAGCGTACCACGTAGGAATTGCTACTTTATCAACTATTTTCTTTAATTTTTTAATTTAATTTTAATTGTAATGGAGCACACGCTCCGGTGCCAATTTCCCTTCACACCTATCTTCCCCCTATCCTACACTGACCTACATTTGCCCTCTACAAATTTTAACTTTAAATTCTTTTAACGTTTTCGGTAGGTTATTCATCATTCCCCTTGGTAACTCATTCCAATCCCTGACACCCTTACCTAAAAAAGAAAATCTTCCCACACCCTTGTGCCTGAAATCGAGTGCCAGCTTGTGGTCATGGTCATCTTTTCCCTTCCATGAACTACTTTTCATACCTACTGCAATACTAGTGTCAGTGAAAGAAGAACGAAAAAGTAAAATTTATTTATGTGCATTAATAAGCTCCTGTCAACTTTATTTGTCCAGGTTTAGATTTCATTTTGTTTGTAATACATTTTTAGAGGTTTTCAACCATCGCCTGGCTTAAACTAAATTGTAATGGGCAACTACCGGCTCATTTCTCACGTAAGAGACAGACCATACTTTAGCTATCGAAGCTTGAACGCTTGTGTTTACTCTTTCTTGTTACGGAGCAAACCGGCAGTGTTTTACCGATATCCTGATTGGGTAGTAACAAGCGATAAAATTAACGGACTGATTACAAATTGCTTCTAAGACTCTCCCTTATTAGGAACGGATGTTTTCTTATCTAATCAGAAATATGTAAAAAATAGGCTGTAAATCTTGCAGGGCGAGGAATTGACGTAATTTGAAGTAACTGCGAAATTTTAAGTTCGTCGTAGTACATGTAAATCGACCGCACATTAGGAGAGCTAGATGCGCGACCACGATGTGAAATTCTCCATCGGCGAACAGCCGCTTTCATTCTTACTCTGTTCTGGGTTCGTTTTGAAATTACTATGTAATTTTTCAAAAAGTAAAATGCACTTAAAGTAGATAAACGCGTGAATGAAATCCGCTAATCACATATTAATTGAGGACGTGAGTTGTAATGTATATGTAGAGATGAAGAGGTTAGCACCAGATAGAAAGGAATGGAGGATTGCATCAAACCAGTCGAAAGACTGATGACACAAAAAAAACCACATATCTCAATAAGTGGACATATAGAGAATCAAGAGATACAAATTCTCTGTACAGGCTTACACAAATGAACCCAGTAGGTCATTGCTGAATTACTGGTCCATAATCCTTACCTCGGCCTCAACGACCGCAAATCATAACAAGAAATATATATATATATTTACGCTGTAAAAGGCGAGGTAGTCTACCGAAGTTAAGGTATCCTTGGAGTTTCCATGAAAGTTAACTAACTTCCTCCATGGCAACCGTTTACGTTTAGCCCATCACTTTATGCCGATTCATTTATAAGATCATTTAGGAGGGGTAAAAAAAATTACAGATTTGGCTAAAAGTATCTGTTAAAACGTAGCTGTCTCCCGATACGCTTGGTACGGATGTTGGCTGGGAGAGAAGCCAACAGGAGGAAAACGAAAGAAAGAAAACGTATAGAAGAAGTTTGGGTCGGCAGTGTGTCTGGACGGCGTAACTGGGACACAGAGTCTGACCTGGAAACCCTGCTCCCGCTTTTATTTATTATCGATACCAGTGCGTCGAGGAGTACACGCTAGTGCTCATTTAAGAGAATGAGGTTATTCGAATAGGAAATGCTGAAATATACCGTTTTAAATATGGAAGCTTAGGAATTGGCTCGAATCTGTTATTATAAGATATAAATAACTGTTATTTAAATGTGCTTTAAGTGAACACAAAGGATTTGCCAGATCAGTTCAAACACTCTGTTAGCGACAATAGTTTATAGACAACGAACTTTTGTTCGCGCATGTGTTGACACAGCCAGCGGCTTAAGTTGACTTGAAACAACTTCTTCATAATGTAAGATGCTCATTCACTGACACAATAAATCTTAACCTCTGTTTTTTTAACTATTTAGTGCGAAAAAAAGTTTGAAAATGAACTTTATTTCGGTTTCTTATTTCCATCATTTTCTGAAGTAAACATATTTCAGTAAAATATGAATCACTCATCCAACATTCAGAATATCGCAATCCTAACTGTTCTACTCGCTAAGACACGTTCTTGACATTTTACGTTTTCATGGGTTTCGTCTGCAGCGCTTCTAGTCGCCGAAAGGAAGTTAGGGCTGCGTTCGTGTAAAAGTCCCCTCTTATCTTCCGTAAAGTCATCATAATGATATGACATACCAGGAAATGAAGTTAGTATAGTCATTTCTCATTATGATCTGCCACAAAATGTATTTTATAACAATCCAAAATAAACTCGACTTGAAAACTGCCTCCAATTTCGTGAACCAACTTCTAAGTTTTGAAAATTGACTACATTAATAAAAGCACGTATATTACAAAAACAGAATTTCAGGTGAATGCTTGATGAAGAGTAAGAACCACTTCGATGTCAGCAGTCCTCTCCATCCTCTGTCTTTCGTATTAAAGAGGTAGAGGGTGTTCATTGTCTTAAACATCAATTGTGTACCGTAAATAACCAGCAAGCGTTTCGTTGCAGTTGTCTTCTCTAAAGAAATACTGAGTGCCCCTACTTTAGCATAATTAATGTTGAACACATAATATTTTCTTTCAAAACTGTGTTATGCAAAGTTTTCCCGCACCAGTTTTCCAGTTTCTGACGTTCAATGCGTAGGCCCATACGAGAACACTGTTCCTTGCAGGTACTGTTTTCTGGAAAGAGAAAAATGGAATATCTTTGGGGTCGTATTCCCTACGGTGTCCGCTATTTATATAAACAATAGATCTTTTGTTTCTCTGTGTATTGCTTTCAAGGAATCTTTTAGCGTTAGTCTATTGCTTTGAGAGTTTACATGATTTATGTACAAACAAAATCATTTTGCTATCATAAATCGTTGTGTTAACTGTGACAGGTCTGTACATGAACACTGAACAGTCCTTGTGAACGAAGTTGCGGGGACCGAGTAGTTATGTAATGAGAATCTCATTGACCAAATGATATTCCATCGTTGTCATCTGATCCGTCTTTTTCCCAGCGAGATGTGGAATGGGAATACATTGAGCCGCCCCACTGCTGATTAAAGATGCTGCATCAAATTATTTCCGTATTCGTAATACTACAACATTAGTAACTGATAATAAGGAATCGAACTAAGATGTTTTTATAGCAAGGATCTATGAACTTACCACACCATATTAAACCAATAATGCACAAGTGGTGGACATTGTCGCAGGACCCAGTCAATAACTGGTATGATAAGGGAGCTGGGTTGGGACTCGTTGGAGGAGAGGAGGAGAGTGAAGAGAGCGCTGGGAATGTAGAGGGCATATGTTGGTGATGGAGCTTGGGGGGATATTGGTCAAAGAATTAGTAATAGCGCATGGAAGGTGAAAGGCCTCCATGACTACAAGCTTGCGCTCTATTTCATGCATAAGGAAGTGGGGAAATTTTCTTTTGTTGATAAGGGCGTCAGGGATTGAAACAAATTAAAAAGTGTAGTGATGAATAATTTTCCAAAAACGCTTAAGGAATTTAGAATTAAAATTTGTAAATCATAATAGTAAATGGGGGAGGAATTTAACATTCCAATTATAAAAGAAAATTTAAAAAAATATGTATATAAAAAGAGGTTAAATGGATGACTGGGGGAATTGCCAACGGAGTGTTAGCTCCATCACAAATAAATTAATAATAATAAAGTGTAATGAGTGAACTACAGGTGTCAGTAACAATCTTGCTTCATACACATAAGTAGGGAATGGTGTTAGTAGAAGAACTTCTCAATGTTTGTCGTGTGATTGACAACTTTTTGAATAATTTATACTAAAAAAATACCGATAATTTACCTGCGATGAGCATCAAAGGATATGGAAACACGGTGGCATAGAATGAACAGTTGGGCTGATTACATGGATTAAATGTATTCTAGCATATGACACTGTACAGCACGTAGCTCAATCCTATCATGCCGACGTTCGTCTAAATCATATCGGGAGACAATTCGAAGTTAATTCTGTGTAGCCAGACCCGAAATGTGAAGTGAACTACACTTAATGGTTCCTTGAGGTTTATTACTATGTACACAAAACACTGATAAACAATAACAAATGTGGTACAGTTAGCGGATGACCGTCGAGAAATTTAGCCTGGTCCTGATCCGGGGTAGAGAGAGACGGCTTCTACTTCTCGCGAACTTCCGGTGGTCTTCTGTAGTTGAAGCTGGTTCCGCGGTCAGGCCGGAACTGGCGGTGGAGCGGCCGGCTACGCTTATATAGGCGGCCTGGCGCAGGAATTCCGTTGTGTGGTAGTACGGCGACCTCTGTAAGAAATAGTCCCACTTAGCTTCTAGATGATTCTATTTGTTTTCCTGGTTTGTTTTGATGTCTCTGCGCCTGTTTGGAGTCGTATATGTATCCCGGCGTGCAGGCGCGTTGTGTATGAGGTCTGCCTGGCAGGGGCCTTTACTGGCAGACTGAACATACCTCCCTCCCGGGGGGGGGGGGGAAGCGATGTCTGCGACGTCTGCGAGGTCGTCTGCCGCGGCGCCCTGGAGCAGACTATGAAGGCTACCTCCAGGGGAGTACGGAGCTGTTCCCCTGGCGATGCGTGCCGACCTGCGTCGTGGTGCAGGTTGTGGTGGAGGTACTTGTGGAGCTAACGGCATCGGTTCGTCGGCGTCGATGGCCGGGGGCTGTACGGGGGGCGCTGAAGATGGTCCCCGCAGGTGGTCGAGAGGCTGCGGCTGAAGGGTGTCGGAGCGACCGACAGGTTTTGGCGTCGTTGGTGGCGCTGTAACTGTCCCTGAGAAACGGTTAGACGGCAGGAGTGGTGGAGGTGGCAGGGAAGGAGAGGAAGAAGTGGATGGCCGTGCCGTGGTGGAAGAGGACGGTGCCGTGGGGTAGCGGGGATGTAGTTGGTTTCGATGGCGTCGCACTATCCGGCCATCCAGGCTGACGTCGAACAGTTGGTGGCCCCGGGGCCGCTGGATGACCCCCGGAAGCCAACCGGCCCGGGAGCCAAACCCGCGGGCCCAGACTAGGGAGCCCGGGGTGAAACGGAATGGGCCCGAAGGTACCTGTACTTTGGGCGGGGGTAAGAGGAGATGGAGGAGAGTGCGAGGTTGGCGGCCATGCAGCAATTCCGCCGGGCTTTTGGCCCCCACTGGAGTGGTTCGATAGGAACTGAGGAAGAGTGTCAATGCCTCTTCGAGTTTGTGACTTGTGGTGTATTTGGTCATTTGGGTTTTGAATGTTCTGACTAGCCGTTCCGCCTCCCCGTTAGATTGGGGGTGGAAGGGCGGGGTGAGGAGGTGTTGGATATTGTTGGCGGTACAGAAGGATAGGAATTCCCGACTTCGAAATTGCGGTCCGTTATCTGTGACGATAGCGTATGGTAATCCTTCGATGGAAAAGATCTTCGTGAGGGCTGAAATGGTGACCTCTGTGGTGATTGTGGAGCAACGGACGACATATGGGAAGTGGGAAAAGGCATCCGTCACTAGGAGCCACTGGTGGCCTAGGAATGGGCCAGCGAAGTCGAGGTGAATGCGTTCCCAGGGTCCGGACGGTGCCGGCCAGGAAAGGAACTTTTGAGGGGGGCGGGGCAGTTGTTGGGCACAGATGGTACAGCGCCGCACCATCTTCGTGACATCCGTGGTAAGGCCGATCCAGAATACATGGCGTCTGGCAAGGGATTTGGTGCGGGCAATTCCCCAGTGTCCTTGGTGGAGAGTTTGGAGGATTGTCGGTTGTAGGGATCTCGGAACGACGACCCTCGGGGTGGAATTTGGTTCTGTGCGGAGGAGCACTCCTTCTACTACTGAGAGCTGGTGGCGGATGGAGTAGTAGAACTTGAGGTCTTGATGATGGCGTGGAGGGGAACGTGTTTGCCACCCGTGTTGGATGTGGTGTCGGATGACACGGAGGAGGGGGTCCTCCCCTGTGGCTGCCGCGACTTTTGAGGCCGTGACTGGAAATGTCTTCAGTGCTTCTTGTATGTCATCGTCGATCTGGAACACCAGAAGTTCCGACTTGTCGAAGGCAAGGTCTGGTCCCTGCGGTAGTCTGGATAAGGCGTCTGCATTGGCATGCCTGGAGGTGGTACGGAAATGCATGGTATATCTGAACTGGGACAGGAATAGTGCCCAACGCTGGATGCGGTGGGATGTTTTGGTAGGCAGACGTGTGGACGGATCAAATAGTGATAGGAGTGGCTTGTGGTCGGTAATGAGATGAAAAGAAATCCCATATAAAAGGGAATAGAATTTGGAGCAGGCAAAAACAATAGCTAGCGCCTCTTTCTCGATTTGAGAATATTTAAGCTGAGCAGCCGATAGGGCTTTGGAGATGTAAGCTACGGGGCGTTCCGTGCCATCTGGTAATTTATGAGACAGAACTGCCCCCACACCGTAATCGGATGCATCTGTGGCAAGTATCAAGGGGAGGTTTGGAGTGTATGGCATGAGGCATGCTGCGGACTTGAGCTGCTGTTTAAGGGTGTGGAATGCGGTCTCGCAAGCTGGGGTCCAACGGAACGGGACATTCTTGCGACAGAGGTGGTACAGGGGTGCTGCCACTTGTGCTGCTGAGGGTATAAATTTTCTGTAGTATGAAATCTTGCCTAAAAAAGATTTCAACTGATGTAGATCCTGAGGCCGAGGTAAGTTGGAAATAGCGTCCACATAGGAAAATGCTGGGGAAATGCCTTCCTGAGCGATGATGTGACCCAGGTAGGAAATGGATTGTTGAAAAAATTGACACTTGGAAAGGTTGCATTTCAATCCTGCTGCCCGGAGGCGGAGGAAGAGTAGGCGGAGGTTGGTCATGTGTTCGGCAGCGGAGGGTCCCGTGACGACTATGTCGTCGAGATAGTTGATGCATCCCGGAATATCCTGGAGAAGTTGTTCGAGATACCGTTGAAAAATCGCTGGAGCACTGGCCAAGCCGAACATGAGCCGGTTGAGTTGGAAGAGGCCAGAGGGAGTGTTGATGACTGTGTATTGTCGGGACTGGATATCCAAAGGGATTTGAAGGTATGCTTCTGCCAGGTCAATTTTTGTAAAGTAGGTACCTCCTGCTAGTTTACGGAAGAGGTCGTCCGGTCTCGGAAGTGGATAGTCGTCTACCAGCAGATGCGGGTTGACTGTGGTTTTAAAGTCACCACAGAGACGTAAGCGGCGTCCTGGCTTCTGAACTATGACCAACGGCGTGGCCCAGGGGCTGAACCGCACCGGCTGGAGGATCCCTTCGTCTTGGAGACGTTGAAGTTCTTCCTGAAGTGGTTGTTGAAGCGCTACGGGTACCTGGCGTGCCCGGAAGTATCGAGGCCGTACGTCCGGCCGGAGTTGGAGTGATGCTTCGAAGTCCTTTGCACAGCCGACGCCTGGTGAGAACAGGTCCTGAAACTCGGTGCAAAGGGCGTCCACTTCAGGAAAAGGAACATGCTGAGATACGAGGTGTATGTTATCCTCAATTGAAAATCCGAATAAGCGGAAAGCGTCCAGTCCAAATAAGTCTGCTGTGAGAGAACTGTTAACTACTAAAAAGGGGACTGAACGATGTACAGACTTATACATGAAGTTTGCTGTGAATTGTCCCAGGAGTGCTATTTCCTGTTTGTTGTATGTCAGGAGGCGCTTGGGGGCCGGCGAGAGGGGGGGCGAGCCAATTTGCACATAAGTAGTATAATTAAGCAATGAGACTGCTGCTCCTGTGTCGACTTGTAGGCGCAGGGGCTTGCCATTGACCGTAACGTCAATAAAAAGTTTGGATGCTGTGGAAGTGTCTACCTGATTGATATCCATAGGTGCGCCGCTCAACCTGTCTTGGTAAGACCCTGGGCGGCGAGAGCCGGGATTGGCATTGGTGGTGTTGGTGCGGCAGACGGACGCCAGGTGTCCTTCCTTGCCGCAACGTGAGCATTCAGCCCAACGATCCGGACAATTTTCCCTCTCATGTGCTGAATAACAGGCGGGGCAGGAGGGTAGGCGGAGCGGGCTGCGGCGTCGGCGCTGCGGGATCCGCTGCTGCTGCCGAGACTTGGTGCCCCTGCCGGAACGGGCCGGTTCGATGTCCTTCTGAGGAAGCGGTCCCCGGTTGTGGTGTCGGGAGGAGCGCGACTGGGAGCTCTGGATGGCGGCGACGTCCTGTGTGTCCTCTACGTCGGTTCGGATTGCGGCCACATCCGCCCAGGACTCCAGGCGGCGATCTGCGGCCGTAGATATTTCGAATTTGTAGGCAAGTTCGATGACCTGCTCCAGGGATGGGTCCTCTAACTTGAGGGCGTCATGCCGGAGTGCGGCATCTGGTGCAGCCTGTATGATGTGATCACGCACCATGTCGTCGGCGTAGGATTCGTGGGAACAACGAGTTTGAAACTTACATTTTCTGCTAAGGCCTTGGAGTTCGGCCGCCCACTGGCGATACGTCTGATCGGGCTTCTTCCGGCATTGATAGAATTCGACGCGGGCCGCGACGACATGGTACCGGCGTCTGTAGTATGCATTCAGTGTCGTACAGATGGTCGTGAAGGTGAGGGTGTCGGGGTCTTGTGGCTGAAGTTTGGTGAGCAAGACATACATCTTCGATTGGTTCCAGGAAAGGAAATATGCACGCTGGTCTTCTTCTTTGGATATGTGATGAATTGCGAAGTGTTGTTTTATGCGCTTCTCGTAGGTCTCCCATTCTTCGACGTCAGTCGTTGAATGCTGGGAACGGAGGCGGGGCCGTGGGTTGGCGTAGATTCCTGACTTCCGCAATCAGTTGTCTCTGAGATTCGAAGAACTGATGTAGAAGTCCTTGGAGGAACTGTTGCCATTCCGTAGGTGCTGCTGGCGTAGCCATGATGGTCGAGAGTTCTTATCCCAACCTTGTCGCCACTGAAGTGAACTACACTTAATGGTTCCTTGAGGTTTATTACTATGTACACAAAACACTGATAAACAATAACAAATGTGGTACAGTTAGCGGATGACCGTCGAGAAATTTAGCCTGGTCCTGATCCGGGGTAGAGAGAGACGGCTTCTACTTCTCGCGAACTTCCGGTGGTCTTCTGTAGTTGAAGCTGGTTCCGCGGTCAGGCCGGAACTGGCGGTGGAGCGGCCGGCTACGCTTATATAGGCGGCCTGGCGCAGGAATTCCGTTGTGTGGTAGTACGGCGACCTCTGTAAGAAATAGTCCCACTTAGCTTCTAGATGATTCTATTTGTTTTCCTGGTTTGTTTTGATGTCTCTGCGCCTGTTTGGAGTCGTATATGTATCCCGGCGTGCAGGCGCGTTGTGTGAGGTCTGCCTGGCAGGGGCCTTTACTGGCAGACTGAACAAAATGAAACTCTATTCCCATACACAGATCTTCTTCATTACTGAGCACAGTATTTTTACCAACTCTTTATTTCTCTCACATGCAGTAGAATAACTCAATATGAAATTTACAAGTCAAATCATCCTCCGGATAAAGTTATATAGTTTTACATTATTTTATCATAAGTACACCTCAACGTCGAACAGTGGAATATGTGAAATTTACAATATGTTATTAGACACTATTCTGTCTGTTAGATGTACAGCGTTTCCGAAACACACACATACGCAGTGAGACACGTGTTTAACGTTGAAACATCTTCTGTCTTAAGTTGAGTAGGCCAGGATGCCAACAGTAATGAGAGCGATGTTCATAACCTGGAAAAATGTCGGGGCGAAATTTCACGTCTCCAATTCAATCAGTTTCCGACCCCTCGGTATAAATCGTTCAAACCTCAAAGATGAGGTTTCCCTAACAGGCAATAACGACGCGGAATTCAATTTTGTCAGATCAGAGGTCTCATCGCAGCGGAAAGTCTGAGATGAAACCGATTCCGACGTTGATCTACGCGTTTACCCTCAGCAGTCAAACTATTAATAACGCTGACGAGATACGTATTACTCCTGAAAGATTTGTATCAATTCAAAGACGAAGCATGTGTTAGTAACAACAATGTGAAAGCATTTATCTTACAAAGTAGCACCTAAATTTCTGCAAATTATCCATAATATTTCTGTATGCACTCAATTTTCATTGCCAGTGGATGTCGATGGAAGTATTTTCCACTATCATAATGAATTGTTGCATCAAATAATCCAATTACCTTTAATTGAACAATATATTTTCTTCTTCCTACGGTTCAGGCTTTAGGAAGATATGGGACACGGCCAGGGAAGAAGCGCAAAGGGGCAGAGTATACTGCCGATCCTCTTTCCAACTGGCTTAAGATTTCTTCCTATTGAAAAAACACCCGATATAATTGGACTACGTGAAATTCTCCCCTCCTCCTTCCATATTTGTCAATGATTTCAACTATTAAAAAGTAATTTTATGACCTTTGTGACGTCATTTGGGGAATTAGAAACTGAAATGCTTTATTTCATTATGTTTTAAAATAATAAGCCCCAGCAGTTTCTGAAATGTAAAAGGACAACTATGCTGGTAAAAATATCGCCTTAACAGTACAAAAAAAAGAGTATTTTCACAATTTTTATGTTAACTTGGTACCATGCAGCCATTATCGACCATGTGGTAGCAATAATACTCTCTTCAATAGGGGGAGGAACAAGTACGATTATTCACGACTAAATTAGAATATAAGTTCAAGAATTTATTACACCTTACATGTGTTGTATAAAAGTTGGCTGAGTGATGAGAAAACCAAACATCAGTTGTTGAAGGATGGTCCAAATAAATTAATGTAAGGGAGAATTAATTTTAAACCAGGAAATCCATTCGCATTCATCTCCGTCACCGATTAACAATCTTGTTGGGTATTTCATCGCTCCGAAATGAAGTATTCTGTTTAAAAAGTTTAATCTCATCATAGCCGATAGAGCGAAATTGAAATTGGTTAGGGAAACATTCTGGAAAGAGTTGATTTAGATAAACTTTTTAAAAAAAAACACGCTACTATTCCTCAGCAAAAGTGATTTATTTTTTTTTTTAAAGTTGAGATTTCAAGAATTCTTTAGTATCATAAGAAAATTTCCATTCGGACTAGTTAGGTCCTTACGTAGCTTCTACAGCCAGATGGAAAATCTTATTTGCACTTAAACTGTATACGTGCTTATTAACCTAAAATTGTGTGTTGAATTGAATGTGCAGCTGGACCGGTGTCTGACTCGTTATCGTGCTAAATCAGTAGCCAGACAGAACGGTGACTTACCGTACTCCAACCAACCACTACCGATACTTGCAACTCAGCATTTTACTAAGCGAATTACTATAATACGAGTAAATATCACAAGTTACTGCTTTGCCGTGAATTCAAACATCCAGATTGCGTAGGAATATTGGAGAAAGCTGTATCTGTCACAATACCGCTTCAAGAATACGTGGTTCGTAAACAGATTATCACAACTAACATCAGTCCAAAGCTCGCACTATGTGAAGACACTCTGTTCTCTCCTTTAGGCGTAGAATGTCTTCAGGAACATTCTTATAGCTTAAACTTGTTTGGCCAAAGTCACTGCAATACCTAGACGGTGTCTGGCGCTAGACATGCAGCTGTCACCAGATTGGTCTTGGGTTAAAAAACTAGTATGCAGTGACGAAATACGTCTGTTTTGCTAGCAATCCGTCCGTCGGATGTGGATGTTAATTTGGCGACTCTCAGGATTCTTTCGGAAGAGTCGACCTGAATGGTCCGTAAATATTTTCCACCTTTTCCTTTTTTTTCTCTCTCTCACTCAACAACATAAACAACACTGATACACCATAACAGTCACCCACACACAAAGTTACCAACAATTGAACATGGGAACGCAAAATCACCCCACTTGCATTTCTCTGAAGAGTTCTGTTTAAGTGTTATTAACTGCACAGCAACTTCCTGTGCTCCGATATCGGATATGACAAGCACTTTATCACAGACTCTGATCACGAAAAATCTGGCCATTGTGAAACAATTTCATTTCCAAAAACGGACTTTCAGCTCATTGTTGTTATAAACCGCGAAAAGAGACTCTGCGCATGGTGTTATACAAAGCATAATAACTGAAATCGTTTACATGGTCTGGGATCCTCTGTGAAGGATGTACTGTTACAAAGTAATCGATAAATGATCGCTGCGATACTGTACAGCGATAGAAGTAATTTTTTTTAAGGGGGTGGGCTTTATGTTAATCTTGCGTAGTTCGCACAACTGGTAATCTAAAAGCATCCTCGCTGAATCTAAAAGCGCTTGGAGGGAAGTCTCTTTTGGCAAGCCCCTCACAGCCAGGCCGCCCAACGACGTCGTTAAGGTGAATGAGCTGCCTATGCGGCAGGCGTTGGCTCAGGAGCGCTAGTGAAAGCGGATGTTGTATTCAGTGAGGCGTGGAATATTCTCGCTGTTAATGTTGACTCGCTAATTCACAAAGTAACGAGATGTAGAGGAAGTATGTTCTCTTTCTTATTGTTTCCAGAGACTGTAAATCTTAAGTTCTCCTCTCTTAGAAGAGAAAATAAAAAATCTCAGCTGTTGTATTGACAGTTACAAATTCTTTCTACATTGAAGGATCTGCATTTGGATCGCGACTAGGCTAAAACGATTTTAACGTTCATTCATGTTATACCATCGCATTATCATTATCGCATATGTTTTCTCAGTGCAATCGAATTCTGCAACATTCTCACTGAGGGTAATATCTAGAATAGCTAATATAGAAACCAGAAAGTTAGTATATTTTGCATATTTTCATTCCCTGCTCACTTATGGCATCTCATTTTGGGGAAACTCGTCACAAGCACAAAGGGTATTTAAATTACAAAAGCGTGCTATAAGAACTATTTGTGGAGCAAACCCATGGACGTCGTGCAGAAATCTGTTTAAAAACCTTGGTGTTCTAACCATGCCAGCACAGTATGTATACTCTGTATTATCATTTGTATTGGAAAATCCTGAACACTTCAATCTTAATGCTGACATACATAGCCATAATACTAGGAATAAATATAATATTCACAAGGATTACAAATCACTGTCAATTGTACAGAGAGGGTTAACATTTACTGGAGCTTCCTTATTCAATGTCTTACCAACAGAAATTAAATGTTACCTACAAAAACCCAACTACTTTAAGTCCAAACTGAAAGAGTTTCTGCTTCAGAACCCATTTTACTCTGTGAAAGAATTTTCTTCTTGGAATTTGGTAACTAAGAATGACTGATAAAATAGTATATATGGTGTATGGAAGGGGAAGGTGACAAAGTTGTCCATAATTACTAAAATGACATATGGTTTTTCTTTCTGTTGAAACTTTTGACAATTTAAGTAATTATTGTGTTTACAAAATTCCACTCATATATAGTAACTAACATGGGATAGCATGCATTCATAAACTGCTGTGAAAAATTATCATACTAACAGGTTGTTAAGTAATTGACTGCTTATGAGTTGTTGGTAATATAATTGATATTGTTAATAGCAACTAACATGATATAATATGTAGTCGCAAATTACAGTGAAACTTATCATGGTTACTGGTTGTAAGAAAATAACTGATTATTAGATGCTGGTAACAAGTGTATACACTGTTCCACATAATAAGTATTAATTAACTCGGGATTGTATTTGTAGATAACAGGAGATATTGGTTATACTAATGGGTTGTAGCTAACTTGTTGTCAATATATAATAACATTATCAATTATATAGTAATATTGACATTACAAATAAGTGTATGTACTGTTCCACATCCCCGAGATTATTCTCACATGGGATCAAAGTGAACATATCTATCTATCTATCTATCTAATCACAAGTAGAGTATGATTTTTTTATTAATTCACCGTATCATTTTCTGAGAAATAAAGATAACATCTAACACTGTAAAGCATTGAAAGTATATATTTAAATCTTTTGTTGGATCTGAATAAGCGAGAGCTCCATGTTCCACTCGTTATTTAATGCAGCTTTTCCAGTTAACGATTTCAAAGTTGTTTTCTGAAGGAATTCCTATATATATATATATATATATATATATATAAGAGACGTAACAGTTACGAAGCACCGTATGCAGTGAGGCTCTAATGAGAGCCATAGAGTATTTCGTGTTAACATCGCCCAATGGGGAGTTACAAATGTTTTGCTTATGCGAGCACAGCAACGGATAGGAAGTTTTCTACTTGCATAAAGATTCGGTTTTAAGATTTCGTGTTTCTTGGTTTCAGTTATTATCTTTGGGACAGATGTTAAAGGTCATGTACTAACCAGCGCGTTCGTCACGTTCCGGGGTCGCCGGTTCCAGTGCGTCCTCGGGCATGAATGGTTTTAACTAAGTGCTGCGGAGTCTCGGGCGTATGCCATACCTGCAAACTCTGTCTGTAGTGTTCCACAGTTATATTAGCAAAGCCTGACATAATAGCTAATTCAATATAAATACTTGGAACCACGAAGGCTGAGAGTAAGATTTAGGTACACATAAAAGCCATCTAGTAATGATTATTAGGTTTGCATGCAGCCTTGTTTTCGGCAAGGCTATACGAATTTTAAGTTCCATAGGCATCTGAAATAACTTGAGTGGTATACTCCTTAAAGGTCCATTTGCACTTCGTATTCGATACGTACGGATTATTCGTTCAGCTATTAATCACTCAATTATTTATGCTTGAAATTGATTATTAGACCATGTGTTACGAAAATGTGAATACAATACACTGAAGACTTTCTGAAAACCGTGGCGGCGAGACGGTAGAGGGTGTGGCTTTGTCGTTCAGAGAAATGTTTGGCTGCTACTTGCGACTAAGCGTTTGAAGCATTCTTCGCTCTGCTGTTAACAACGCCAACAAGCGTGCCAATGACTGACAGAGGAATTTTGTCATCCTAAACAGTAGAAGATGTTTGAATAGAATGAAAATTTGCGTTACTGCCACAGCTTTGAGCAAGTCCTCTATGTGATGTATCATAAAGTAAATTTTTCTCCGATTGTACCCGTCAGCAAATCACTTGTGATTAAATCTACAATTATTATAGGAAAGTTGATTGCAGTCCGGTTTGAAAGGTATTAAGCTGATTTCTCTCTTTTAGTAACGAAATATACTACCGAACTATTATCCTATTATTTAATGAGTCTACGAAAAGAATTTATTCACAGTTAAAAAGAGTAGCAAAGTTTTACAGTAGAAAATGGCTTTCGATGTGAAATAATTAGCAACCCTGTAACTGCTTGTGTAAAGGATCTTATGTAATTTACCAGCGATATTAAAACAAAAAATCGCAAAGTGATGTAATGCGCAAAAATACTGTCCAATTTTTCTTTTGACGGATTACAGATTCTAAACCGTATTCAGACAAGGCTGTATCCAACCTGAGAGAACAATGAACACGCCGATATCAGCATAAATTACGGACAAAAATTGAAATACTTTAGGCATATATAAAACTGTCAACCACAAAAAACTGAATTAAATTTTGTGTGTAATATTTTATGTTTCTAATTTACAGAATTATGTTCTAACTATACATGTCAGAGCTGTCATGACTAAGATTTCTGAGTTGATCAAATCGCATCCCGACAAAGTAATCCTAGACAACCTCTTGGATTCAATGTATCCAGGAAAATCTGGGCGCCGCTGAACGGCGTGAGAATATTCCGTGATAGATGTATCTTTTGGATTCACAAGGGGGCAATAATCGAGAACACTTCTTGCGGATGTGGGAACGAACAGCCAACAATCTCCATGGAATACCCTCAATGGAACGATCGAACAGCTTCATGAAGCAATTGCCGAGACTGAAAACCTCTGAACATCAATTTTCCGTACCATTTTGCCTCATTTGAAACGAATTAAATATGTTATATAATTGTATAGATCTGTGTTTCTCAATCCGTGGTCGGCAGGCAGTATATTATAAATTTAGATACCGTGTTCGTACTACATATGGCTACAAGTGAGTATAAGCTACTGCAGTAGCCTTTTCACTAAATGCGTTTCCAGTCGACTTCAAAGAGGGTACAGTACGTTCAAGGAGTATGTTAACGACTGTTTTCTTGGGGTCTTGTAGTAGGTGTAAGGGACAGCGGAACACAGTAGGTTGTTAACGTAACAGTGATGAAGTAAACAACAATAAAAGAAGTCTTGTCTCGTCTCTTTTATTTTTGGCGTAGTGTAGCACCCAGCCTACAGTAACATTATTATTCGTCTGGTTATTAAATGTTAAAGAGTCTGATCAATATGAAATTAACTTTTAATATTTTACTTCCATTTTCATAACTGTGTTTCCTCAGGACTTCAAAACATGTTTCTAGATTTATTATGTTATAATGGTACAGTACAATATGTCCCAGATATAAATAAGATACACGTAGGTAAAATAATAAGGTCCGTATAAGTTAATGGCCTGCAGCATTATTTTGGTCAATTTACTGGTCGTAGGGATTAAAAATGTCGAGAAACGCTGATTAAGTTTGTAACCCTATGTGCAATTATTTAATTTAACTACAGTGTTTAGCTGTTACATTTATGCCATACGAAATGAAATAAATCTAACATCTGCACCTCACAGCTAAAATGTTTATGAACTTAGAGGTCACAAGCTATTTCGCAGGGTTTAGTAACCTTGTTAGAAGCTGGCTCTGTTCTGTCCGCTGTCTCGCAGGCCGAGGCAGCTGATTGATCCCTGCCGTGCTGGTACGTGCTCCGACTAGGGATCTCGTGTTCTACGCCGCCCACGCAGGGGTCTCAATGAGTTTCCAGCGTAGAATTTCTCATTTCATTTAATTATGTTTTGCAGACGTGTGTGGAGGGCAGCTCCGAAATTATATCGTTGTACGAAAAAACATGGAAATATGAGTAATGAGAGACTGTGGGAAGCCAGTAATCTCCATTTTCTGTTTCACATACAGAAAATCGAAAACACAACGGGAGTTCCAGTATGTATGCAGTCACTGTAGTGAATATTTTTCTTCTTGATATTTTTTGGTTTATATATCGATATTATTGACTGACAAAGTCAGAGAATTCTTTCAATCTAAATTAAAAAATTAATAGCAGTCTAACAGATCCGTAAGATCCAAGTTTCTCTCGGTGTTGAGAATTAGACACCCGAGAGTACTTTATTATTAGTAGATCCGTCTTCACGCTTCTATCCCGCAGTGCTGAGCTGTCTCCTTGAGAACTCACATCCCGGTGCAGCGGGCAATTCTCACGGGCTTCGTATTGGTCGTATGAATGCGCTACGACACTATGTAGATCTGATTCCTCATCAAATTATAAGTGCTGGATGATGTACTTAATACGCATAGAGAATAGCAAATTTGAAACTCAAAATTCTGTCGTAAGATTTAACCAGCGGTTCCGCAGTATTGTTATGCTTCATTGAATGGTCACTAGATGTGGAATTGAACAGGAGAAAGGAATGGCCCTTTTATTATTATTATTAATTTAATTGCGACGGAGCACACTCTGCGATAACAATTCACCTAGTCTTGTAATTACCTCTTTGTATTTTATCATCATCTTAGATAGTTTGAGTGTTAAATCCCTCCCCATCTACTTTTACGATTTACTAATTTTAATTTCAAACTCCTTCAGTGTTTTTGGTAAATTATTCATCACTTGGCAATTTTTTGCAATCCCTGACACCCTTACCAACAAAAGAAAATTTTATCACTCCCTTATACATGAAATCGAGTGCCAGCTTGTGGTCATGATCATCTTTTCCCTTCCATCCACTATTACTAATTCCTCGAGCAACATGCTTCCAAGCTCCATCCAGAACATATGCTTTGTACATTCCAAGCAGTCTCTTCACCCTCTTCTTGTCTTCCAACGACTCCCAATCCAGCTTCTTCGTCATATCAGTTACTGACTGGATCCTGCTGTAATGTCCAAAAACAAATTTACATTTTTACAATTACTGATAAAAAAAGTTTCGAAAACAAAAAAATCACTTTCAGAGCTATGGGAAGAAGAAAGCGAGATGCATGATGCTGAAGAAGCAAGGTAATGATTTACAACTGGACCTGTCTTGCTGTTACTGCAGTTGCGAACAAACGCCGCAAATATCAACGAACTTCATTCATTCACTCCTCCAAACAAACAGCGAGGAAAGCGCTTAAAATACGCCGCGTCAGACGAAACACAGCCCCTCAGATACTGAGTTAACACAGTGTTAATCCATTCATGCTGAAAGATGTAATAAATCCTCGTCAAGAAAAGAAGAAACTTTTAAATATCTTTCAACAAAACAAACATCAAACTATTATTAGCTCCATGTACTAAGTGAATCCCATTTCTCTGAAATATTTACTTCTATTAAACACACGAACTTCTATTTATAAACAAAAACAAAGAGAGTAATTTCATGAACTAATCAGAAATAAGAAAAATTGTAACCAAGTCGTAAATTATGTGGCTGTCTTCGGTCATTAATGATAAAAAAATATACTCTCTTTAACGAGTGTTAACTGTTCCATCTGAGAAGAGCGCTGTAGTGAGGATCACGTGAGCAAGATAACAACCAGTAGAACCCACTATTATGTTCATGGGAGAGCGGGACTGCAAATCAATGGCATACAAAGTGGTTCTATGCACAACACGTCGAACGACGTCACACTGTGTTCCCTTTAAGGCGCCTGTTTTCATTTTGAGAACTTCAAGATGTTGCTTCCGTGGAGTGAACATCGTCTCTTCCGAGTCTTACATTTGTTACACGCGTGTAAGTGCGATGTAAGCCGAGTATGGTTGGGGCCTGAGATGGTGGAAGTTCAGCTAGCTCCAGTAAGGGCGTTGCAGGCGCTAAGCGGTGTGACGGATCCTTCTCAAGTGGAAATCAGAGATACCATGATCAATTACAAACGCTTAGCTGGTGATAGCGATGAGCAGTATGGCCAATAAAAACACGACACCGACACGTCCATAAAAATGCCCACTACATCCTACTTGATAATTCTAGACTATCTTTCATTTCCATAAACTGATATATGGCAAACTCTGTCATCTTTCCCTTTCGAAATCCGTGCGGACAGGGGTTCATTCCCTTTAGTTTTCTATCGTTTTGAAGCCTTTTGTATAGTATTTTCTCTTCATTTTTGTTTCCAAGTACACTTACTAAGCCAGTAAGATTGGGTGAAAAATGATCCTTATAATCAATCTGCTTTTTCTTGGAATTACAACTTCACTTCATTTCCATATATCCGGCACTCTATCCTGGCATTAGACCATCCAGTCCGGGAGCCTTTCCTTCCTCTTCACTCTGACAAGTATGCCAAATGTTTCTGGGAAAATAGCTTCCGCCAAGTTCATTACATTTTGTCTTACAATAATTTACATGTTCTATGCACACCAGTTTGCATTCTTGGTAATATGTCGACATGAAATCAAATACATTGTGATATCTATTAGCTATACAGTATAGGGTTCATTATATAAATAGTGGAATTATTCGGAAACTGTGATTTAAATCTATTTTAGTCAATGTAGAGCACTTGTACCCTAACAATTCACACAGGGTACTCATTCTAGTATCAGGTCTAGATGATAACATTTTACTACGAGCAAACGGTTGGGTTTACGATAAAACTTATAAGGGAGAAAGTTGTTTCTTATTTATTTCTCTAAATAACATAACATTCTCAGAGCTCTACGTTTCATATTTTCGAAGGACTATGTTATGAAGCGGTACGCTACAGTGGTCGTTGTACCCAGACTATATAGGAAGCGGGAGTCGCGAGACACCGCAGTCTCGGGGAAATAGGCAAAGCGTACAGATGTATCGTTCGATTTCGCTCTAACCAGGCAGCGCTGACAGTGGAGGCATGGCTAGTCGGCCATCATGGACATTTGAAGTGTTTCAACCAGGACTAAACTTTTAAACATGTAACTTTTGAAAATTAGGTAGGGGTCTTACGTCTGTCTGTCTTTCTCCATAAGAAGCAATCTTTGGAGATGAATGTCTGATAGCCTTTCAACTGCAACAGTGTTTTTTTTTTTTTTTTTTTTTTTTTTTTTTTTTTTTTTTTTTTTTTTTTTTTTGTCTATTCAAGAATATAGTGATGGTGAAATACTAAAAAGTCTCTATAATTTTCGTAGCTTAGACCTAACCTTTCCTTTCCTGAGGTTCATTTTGGAAGGTGGCGACCGCGTTTAAATTACAGTTGATTATGCAAGGTACTTTTCACGGTTTAATAGTTTGAACTTTTATGAAACTTTATTCAAAATGCCAGTTGTGAGTTAAGGTGATTTACAGCCTTTACGACCAGGCTTATCTACAGCATTAAGGTAACAGCGCCTCGCTACTTCTTCCATCTCGTAATATCAAGCACAGCTTTACTCAAAGACTCACGATATTTTTTATTGCCTTCGTCTCAAATATTTTTCGTCAGTACAAGCAATCTTCTTTCCACAGGCTATGCTTAGTTAGATAAACGTATTAGAGGACATACTTGAAAACTTTAATATAAAACTTATAATTTATGGAAGAACTATAGGAAAATATGGATGCTGTGAAAGGAAACATACTTGTTCACAATTCAGACTCTTCAAATTACACAAGAAACATAGATTTCAAAATTGAAAAATTATGTATTAAAAGACATTACTTTCAAAGAGGTTAATTTCATCACTTAAGAAGAACGAAATTAATTGTAATCAGATCTTCACAAATACGGTAGAATCATATTTTTCTGGATGAGAATGGGTTTCGCCTAAAGGTCGCGCGACTGTAGTTGAGCAGTATAAATTATCTTTGCTGTAGGTTTCGTTGCTAGAAATTTGGCATGCCTTCCCAAAAGCAGCCAATATCTCTTAAAAATTTAATTTATTTGAAAAGTTCTGTCGTAAATTTACTAAGCTTTCTCGTGCTCCGAGAAGAAATAAAGGAGTGGAAGAAGTTGCAATTCATTGATTTAATGCCATCATGCGAAAAAGCTGTTATATTCTGAATTGCAGGTTAGACCTAAGAAAAAGCAGATAGTCAGGCTAGCTGTTTGGCTAAGATACCGGAACAAACACACCTCATTGTAAAATCGAAGAAATATATCAAGCATTTTTTTTTTTTTTTTAAATCTCACTTGCTAGGTAATATATGAAATCAATACGAAATAAAACATCGGTGTTCCTAGTGTTCAACGGGATCTTCTTCTTGTTACTAGCTGCAATAAAACTCATAGGTTCCGATGCCAATGGCGGAGGAAAGTACCTTTATCCCGCACTTGCCCAACGAAAAAATGGAGTTGGAAGAACACGATCCCCAACTATCAGCTGAGTTCCACAAGCCGCCATAACAGTGGCATAACTATACCGTTGAGGACAGTGTCAAATTCCTAGGATGGGGCCCCTCTATTAATGTGCGTGTGTGTTTTTCTACTACTGCCCCGGGGACTGTTGAAGGGGACGGCAGGCCCTCTCAAGCCGGGAGCCCCTTCCGGCTGGGAACCCCGTGGTGTTTTGCCTGATCTCCCGCCCTATTATTACGCTAATAGGTCATAACGTCCAAACCTCTTCACAGTACGAAGTGACGGTGCACCGACCTCACTGTATAGACGACGATTCTTCAGACAGGGATGTTAAACCTAGCGAATCCACACTCATTTTTTCACGTTCATGTATGACAGATGCAACACATGTAACGTCGCGGATCGCAGTTATTTACACGTAAACAACTCTGTTTGAAAGTACAACTTTTCCCCCGACTCATCACTGTTGGGAATTACACACATGACTGAACAATTTCTGAAAACTTGTAAACTCTTGGTGGCTCAATGGTCCTTATCATCTCATTTCTGAAGGTGTTTTTTTATTTTTTTTAAAGGGATTAAAAACAGAAATACGGTAAAAATATAATATTCTATCAGTAACCCCTTTTAGTATTGCATGCGGTATTTTAGATTTCTTGCAAACTGCGAGAGGGAATGTGCTATTTGTGCGTAGTTATACAGAGCAGGAGTGCACTGCACATACCCCGTGACACCCTTCAGTTACGATTGTTCAGAGTGCCACCGTAAGGCGCAGCTGTTAAGTCAAGCCACTGTTAAGTACAAGTAGTGATGTCCAGTACGTGGAGATGTAACGATCTGAGGTTGCAAAGGAATTAGACATTGTTGAAACATACCCTCATGTCGACGATGGTGAGCATGGAATGTTCAAGTGAGAGCGGGTACAGAGAAGTGAGGGGAGGTCACCATATTGAACAGTGGCGGATCTAGGATTTTTCCGAAGGGGGGCAAAAACTTCACGCTGGCGCCCCCCCCCCCCTAAAGAAAATACCACACTCAGTTGGGTACTATTAAACTAATGTGATAAAAAAGACAAAAGACATAATAGGAAATGAGTTCTTTTATTCCCTTGCATTATATGTAATACCCACAATCAGAATACATAACGCACGCGGCAGACTGTACTCACAATTGCAGTCCTTAGGTCCTAGCAAAATTTGCACTAAATGTTCCTACAACTTCACTCGTCGAGCTTTCATTTCCCCGAAAGAGTCTATAACTTTATCAAAATTCGTCTCATAAGCTGTTCTATTTTCGATTGATAAAATCGCGAGGCTAGAAAGAAGTTCCTGGCTCATTGTTGATCGCAGGTAGGTTGTTATGATTTCTAGTTTACTAAAACTCCGCTCGCAGCTTGCGGACGTCATTGGTAACGTGCAGTATATTCTCAGAGCTATACAAATATTAGGAAAGGCTACCTGCAAGTCTTTTTTACACATGTGTTGCAACTAGTGATGTGCCGGATATCCGTATCCGTATCCGTATTCGCGGATATCCGAGGGGGAAAAAAGATCTGTATCCGTATCCGTTACTTTTTTAGCGGATCTTTAACGGATCTTTTGTAAAGAATTTCACTAAGCACGTATATAAAATTTTAAAGATATCTAGCTATGAAATACTATTCACTTCCATTCCAATTACTTCATATTTCTCAAAATCTCATGTCTGGCACATTTTTATAGCAAAAATTAATTATTTAAACTTATATTTTACTCTAATGTAGTCTTCACGGTTGTACCGCCAGATTGTGTTGTGAAAACACTATATTTCGACGACTAGCTCCGCCGTCTTCAGGTGTGGAGACATCTGCACTGGTCGGCTGACCCATAGATACCCTACTGTGAAGATGGCGGAGCTAGTCGTCGAAATATCGTGTTTTCACAACACAATCTGGCGGTACACCCGTGAAGACTTCATTGCAGTCGTACGCCGGAAAAGTCTTCGTTTTTACATTTATTTTACTCGTTTACCAAAGGTAACTGGTAACTTACCACTGTAGCAAGTTTTAAGGTATTATTTTAACTATCTTTATTGTGAGATCAGGCCTCTAATCTTTGTGATTTGCTAGCTGAAATTATGTTTAAGGTACTGCTAAAGTGTTTACATCAGATAAAATTATTACAGAAACTTAAAAAAATAAATGTTATATTTAACATTAAGTTTGGTAAATTGTACTTCAAAAAGAGTAAATTGGCAGTTTTGTCACCCAAAAGTCTATTACGATGAGCATCATAATTATTCCTGCTGCACTGAAAAACTGCTCACTTGGAACTCTTGTTAAATATGTGCGACCCATGTGTCATAGACCTCCTAATTTTTTATTATTATTGTTAACAGCTTTTTTAACAATCAGGTGCAGCTGATGTACTTCAGATAAAGTGCAGGAACTCTTCATGTTGGATCCTCCATCTCTTACCATGCAGTGCACATTCTTTTTGGGATTCCCCACCCTTCAAATATATTTTGAAATATTTCCGAAATGTAATCTCCCATTTGGCGTTCTTCAAGTATCTCCGCTTTTAAAACGATATTTTCCCTTATGAAATCTTTTGTAATGTTCTGGATACCAATGAAATACCTTACCAAAAAGCCTACCAGATGTAGGATGTGAAGGAAGCTCTCTCAAAATCCTTCAGCACGTCTTTATTTTCGATCTTAAAGTTCGCTGCAGATAAATTCCGTAAAATATTTCCTGCCTTTTAGAACATAATTTGCAATAACATTATCGAGCAATCGTCGGAACCCAAAATCTTCTACGTGTTGAAAATATAATCCAGATAAAGCTATCATTTCTGCATTTAAAAAGTTTTAAATAAATTTTATTTTTTATTATCCCACATTTTGCCTTTTCCATGTATTCGTTAAAAATGTTTTCCTAAAATCTCTTTTTATCGTTTTTAAGAAACATTCCCTGCTGAATGTGTTCGCCGGCAATCTTCTTAGCAGAGTTTGTATTTAGCAGATTCGTCATTTACTATCGTAAAATATTTCCATATTACACTACTATACTTTTTTGTATAAATTATTTTTATTTTAATTTAACTTACAACTTCCCAAAAACAGAAACGTATATAATCTACGCAGTCATATGTCATCCTAAAATATAACATAAACATGCACAGTGCAAGGTCAAAAGACGTCGCGTAAACTGGACGTTCACCGATAATGTATCGTAGTTGACTTTTCTACTGTCGGTCCAGGTTGAGAAAGTTGAGATCCGTATCCGTATCCGTATTCGCGGATCTAGACAATAATGATCCGTATCTGTTTCCGTATCCGCGGATATACATTTTTAACGATCCGTCACAACACTAGTTGCAACAATTGGAATGGACTAGTTGTTTAATCGATTCCAATTAAAAATGGAGCTCGTTGTTTAAACACGACAAGTTCTTGGCAGAAATCAATTGCGTTTAAGTCCTTGGAGTATCTGCTTGCTAGAACGGCTCCATTTTTTGGAGATCTTCTGTGGACATATTTACTAAACGTGTGCCACCAAGGAAGGCAAAATTTCATTTAGTTTTATAGCACTTTCTACCCTTATTCCTATTTCTGTTAAAATTCTGTCGAATACAAACTTTTATATCTTTGGAAAAACAACTATGTGGGGTCTTGCTCTTGATTCGTCCTCGCAGATTTCGTCGTGTTGCCTCTTTTGTTGGAAATTCGTTTACTTTTGAGTATCGGAACGATTCCCAATTTTTGTGCTACAGGTGTAGCTTCTTAGATCCAATATTCTATCGGCTTTAGTTTCATTTCTTGCAATATCTTAATAAGCCCTTTCATTAGTGACTCAGAACGCGAAAGGATTATTTCCTCCTTATTTCCACGTTTACTCTATTAATTTCTCGAAGAAGATATCCCAAATTGTTAATTCGAGGATAAATTAAAAATCCGGTACATCATGTAAGAGATGAGCAGATTCATACTTAGATTCTACAGCCAGAGAAAATTTTTCAATTTCCTCCAGTGCTTTGACAACTTCAGGTAAATTATTCAATAGGGCTGTAACATCTTGTCTGGCTACTACCTTTAAGTTGGATTTTGTACATTTTTTTCATTATTTACCATCGTGTAGTGGATCCAACGAAGAAGCAATAAAGTTTTTGTACAACTCGAAATAGACTAACCAAAAAAAAAAAAAAAAAAATGGATATCGTCTCGTCCTGCAAGCGTCCTGTAAGCGAGAAAAAGCTAGTAATCCAAACTTTCTAAAAACAATTAATATTTCAACTACCATAAAAAATCTGGTATTTTCAGGATAAGGCTGCTTAACAGCCTATTCCCTACATACGTTTTTGCAGATCTACGTTTTATGAGTGCTTATTGTAGGTATATGTCTTGAGAAACGGCGGTATATGCTAATAACAATTGATAGGTTTGGTTCATAATGTATACAGAGGTAAGAAATAAGGCCCACATAAGTTAATGATCAGATTTTTTTGGACATTTTACAGGTCCTCGGATTGACAAAGGATGAGAAACGCTAAGATATTTGATAACGATAAATTCTTCCTTACCTATTAATGGTTCGTTTCCAGTAATAAATATTTAAACTCGTTCAGCACAAAAGTAGATATTAAAACAAAACTGGGCTAATCACTCGAACGCAGCTGCAAGAAAGCGAACATCAGATGGCAAAATTTATAAATCCAAGAATATTGGGAGTTCCCGCTAACAATGACGGAATGAATTTCATTCCGTGAATAGAGGTGGCCGCTCTGTCACAGAACAATGAATTTTCCATCCTTTCAAGTAGCCGCTGCGGTCAGTGTACCACAGCGCTTTAACTAAAAAAAAAAAAAAAAAGTCGGCAGCACATGAATATTTCGCTCTGGCGCTTATAAAAAGATGCCATCAACACATGATTTTTGGCGCCCCTCAGAAGTTGTCGCCCGGGGCAAGAGCCCCGGTTTGCCCCCCCTTAGATCCGGCACTGATATTGAATTTCCCAAGAAACAGGGTGAATATACACACAAACCTCAAGGGAATACTACGAGAACCGTGGCAGCGCCATTTAATGTAGGATTTTTATGCAAATGGAGGAGATAAATCAAAAATGAAGAATTTTCATATATATATCATGCTTATTTCTCGAGATATACTGTCTCTAAAGTGATGTGTTTTGGGTTGAAATGCAGATGAAAAATTTCTCCAAAGTCAAATTTGATGATTGATTCTTACGTAATGCGACAAATCGAAAGTAAAGAAGATAAATTTTCGATATCTCGCTTAGTTATCGAAATATACTGTATCCAAATTGACGTGATTAGGTTGAAACGCGGTTTGGACCAGAATAAAAACGTCCCCATAGTTATATCTATAACTAATTTTTGACAATCGATATCTCGAGAATTTAGGGAGATATAAAAAAAAATTACTCTTGATTTTCGATTTGTTTCGTCGAGTTACTAAGAATCAATCATCAGATTACATCGCCACGGTTCACCTCAACATTGTGAACTACATTTCGAGTAATAACAAGATTGCCAGCATCAGGATTCCTGATGATAGCATAAGTTATCACAATTAATTTTATCAAATACCTTTCAGTATGAACTGCAATTAAACTAACGGACGCGCAATAATAAATTCACTGTTCGCGATGTAAAGTCGACCTGAAACTTATCTTGTATGCTTCATCCTAATAGTAATAGTCAATTTCTGTAGGCTTATTCGGAATATACTGTGTAGTAATAGATAGGCCTACATAAATTCGCCAGCAGCATCTGTGAATTTATCTTGTTACCATATATCAAAAGTCAGAAGCTTAAAGTAGACTTTGAACACACGTACAGAATAAGGCTAGCCTATTACTTGCAAAATGTAAGAGATGTAAGATATGCTGGTTGTCTACTCTACGCCAACAAATTTTTCAGAATACTACTGAGAGCTATGAATTAACTTTTATAACAGGTATGATAGGCCCTACTCTTGCAGATATCATAATAAACACTTCAAGAACAGTGATTACAAGGACACTAACTTATGAAATGATATTCGAGATTGTTTCCTATCTGGTTTGTTTGTGCAACCGTATAAAAACTTTGAAATAATAGTGAACGAAATATTGAGAGCAGCAAACATAATGCTAAAAGCGCGATGTTTTGGGAAAAGCAATATGGCCGCCGCGCATGCGCAGTCGCTCCAGACTTTACAGGAGGATTCACAGTTTTAGCGTTACGTTGTCCCCTCTCTTTTCTTACCTTCATGGTAGCAACGCGGCAGGCAGTATTAGGGAGCCGCCATGTGACAGGGGTTTAGATTCACTGCGTAATACGCCTCTTTTCGTCGTTAACTAAACTAATCCTCCAATCCTACCGGATATGTTTGACTTACAGTTTGACGTGCAATGCGAACCACGGAATGTTCTGGCGTACTTCGCATTGCACAGAAAGCTGTGCCAAAAATAAAGATCCCAGCCGAGACGGGTATTCGAATCAGGCCCCTTTCGATTTCCACTCAGACCCCTTAACCACCAGACCGCTCTCTGAGTTTCAAACATGACATTAATACGGTTAGATATTGGTTCGGGCGTGTCGCCTCCATAATGAAGAGTGGGAGGGATAATGAAACTCCTTTGAGCGAGTCAGTTCCTTCTCATTGTTAACGGGCGTCCATTAATTACGTGAAGTGAAATAGGGGAGGGGGATTTTGAAATTCTTCAAGGACAGTAGAGCTAAAAAAAGTCCACAAAACGATGCGGATACCGACTTTAGAGAGGTGATAAGGTCAAGAATCGAGAGCTAAAAAAAGGCGGGCCTCAAAAAACTGCGACACCGATCAGGAGGAGGGCGAGGGGGTCCGCAAAATCTCACCAGAGAGAGGGGGAAGGTCCTGAATTGAGGAAAAACAGCTCATGTGTTTAATGGACGCCCCCAACTGTCGCTGGCTCAACATCGGTGAGCGGCAGCGGTGATGTTGTCGCTGAGCGATAGCAGCCAAGCTTGAAGAAGGTGGAAGAAATCTCGAAGCAGGTCGTCAATAACGAGTCGAGTTGGGATTATTTGAGTTGCTCGTCGCTCGTCACTGATTCGTTGAGACCACTTTGCAGGCCGGATCACCTCAGTGCATCTGTGCTTGTGTACTATGCCAATGCCTCAGAAGTATTGCATAAAGTTACGAAAATAGTAGTGCATCGGTTTATTCACGCCGAGTCCTGGTGGTAAACTTATATTGTTAAGCATTAAACGGCTTAATTCTCCTTGAAGATCCTCCTCGGGTGTTCAAATCCGAACCGTGGTCGCACTGACAACGCTACTCCGACCTGGATTGACCCTCGCCCAATCAGCTGCTGCGAAGCCTCCTGCTCAAGCTCCTACCGCTCGGTCACAACATGGTTGGGAGTACGTAGCGACTGCGGTGATATACTTTGCATCCTCTCTCTCTGGGACGCACCCACCTTCACAAACAACGGACGCAGATTTCTGTCAACTACGAAATTAAACCAGAGTGCGAGGAAATGAAAGCAGAAAGATTTTTTTTTTAGAAAGCTCTGCACTGGCGGAATTTTGCCTTGGGATTGCAAGCAGTAGTCCAGTGTCCAGTATTTTGTGTTTACCACAGCGAATCTCACCATGTGCGTGCGGTATGAACTATTTGATTCACTCCTGTTTGTCAGTACTTGGTACAACCAAACCCAATCAGGAGGGTCAGAGCGAGCGTGGTGGGTGAACGTTTAACGTTCTGGCCCCGCATTCGGGAGGACGCCGGTTCGAATCCCCGTCCGGGCATCTAGATTTTGATTTTCCTGGTTTCCCCAAATCCCTCCAGGAAAATGCCGGAATGCTTCCTTCAAAATGCCATCACTGAATACCTTCCAGTCCCTGTCCCCAATCCCATCCCGCCTCTAATGACCTCGACGACAACGAGGCGTCAAGTCATAAGTAAAAAAAAAAAAAAAAAGAAGAAGAAGGGGTGAGTGCTAACGCTCGAGCCTAGCATTCCGGAAGATGCGGGTTCAAATTCTAGTCCGGCCATCCTGAATTAAATTTCCCGTAATTTCCAAAATCACGCCATGCGATTGTCGGAATTGTTCCTTCAAAAGGCCATGTCCGAATTACTTCCAGTTCGTTGGCCTCCATCCTCTCGTCGCTCATACAGAAAGAATGGGGTGGCTTCCCACAGTGTCCACTGTACTGCGAGAACATCCATCATATCACCCACTCCTCCTTGAAGACCCCTCTTCCTGTACTCTCTCTGTGATCTTGTGCTAAGAGCAGGTGGTTTTTGAATCATTGGGATTTGATTTGAATTCACGTTATCTGTTCACGATTTTTATGCAATTCATGTGCCGCGTGCAAACAGTTTTACCCTTACGTGGGCGTATTAATGTAAAAATAACTCATATATATTTCGGATTTTATAATCACCACATCAACTAAATGCTAATTAACTGTAGTAAAAATATATCTTTTTAAATATTTCACCGAAAATTCTGGAACGCACATTTGACCACAATTTTTTACACAATTTCTGTAATGTTTTTGCTTGCTGATAATAAATTTGCGTGTTGGTGTTATCTAGACATCAACTTGAAAATAAACATGATATCGATCTTAATCGATGTATCTTGTCCCGTGTTTTGGTCATGTCTTAAAGGTACGGGATTAATTTAATTGCGATGGAGAATATGTTTGTGATGCAAATTCCTCACACACTTGTTTTCCATTTCTGGTTTCTAATTTTAAATTTTTTGACTGTAATATTCACACCCATCTGTTATCGCCCTTGACGAATTTTAATTTCAATTTGTTTCAGCGTATTTGGTAAACTATTAATCATTTTCCTTGCCAGTTTATTCGTGCCTTTAACTTAAAAAAAAAAAATTAATAAATAAAATCCCACACTCTTATTTCTGAAATCGAGTTACCTTCTACCTCGACACACAGACACCCTGGTTACGGTTCTTACTCGTGTTTTCGTAATCATTGGTTCCCAGTTTTCCTCTAAGAACTGCGTCTTTGACAAATAAAATATACATTTGCATAAGAATTACAACGTTCGCCGCTTAAGATGTTTACAGCGGCTCATCTTTCTTAACATTAGTCGTTTTAATGATTTCAGAAAAGAAATTTTTAAGTTATACCTAGTCGCTTATAACACCTAATTTACTCACAAAATACACATCAACGTAAATAAAAGCTGATATCTCTGGAGCTTTTGGTGAGATTAAAGGGAGCCGTCACTGGCGACCAGACTATCGAGCAGTTGGCAGGCCTGTCACGGAGCAGCTGCCGCTGCCACACACTCAATTTCGATAATTAAAACGACGTGTCAGACCCAGATTGAACGAACAGCTGCGATAAAACAGTCACCCAGCAGCGGCAAACGGAACGACAAGTCAATAAATTCATATCCACGGCGTATAAACTCTACTCGCTATAATATATTATGATCTGAAGAAAATGTTTTATTAGTACCTAAAATTCTTAAATTGATATTACTGACACTTCATAAAACTCCTCACTACACTTGTCGTTGTCGGTCAACTGGTTGTTTGTCTTTCGTTGTTTGTTTTGTATAGAAGTAGAAAATGGACTTTTTTCAGATTAGTTATTTTGTTAGCGTTCTCGCCTCGCATTCGGGAGGACGGCGGTTCGAATCCCCGTCCGGGCATCCAGATTTGGGTTTTCCATGGTTTCCCCAAATCACTCCAGGCAAATTCCGGGATGCTTCCTTCAAAAGGCCATGGCCGAATTCCCATTCCTTGCCCCCATCCTTGCCCCCCATCCTTTCCCGTCTCTAAAGACCTCGAAGTTAAAAAGAGACGTAAAGCAGTTACAAAAAAAAAAGTTATTTTGGAAAACCGAGTCATCAACAATTTTTAAATTTGACCCAGCCGAAGTTTGTGTGTGTGTGTGTGTGTGTGTGTGTTACACCAATGGAGGTCATTAGGCGCGGGAGATGATTGATAAGGAATTCGACCATGGCCTTTTGAAGGAACCAAACCCGTATTCGCCTGTAGTAATTTCTGGAAACTATGGAAAACTGTAATCTGGATGGCCGGACGGGATTGAACCCGCGTCCTCCCGAATGCCACAGCCGAGCATTGCCGATCACGCACTGGGCTCCGTGCCGAACTTGTTCTTGGCTAGTAGAGACCGGTCACTCCCTGAAAACATTAGCTCTTGCGCTGTTGACAGAGGTAATGTTCTTTCTAATGACGCTTAATTATCGAGGTTTGGACAGTGACGTCGAGGAAATTTTTGCGAAAGCGTAGGCTGTGCAGGAGTGGCGGCAGATGTACTGACTGCCTCGGACACCTTGCTCAGCTCTGTCGTATCAGGTTGCTATCGGATTGCTCCGTCCAACTGTGTTTCATTTGACGACATGCCACCGCTTCTTACGATCGTGGGGCCGTGTTCCGTGGACTTCTGTTTATTCTAATTGCGAGGGAGCATATGCCCTCATCACAATTTCCCTACTCGCCTTCTTCGGCATGACACAAACTTCTATTTTAAATTCTGTTAGTTTCCTCACCAAGCGTGATGGGTGAGCAGTAACGCTCCGGCCTCGCATTCTGGAGGACAAAGATTCGAATCCCCGTCATGCCATGCAGATTTCTGTTTTCCATAGTTTCACGAAATCACAGCAGACCAATACTGGAATGGTTCCTACAAAAAGGCCCTAAAGGCCACGGCCAAATTCCTTCCTGTTCCTTGAAGAATAAGTCCTCCGCCGCATCTAATGACCTCGACGTCGACGTGAAGTGTAGCCATGAAAAAATAATTTCCCTAAGCATTTAATTTCACTTATTACAACTGCTGAATGTAAATTGTTGATTATTTTCTTCGGTAGTCTATTCCTGTCCCCGACACCCTTATCCACAAAACATAATTTTCTCACTTGTTTGCGCCTGATCTGAAGTGCTAGTTTGTGGTCATGGTCCTCTCTTTCCATCCAGGTATTACTCCTGATTCTTCTGTTAATAGACACGCAGTGTACATCACGAATAAACAACTGATACTCCTAACACTATTTTCCCATTTCACATTTTTCAATGAGTCCAAACCCAGCTCCTATTTCATATCAGATGCTTATTGTGTTCAACGGTAGTTTCCACAAACACGCTGGGCTAGCATTACACGAATTATATGCAAAAGGAAGACATTCATTTGAAATTATTGAGTTTACTCTGAATATAGAGAAAGCAAGACACTAACACTAAGGACAACAGTGCTACAATAACGATAGATACAAAAGAATTGTAACGGGTTTGCAAAATAAAAAATAGTTGCCTGTTGAATATATTTACAATAAACTGTTGTACAAATAAGATTCAGAGAATACAAATACACACGTATTCAGAGGAAAATTATTCCACTTTGACTATAGTTGCTGAGGTAATTTCAATAACAATTTGTAGCAGATCTGAAATTTTATATGCTTTCTGTTATTCACTATCACTAATTTCATTCCACCTTTCACTTCCTTTCGTATCACGTTTTATAAGCGTTTCGTGAGTCGCATCATCTCCTCGGAACTTGCTGAAGTGAGGGGTTAAGGGTGAATTGGTCCTGAGACGGACAAACCCCGTAGCTGATTTATTTGTTTGTGTTTCGCATCACTTATTCATGAACAAAGCGCATTTGAATTTCAGTAGCGATACCAGTTGCAAAGCGGTCACGAACAGAGACAAGATTATCTCCCAGTTCTTTTTAGCCTCAGCCGCAACAACAGTTGTCTCCACTCTGCGAACAGAACACCGCTGGTTTGCTCACACGAAGAAATCCATACTTACAATACGCAAGTTTTGGTCATCTGTGACGTCATCTGTCACGACATGACGTCATAGTTTCTAGGTTAAGCACGTTATTTAATGACAGTTATACTTAGCTAAGTATCTGCGAATAAATTAACTATCAGAACACTGAAAGAAAAGTACGAATTCCGTTTAAGTAGATATAATAATTATTAGTTGCTTAGATTTAATTAATACTAGCTGACCCGGCAATGCTTCACTATTGCTGGACTTGAGTAAGCACATAGATTAAATGAAAAAATATTTACATATATATTTCAAACTGCTGTTTCATTCATTTTCAGTTGGAAAGGGTGAGAGAGGATGCGCTTTGGAAAACAAATGTAGGCAGTATTTTTCTGTTTGTTTTAAAATATAAGCGTACAAATTCTTATCTAAATGGGATAAAAAATGTGCTTTCCCTAAATTATGCGGTGAAAACGTAATGGGGTTGGAAAGGGGAAGAGGGGATGAATATTCGGAAACCATATGTGGGCAATACTTTTCTGTTTGTTTGCAAGTATAAGTGTACAAATTCTTATCTAAATCGGAAAAAAATGTGGTTTGCCTAAATTATAGGGTAAAAACGTAATGGGGTTGGAAAGGGGGAGAGGGGATGAATATTCGGAAACCATACGTAGGCAGTATTTTTCTGTTTGTTTTAAAGTATAAGTGTACAAATTCTTATCTAAATCGGATAAAAAATGTGCTTTGCCTAAATTACGGGGTGAAAACGTAATGGGGTTGGAAAGGGGGAGAGGGGATGAATATTCGGAAACCATACATAGGCAGTATTTTTCTTTTTCTTTTAAAGTATAAGTGTGCAAATTCTTATCTAAATCGGATAAAAAATGTGATTTGCCTAAATTATGGGGTAAAAACGTAATGGGGTTGGAAAGGGGAGAGGGGATGAATATTCGGAAACCATACATAGGCAGTATTTTTCTGTTTGTTTTAAAGTATAAGTGTACAAATTCCTATCTAAATCGGATAAAAAATGTGGTATTGCCTAAATTATGGGGTAAAAAAATTATGGGGGTGGAAAGGGGGCGAGGGGATTAATATTCTTAAACCGTATGTAGGCAGTATTTTTATGTTTGTTTTAAAGTATAAGTGTATAAATTCTTATCTAAATCGGATAAAAAATGTGGTTTGCCTAAATTATAGGGTAAAAACGTAACGGGGTTAAAAAGGGGGAGAGGGGATGAATATTCGGAAACCATACGTAGGCAGTATTTTTCTGTTTGTTTTAAAGTATAACTGTACAAATTCTTATCTAAATCGGATAAAAAATGTGATTTGCCTAAATTATGGGGTGAAAACGTAATGGGGTTGGAAAGGGAGAGAGGGGATGAATATTCGGAAACCATACGTAGGCAGTATTTTTCTGTTTGTTTTAAAGTATAACTGTACAAATTCTTATCTAAATCGGATAAAAAATGTGGTTTGCCTAAATTATGGGGTAAAAACGTAATGGGGTTGGAAAGGGGGACAGGGGATGAATATTTGGAAACCATACATAGGCAGTATTTTTCTGTTTGTTTTAAAGTATAAGTGTACAAATTCTTATCTAAAACGGATAAAAAATGTGGTTTCCCCAAATTATGGGGTGAAAACGTAATGGGGTTGGAAAGGGGGAGAGGGGATGAATATTCGGAAACCATACGTAGGCAGTATTTTTCTGTTAGTTTTAAAGTATAAGTGTACAAATTCTTATCTAAAACGGATAAAAAATGTGGTTTCCCCAAATTATGAGGTAATGGGGGTGGAAAGGGGGAGAGGGGATGAATATTCGGAAACCATATGTAGGCTGTATTTTTCTGTTTGTTTTAAAGTATAAGTGTACAAATTCTTATCTAAATCGGATAAAAAATGTGGTTTGCCTAAATTATGGGGTGAAAAGGTAATGGGGTTGAAAGGGGGAGAGGGGATGAATATTCGGAAACCATACGTAGGCAGTATTTTTCTGTTAGTTTTAAAGTATAAGTGTACAAATTCTTATCCAAATCGGATAAAAAATGTGGTTTGCCTAAATTATGGGGTAAAAACGTAATGGGGTTGGAAAGGGGAGAGGGGATGAATATTCGGAAACCATACGTAGGCTGTATTTTTCTGTTTGTTTTAAAGTATAAGTGTACAAATTCTTATCTAAATCGGATAAGAAATGTGGTTTGCCTAAATTATGGGGTAAAAACATAATGGGGTTGGAAAGGGGGAGAGGGGATGAATATTCGGAAACCATACGTAGGCTGTATTTTTCTGTTAGTTTTAAAGTATAAGTGTACAAATTCTTATCCAAATCGGATAAAAAATGTGGTTTGCCTAAATTATGGGGTGAAAACGTAATGGGGTTGGAAAGATGGAGAGGGGATGAATATTCGGAAACCATATGTTGGCAGTATTTTTCTGTTTGTTTTAAAGTATAAGTGTACAAATTCCTATCTAAATCGGATAAAAAATGTGGTATTGCCTAAAGTATGGGGGTGGATATGGGGCGAGGGGATTAATATTCGGAAACCGTATGTAGGCAGTATTTTTCTGTTTGTTTTAAAGTATAAGTGTACAAATTCCTATCTAAATCGGATAAAAAATGTGGTTTTGCCTAAACTATGGGGTGTTATGGGGAATAGGGGCGACTTTTTGGAATTTTTTTTTCGCAGGAACCTTCGCAGGCGCACACTCGAAAACTCTCCAAAGTTTCATTGCAATCTGATAAATGGTACAGGAACGCATAGAAGACGAACATACAAACAAACAGACATTGATTTTTATATATAAGATTACTTTTACGTAACCGTATTCGTTAAAATCTTTGGCCACAGATATGTAAGATAGAAGCTTTAATTTTCACAGTGTTAGTGCCAGGTTTGATAGATCGTGACTTGACGTTACAGCAGAGGGCGTGAGTAATCCGATTTTTTTTAAAAAAAAAAATAATTTGTTTTCTTGAGTGTTCTGAAACTTAAATCATTACTTCGTTTTAACGAAAGCAGTTCCACACTGATCGCGATCTACACAGCATAGACTACAATTAAAACTAATATTCCGCGGAATGACGTAAGTTGTTAAGATTAATTTTTTAATTTCCTTTGCTTTTACTGATGCCAAATTTCAGCCGCATGTAACTGTGTCGGCCATTCAAAATATCTATCTGAATCCCGAAGTTGGAAGAATCCGTAAAATTTTTTGATTTAGTTTATATAGTGATACATTATTACCACTAAAATGCAATATAGTACATGTATTAATATGCGTGTGATTGAAGTATTGTTTCTCTTGCCGCAAGTTTAGTACGTGGTTAGGTTCAAATGCAACCTCTACCAGGATAGCAACGAAAAACTTTTGTTACAGCGCAAAGCACTAGGAATTGCACTGAGTTTTATTTTATAACAATTATATTTATTCAAGCAATTGATAAGAAATGAATTGCTAAAATATTAAAAGAAAAGTACGAATTTCGTTTAAATCGGCATATTAAATATTATCAGTTGCTTTTTTTTTACTGAAATCTTAACTGTGTTTGAATGAAAGAAGTTCCAAATTGATCGCGATCCATACGGCCTAAACCACAATTAAAACTAATATTACGCGCCATAACGTAAGGTGTTAAGATTTATTTTTAGGATCCTTCGTTTTCACTGGGAACATAGTTTCAGCCGGATGTAAGTTGTGTCAGCCGATAAACCATCGATCTTCATCATAGATTATAAGAAAGATGTAAGAAACTGTGAAGATTTTGGATCAAGTTTGTATCGCGATGCATGATGACATTGACGTTTCTGCTGACATTTGTCACAAAGTCTGTAAATATATCGTTGTTGCGAAAGTCAGTTCTTTGGCCATTTGCTGCTTGGTCAAAGTTTAAAACTAGTTAGATATTCTATTCCAGAATGTTAAGTAGAAACATAATTTCAGAACGATATAGAAGAGGCTAATTCGTTTATTGGCGTACGTGAAAGAATGGTTGTAACTGGTTACGCAGGAACATGGTTTCTGAGGCGTGGGGTCGCTTCTTTATATACCTTTAGCTGAATTGTGCTACTAGAATAATATTAAATAACTGCCAGACCTGTCAAAACAATTTGAATTTTGAATTATTACTCGTAAGCTTGTTTTTCCTGTCATTGGTTTCTCGGCTGATTTGATTCAATCTTCCATCTTTTTCTACCTTGAGCTAACCTTCTCATCTCAGCACACCCGTCACAATCTACGTCCTAAATTACTTGCTTCTAATTTTTATCTTCCTCTACAGTACTTTCCTTCAAACGTTGCCTCCACTAACAAACTAATCAATCTCCAGTGTCTTAAAATGTAGCCCGGCACCCTGGGTTTTTTCTGTGAGAATCTTTAACGAACTTCTTTCCTCACCCATCATTACTAAAACAAGTGCGTTTCAAATGCTATTTGTTTACTTAATTTTGACCATCCTTCCTCGGAGCCACATTTCAAAGTCCTCAATTCGTTCAGTCCAGACTTCACTTCCATAATAATCATGTGCTTCAATCACTTCTTTCTGCGTCCTTAATCAATATTTGAGACTAAAAGATTCCAATTTTTCAATTGAGGTTAACTAGATTTAATACTTTTTAAAAAATAAATAAATGTCAAATCAGTTACTGTTGATTTGGTGGCTTCCGTAATGGTATTCCAGTATCCGTAGCTCCAGATAAAAATAATGGTTTAGTGACATTTTCTCCAGCGAGACCTTGAACTTGATAAGATTTGTAGCGGTAACAGCTCTTAGACACGAAACGATTATAATATGTTTCGGATAAGCTGCAATCACGAGTGGACGGTGTTTCGTGATACGACGTCGTTGTTTCCGACATTTATTCGCGTTCCTAGCAAATTTGTGGTAATAAGTCATAAAGCACTATGCCAGAGGAAAGAAATGCGAGAATATGCCTCATATTAAATTGAAAAAAAAAAGAAATCTGCTACTTTGAAGTTACAGATAATTTTGAAACGAAAATCATATCTGAAATCAATTTAGTTACGGTAGAATGGTCACCACCGCAACAAAAATCTGAAATTACCGGCATTTTAATCGAAATAAATCCATGAAATCAGTAGTGGTAGCCGCCGCTGGGATCACAGACTAACAAGTAATATTTCGTAACCTCCAGCACCCTGCGTCTGCTTATACAATTATACAAAAATAACACCAAAAAGATAGTTATTGGTTATGAAAGCCAAGTAGATAAGACGTCTGTGGTTATACCAAATTAAATTATAATGTATGAGACTCGTTGAATTATTTAATAATAAATTAATCGATGCAGCCTAATTGCAAATTTTATATAATATTTGTGCCTGTCTAAATGAACTCGGCCCAAGTCAGTTTTTCACCACAGGCACGTGAGAAGCCGTTACCCTCTCCAGGTTCACTGCATAAGGGCACAGAAACAGCAATGTATGTGCTGTTTCTGAGGGAAGTGACTTGAAAGTTCAAAAGAATGATGTCGAGCACTTTCAACACTTCTTGCAGCAGAGAAAGCAATGGTATAGTCACGCAACGGCCTTAACTTACTCAGCTATTCAGCACCCACGAAATTAAGTAATGCGACAGCTGTGGATTAACGTGGAAGTTGGGATATGGTGTGTGTGACCGCAGACTGATCCGCCGAGGGGTCGCACGCTGTACAGCGGGCCGGCCCCCGCTGACAGGCTCTCCTGCTTCACCCAGTCATCCTCCCTATACTTAAAGCTCACTATAAGAAACTGTCCACCCTCCTAGTTAAACAGTCTGTAAGTGAACAGTGATGGGGAACAACCCTGTGAAGTGATATCTAGTTTCTTCATTTTTCCTAAAACACTACAACCCAAAATTTATATAATTGTTAGAAGACTGTAAGTAAAGACACGAGGCAACAGTGAGCTAGTTTTATAGTCTCCATGACGAAGTATAAAGTCTGAAAGTATTCTAATAGTATCTGTTCGTCGTCTGTGGTGTTATGGTACGTTTACTTTAATAAATTGTCTTCAGCACCGTTCGCAGAAAAATATTTCCAGCTTCTCGGTAGAGTGTTTCTGCATAGTATTTTAAAATACAACGCAGCAATTAGTTCGACAAGTGACGTCAATAAGTGAAGTGACTAAGTGTTTTCGCGTTATTTTTCGCTGTATTATACATAACTCACTTTAAAATGACATAGGGCTACCATGGAGCTATCCCACTTCAGGCTCACAATGAACTGATGGCGTACTTATATTTTCGGCATGCGGCTTGTCTGGAAGAAATCAGCATTAAGAAACATTAATTTAATAGAATCGGAAAACTCGATGCTGAATGACATGTTAAATTTAACAAAACGTTTATCCAGCCTGACAGATAAAGTCACTGCAACAGAAAGAAGTCACAAACTTCACAGCTTTACTTTCGTCTGAAGCTAGCGAATGCTTAGCCATCTTAGCTCCCCTAGTTCTTATAGTGAGTCTGCTGTAAATCAAATGGAATGGTTTGGAGGCTTAAGTCATCTGACTGGAGATCAAAAGGTCCCCGGTTCGAATTCTTACAGGCCCCTAACCTGAACTTCCCCTCTGGCACAGCTTGCTGTGTAATGTGAAGTACGCCAGAAAGCTTCCGTGGTTAGGATTCCACGTTAAACTGAACGTCTCGTTTATCGGGTAGGACTGCCGTGTTAGGTTAGGTAAGGAGCCGAGGAACCTTCAACACCAGGATAAGTATACCTCATTCCGGATGGTCATACCACACTTCAGGTTGAATATCAAGCATAGCTTGTCAGTCGAATATTGAAATTTGATTGACTATAAGCATATGGTAAAACTAACTAAAGATGCTATAACCTATACGGAAAAATAAGTTAACCACTAAACGATAGTAAAAATAATTTTAACTGACTACTGGTTACAGTCCACTGTTTGGCATTCAAAAGTGTATCTCGTAATAGTCAGCACTGGGCTGACAGCCTGTGTAGCGTATCTACAGTGGCATATTGTTTTAATTACTAGCAGACTCATGAGGAATAGCATTAGATATGCCAGTATCACCCCACAGCCTCGATAAACCGCTTCTGTGTCGCTGTAGGCCCGCATTGTGCTGCTCCCCTGGCAGCGGGCCCAGAGTCGATACTTGCCGCAATGCATGTTACTTTTTAATCGGCGCCACTCCTTGATCCGTGGCGCTGCGACTGCTCTATGTGACCGCGCTACCGCTCGTTAATTATTTTTCGGGGCTCAACTTTTAATGACCGCCACTTCATCAGCGCAAATTAATGCGGACGGCCACGCGAAGTAGCACGGGTCCTCAGCCATCACGCCACGCTACTGCGCCGCTAACAGAACGTGATACTTCGCGTGTATATTCAATCACGACCTCAACTAAAAGACGAAGTCTTTGAGATTATTACTGTAAGAAACTTTCAAATTGTCTTACACGTTTAAATCGTCCCACAGTACCTGTATCCAGGAGAACGGTTCATAGAACAGATGTTAATATAATACTCTTTTATTATGTCTGAGAGTCACCAAAGAATATACTCCTAATGACGTAAAATAATAAAATTTTCCTACAGCTCACTTTTACTAATGGCTGTTGTTGCTAGTATTAAAACAAGCAATTGCAAGGTAGCGATCATGAGGCTATTCGCATTCGGTAGGACGCGAATCACCATCCGGGCTCCAGATTTGGGTTATCCATGGTTTCCCAAGATCACTCCAATTGAGAGCTTCTTTCAAAGGCCGAATTCCTCACCGTTCCTTGTCCAAGTCTTTTCCCACCTCTAATGACCTCGATATCGACGAGGTGTAAAGCCATAAACAAAAAAAAGATGAATAAAATTTTCTGTCACTTGACAATGGCGGCAGAGTTTGTGACCGCCGAAGCGTCGTGTTTGATCGATGACCTAACTCGCATGTTCCTGACCTCACTTCACCGGAAGATGGCGCCGACGATTGAGAGCGCCGAAATATTGTGTGCTTATTATAACACTTCTATAACTCGGCTAGTCACCCGAGAGCATTATTTGTATTCTCAACGCCGAGAAAGACTTCGTAATTATATAATTGCTGAATCTGTTGAAACGCCTTGTCTAAAACCAAACTGTACTTAACTGAGTAGGTCATTCTTTAGTAGATGTGCATACGCCCTTCTGTACATTGCTTTTACAAAGATTTTTGAAAATGCTGATAGAAGTGATATCGGTCTGTAATTCTCAGTCTTTGAGGTGTCACCCTTTTTATAAAGCAGTTTGATTATTGACTTCTTGAGTGAGTCAGGGAAGATACCTTCTTCGAAAGAACTATTGCAAATATGACTTAGCACCACATTTCAAATGCTTCAATTTTTCTTCTTTCTGGTCTATGCTTCGCTACCATCATAAAATTAATAATATAATTATAATGTGACCTTGGGTGTCCAGTCAGATGGTGTCTTCAAAACATAATGTTTCAATACAAGGCTCTGCTGTCTTCATAAGGTATCGCATAGGTTGGACAACCAACCAAGCTGGTAGTCAGTCGAGGATTACTAACACAGGAAACCACGCGACATCTGATGAAGACAGCAGAGTCAGATGTCGAAACGGCAGCATCCAACTGGACATCCGAGAAGATTACATTACAGCAATACGTCGGGAAAGTGAGCACTCAACTTTATTATATGTATGTATGAGAAAAGGATTTTTTTTTTCGCTTCATCTACACTACAACTGCAGTTTAAAAGTATCGCTACGATCTTTTATTCTTTTACACTAAAATTGAATGGATGAGATGAAAAATGAAAACATTCCACTTTTTAGTAATTTTAAACTGAGATATGGATTTTGTTTAGTAACCCCTACCCCCATCTATTCGTCTATAAAAAGAAAACATTCCTTGACTTCTAATGGATTAAAACTAGCTGTGAAAGTTTGAGTGACATTTAAAAAGAAAAGATTCCAAGAATGTT
Organism: Vandiemenella viatica; assembly: GCA_031002005.1. Classification (NCBI taxonomy): domain Eukaryota; kingdom Metazoa; phylum Arthropoda; class Insecta; order Orthoptera; family Morabidae; genus Vandiemenella; species Vandiemenella viatica. Next base: position 43,651,817 of record CM061920.1, on the reverse strand, counting down.
TTCCGTTTTACTCTCATTAGTCAGTTAGTTACGACTTTCTTTGGCAGAGCGCACTTCTCCCAAAGTTTCCCATTACACGCATTCACCTGTAATGTACTACGTGGAGTGTTATTTGACACGTAACATTATGTTTGAAGCATTCTTGGAGCAGCATTAAGACCTGAAAAATGAAGTAAAATATTAATATTATTTGAGCTACTTCAAATAAAATTTTAATCGTCGATTTGTCCTTCCCCAAGTGGACGTGTGTTCATAGTCAGCTGCAAGTACTGATGGCCCTCAATATTCAAGAAGTACAGAAATAGTCTCCAGCATTGAGCTGATTTCCAGATTAGTCAGTACAGACATGTCATATACAGGAGACATCAGATAGAGTTTGTTGAAGCATTCAAATTCACTAATGGATTGAACAGTGACATTTTTCAACTTTATGAAGGTCGTGGGTATTTGATGTTACCGGCAGACCTTGACTACGTCCATAATGTTCCAAATGGGCCAAAGTAGTGTTGTACATTCCACATGAACATGAAGAATTCTTTAACAGAATATTACGATGATATGCAGAAAGTGACGCAGAAGAACTTGAATGAAAGCTTGAGAGATTCCAAGAGGAAGAGATTATTCAAACTTAGTCATTATTTTTCTTTGTTTATCGCTTATATGTATATTATGATCTCCGAACTTTTCCTACTTTTAGTTAAATAAGTATTTCTGAATGTAATTCTCTTTTAACTTTTTAAATGTTTTCTTGGAATAAATTTCAAATTAATTGAAATATTTGAAGAATACTTCTTTCAACAATAAGTGAGATGTAAAAGAAAAATATTCAATCAACTTTGGACGTTGACTATGAGGTAATGAAAACATTACTCTTAATCAGTAGGCCTACTATAAACCGTCAATAGTGACTTTTTATATCCCTCATCCCGTTTGGCTTACATAATGTTTATTTCGTTTTCTGAAAAACTGAGTCGCATGGAATATTTTCCTTCTGCTTCACATCGATTCAATTAACATTGCATTTTGTTTACGTACTGCCATATTGAGCGCAGTGTGTACTGAACAGGATTGCAAGATACAGTTGTTATTTGTAGCTTAAAGTGAATTTAATATTTGCAATTATTTAACCTTTCATTCATGTATTCGTGTTGACAGATAAAAGCTAATAATTTGAGTCGGGGGAATGTGTTGTTGTTGCTGCGGCGTTGAGCTCTGGCCCACGCGACTGCTGTGGGTATTTATAGTGGTGGGTGGGACGCTCTGCTATTGTCGTAATGATAACCTGCCTTGCTGGGCGTCAGTTTGATTTCCTGATACCCACTCACTAGATCTTAAGCTGTCTCGCAGATTCCTCCTACTCACTATGAGCCGCGGGAGAGGCTACTACCATGACGCTAAAACCACACAAAATTATTGCAATGGCCAGAACATTAACTGTCAAGAAGGATGTTAAATAAATGTATCACTTTTACCATACAAACTTTCACCGATAGTACTAGACATGATCAGAGCTCTTGTGAAATACAGGATACATACTTTTACTGTTAATACCATATCAGGGGCGAAATAAAAATCTCTCTCTCTTTTTATAACCATCTCTTTACTCGTCCTCCCAGTATTTTAACAAAATCTCCTGTGAGCAAAGGTTCTATACTCGGTAAATCGATTATATTTATGGTCAGACCAAAGGTAAATGTCTCCTTTAGTTGCTTTGTAGATAATACATTAGAAGCAGTAATAAAAATTTATTCTTCCTTAGTCTTGGTAAAGCTTTTTTTACCGTGTTGATAATGAATTTTAGGAAAATGAGAACACTATTCACATAATGATGGGTCAGATTTTTTGTTTTACCTTACCTTGAACATATGAAACAAACTTAATGATCGAGATCTGTGAAGTCATTAAATCAAAAGTTGCTAAACTTGAGCACTGCATTGCTCGCCTCCTATTCTGACCAGAGGTAAAGTTATCTCTCAGTCATTTTACGTAACCTTGAAAATAAATTGTTGCTAATCCATTATACAGTCGTCACGTGTCATACTATTGCTAAAGTTTATCCTGTTTCATATTATTAGGAATCTTCAACATATTACAAAGTATTCCAACTGAAAGTACACGATTTTTTGTAATGTTAATAAATTAATAATTATTGAAAAAATTCACAGTTCACTTGGAAAATATAGACGTTAGTTATGGAGTTAATAAAATAATTAGCAATTAAAATATAAAAATGAAATAAGTTTAATCACCCGTAAAAAAAAGGCTAACCTATGTTGAGAGTGGAAAGAATTGTCGGCTGGCACGGCCGTCCTAGCTGGACGGTCCTACTAGTATCGTTGGCACATTGGCTTCGGAGCGCTCGGCATGACACTCGCAGAGCTTACTATAAGCTTCAGAAAACATTCTAGCGTGTGATGATCATAAGTAGGTTCTCGCATTTGCTCTCTCCATTTTTTTGTTAGTGATCAGACCGTGAGACCGCAGACCAGTTACGAAATGCAGCTCCATTAATCAAGTTGTTGAAGATGCCTAAATAGTTACAACAACAATTCTAACTGTACCAAGCGTTGTCAAGTCTAAACGATACTGATGAAGTTTGGATGCTAGTTAGGGTGATTTTTTGATAAGGTCGTAATCCTGGCGTCGTAATCCCATTGCTCGATAAGTCATCAAAGTCAAATAATTGTTTTATCATGCTACTGAAGGCTCAGCAGTAACAAAACAAAACAAAAAAAAAAAAAAAAAAATCACAATAAATTCTGAGCACTGTGTTTTTGTCAAACTGTTTTCTTTATTTCCGTTCCTAGAAGCTTGTGTTTCATTATTAGGCTATCAATGAAAATAAATGGTACTTAGTAGTGATTAATGAATAATAAAAATTCGTCAGTGTTACATATTACACAGTATTTTTTCTTTAGACACTTGAAGCTTTGAGTGTGAAGTTGTAGTTTTATTTATAGGTATCATTTTTCGTGCGGACCTCGAGATAATTAGAGGATGGAGACGAGGAACGGGAAGGAATTTGGCTTTGCCCTTTTGAAGGAACCAAACCGGCATTCGTCTGGAGTGATTCCGGGAAACGATGGAAAAACCAAAATCTAGAGGTGGGACGGGGATTTGAAGCCACGTCCTCCCGAATGCTGATCCTCACCCGTACCGTTTACCCACCAAGCTCAGTTTATAGGTATCCTTCACATTGTTTTGAGGACAAAATATTTGTGAATTATAACTTTAATATACATTATGCAGGATCTATACCGTGATAATGAAGTTTTATGTTACTTCTCATTGCGCATAGTTACGGCGCCAGCTAAATGTATGGAGTTAGGGATTCCAACAACAGTATCACTTTTCATTTGTTCTAAAAGTTTGTAAACCTGGAAGAGCAATCGGTGCTCAGATTTAACAACTTTTGCACACTGAATAAATAATTCGTGTTGTGGAGCAGGCGGTGTGGAATCCTGCCTGCGTGAGAGTAGTGATGTTCCGATACCATCAAAGTATCGATACCTACTCAAATGAGTAGTACTCAAATTGTCTTACGATACTTACTCATATGATTACTGCAAAAGTATCGATACTTACTCATATAGATACTTTTTTAAATTAATGTCGAAATATAAAAATATACGTGACATGTTGCTAAATTATTTATTTTATTTGCCTAGTGCAGTGGTTCCCAATTAGTGGTAAGTTTACCCCCAGGGGTACGTGAGGTTTCTTCAGGGGGTACGCGCGGTAGTCTCTTGGCTAAGGTGATCACTAAAATAATTGAAAAAAAATCCACTTTTATCTGCCAAAAGAAACATTACTATCACCCAAATATATTTTAAGATAAACTGTGTGTCGCGCTCCTGATGTTATATAATTATAAATAACTCAGTTCTACGCTTTTAACAGATTAACATTTATTGTTCCCAATTCTTATTCTTCTAGGAACTACATCGGTCTTAAAGTATCCGAAGAATGCAAAGTTCTTAAGCAGTGAACTGGTAACAAAGCAACCGTTCGGTCTGTACGTCGCTAACCTCTAGCTATCTCTTGATCTTTCTATTGCCATGGCAACTTACATTTCCTTGCTAAAGGAGTAAATATATCATTTTTTGTTTAATTTCATGGCACAAAACTATGATTTTCTTATGAAATTATTCTGTTCTGTCACATGCCTCCTCAAGTTCACCATGTCTTTGCTTAAAAGACATTGGTAAACTTATAAGAATAACCTTGCATCCAGCGATACTCTTTCCTCTGTTCCTATTAGAATTTTTTACAAAACATTTTACAAAATATTCTCTTCTTAATACTAACAACATAATGAAACGAACTAAATAAAACATGTATTGTCTTGAAATATCTAATAATGAAAACATACATACATACAGCATTCTAGCTTAACATCACACAAATGAAAGTCCTGTCACGGTCGCCATGTCGCGCTCCTGATGTTATAATTATAAATAATTCAGTTCTACGCTTTTAACAGATTAACATTTATTGTTCCCAATTCTTATTCTTCTAGGAACTACATCGGTCTTAAAGTATCCGAAGAATGCAAAGTTCTTAAGCAGTGAACTGGTAACAAAGCAACCGTTCGGTCTGTACGTCGCTAACCTCTAGCTATCTCTTGATCTCTCATTGCCATGGCAACTTACATTTCCTTGCTAAAGGAGTAAATATATCATTTTTTGTTTAATTTCATGGCACAAAACTATGATTTTCTTATGAAATTATTCTGTTCTGTCACATGTGTTTGTGTCAATAATATCATTGTAATCCTGTGGTTGTAAGAAGCACTCTACTGGGATGAACGAATTCATTTATTTATCATTTCTGCTGTAAGGGGTACGCGCGGTTGAGCTCCTTCTTGCAGTGGTACTCGGGAAAAAATAATTGGGAACCACTGGTCTAGTGTAATAGAATCAAATTACACTCAGTAAACATTTTTATTTATTTATTAAAATTATAATAAAGCTCACATTTTAAGCAAACTTTGAAGGTTTTGTCTTTTCTTTAAATATTTATTTATTATAGTTTTAACACTTTGAAACAATAGAAGTCCGCTTTGTGCTTAATTTTGCGGGTTTGGAAGTTTGGAAGCAAAGAAAATTAAAGACAAAGAAATATAGCGAAAGATGATTCATCATACCCTCCAAATGGGTTATTCGGAAGAAGAAGAAGAAGAAGAAGAAAATTCCGCTTTTGGAAGGTTTCCCAAAAAAGCAATTGTTCCAAATAATTTAGGGACAACTTATTTTTTTGTTTCTCATTGTTTCAGCGTCATTAGAAAACAAACATTCACTCAATACTGACGTTGCTTCAACAATAACATACTGTTGTGCGTATTTATACAGATAAGGAAATGTAAATTTTATTTATTACCATTGTGTAAATGGATTGCTTTTTAGAGACGTTACAGTGTTTGACAAATAGAGAGAGACTGTCACTACAGTGCGTTTTCTTTTTATTTGTGATGTTTCCAGAAGTGATATTCCTGTGAAACGCTAGCTGAAGCAGCTTCTTCTTCCGATTCACATGGGCTACTTAGTTGCTTATGAACCATATCTTTTAGTTTTTGTGTGGGGCTGCGCGGGAGCGACCATTGGCCAGGTATAGGGTAATGCGCGCTAAGTAGAACCTTATTACAATGAAATAGGGACCTAAAACAAACTCTTTGAGATTAGATTGCCTGTTCTAAGACTGATTTGTTTGATTTTCAATGCCACCAACTTGATGTCAGCGGGAAATTAATTTCGTAGGCGCGTCTGAGGGGCGCAGCAGGGATGATGCATTTAGAATTTAACACCGGGTGCGTTTCGATACTTTCGATTCGATACAAGTACTTTTCTTCCGATACCGAGTAAGAATCGAATGAATTAATTTGAATACAAAAAGTACTCGGTATTGAAACAAAGTATCGAGTACTTACTCGTATTTAATTGTATTGGATCATCATTACGTGAGAGCTAGCGGGCGACCCGTCGTTTGCAGGTACATAGTCGCGGCTGTTATCTGGTGGCGCCGTGTCAACAAGCGCCTTGTTATTACGACCGCGCTGGTATTGGTCCCCAGTCGCAGAGCGCGGCGCGGGTCACGGCGCACACACGCCTCTGCCTGGGCGACGGATTCCACACCAAGCTGCTATATAATTCCAATTGCCTCTCTAGGCTTGCTGCAGTCCTGTCATTAAGGATACACAAAAGATAGTTTACAGTAAGGAGCTACTCCCGGGGCTATGACATGGTTTACGTTCTCCGAAATTCCCGGTCGAGTCCAATTCTGAGTAATGCTACTGCACTTGCCTTACAGCAGGTCGCCATTACTGTAAACACCACTAAGACCGTATTGCCAATCAGGATTTTTTTACCAGGATAGCATACAACTTATCTCATGTAATCTAGAGAAATGATGGACAACCTACATCAATGCGTTTAATAAATTATGTGTTATTTCGTTAACAGCGTTGCTTCTTTTCAAAACGCTTACTATCTGCAGGCCAAACACGTACAGAAATAACACCCTTGCTGGCCAACATCTCTGGTACTGATCATTTATATCTTTTCAAGCTTCAGATTAGTGTGGAAACAAATTGTTTCTAAAGTTTCGGTGGAAAATGTGTGACATTAATTTTGAACCAGTTTCTTTCTCCAATCGATGACTTCCCATTACAAGTTCGTCACCATTTCGCTTATACTTTCTTTAAATTGATGAAACTTCTGACACTTCCTGAATCTTTCAGTTATACCTACCAGTAGTAACACTGCTAGTAACTTCCACACACGAAAAGTTACTTCGGAGGATTACATCACAGTACTTGCCAAAAAATGTGCTGTATTGGAACCAATAACTTCTTCGTAATATTCGTTCTATTCCTTAAGTTGCAGTAGGGAAAACCCAACATGCAATAACTACGGACTTCACTTGAAGCCGTTATTTAATAACGGTTACACTCAGTTATAAATGGCTGATGGATGGACTGACACATATTATCGAGAAGAGTTAAATCTTATTTTAGAAAGATTATTCCCCTTTTACAAGTTATATCTATGGCCAGAACTCCTGCATATTAAGTCATATTACTGTCAAAAGAACGCCTCTGAACTTATCAGTACAATGATTTACAGCAACCTTCAGAATCTACGCATCATAGAATCGGCATCTAGGCTGTTCTAGGAAACGGATAAAAGGATGTTTCCACTGCTGATAATACTTCGGATCTTCTTGCTAAACAATTTTGTTCAAATTTTCTTTTTCATATTGCATTCACGGAGCTTAAAATGACAAAATACTATTCAAATATCTTATTTCAGATCTGTGTTTTCTCCTTTTTGCACTTCTATACCACGGACAATCAAGTGTTTGATAGTTTCTCACATACAATTCATGTTTTTTTTTTTTTTTTTAAAAACGTTGGTCTTTATAATACAAAATTACATTTACTTTTAGGACACTTATTTCAATGTCGCTTTGAGGTTCAGTAAACAGAGACATATGGTTGTTGTTTCTGTCCCAGCTCTTCTATTCGATGTTACAATCATCAAGATCATATATTATCGTTTCTAACTCAGTCTACACATTTAATAAGCCGGATGATAAATTGCTGTCCATTTCATTAGATCCTCGAAATCATCTTTAATCGTAACAATACGTACGTTTAATAAGTAGTTAGTCTTTTGGATGGACGATCACAGTGCTTGAGGTTTCAGGATATCTACTCTCTGAGAGTCGGAACTGCGGGACGCTTCCACGTTAATGTCGCTGAGTTTAGTTAACATCTGTTTGTCCGTCGTACATTTTGTCTTGTCAGTTTGAAGTTGATATTCCGAAATACATATTACGAACAGATATATCTCCTAACAGCATGAGAAAGTGAAACATTCAGCTATTTTCCCGTGAAAGGATCACCTTTTCAAAACTATTTAAACACGCTAAAGTGAGCTACTGACTCTCTCTTTCTTAATGTGTATACTTGCAAATTTTTAACATTTGTTGTGGCATTTTCATATAACTCCCGTCTATGGTGGAAATACATTGTTCTTAAAGAACCTAGAATTTTTGGATATCCCAATTAAGTAATGCTGGTGGCTTTTCTAAGACATTAGTACATTCTACCTGTGTCAAATTATAAGCCTGACGTTGGTGTGATAATTTCATTAATTTGTTATTATTTTCAAGTACGTTGAAGATACAATCCACCGGCAACTATGTACAAAATCTGAATATGTCAACTTTTAATTATTTTGCTCGACAGGCAATATTAGTAATCTATATTGAACTAGGGCGCTAATTCTCTTTACTTAGTTGATTTGTCAAAAATGTTAAGTAAAGCACCACGTTATTTACATATATATACTAGCTGACCCGGTCACGCGTTGCTGTGACTTACTAATTATAGTACGTTGGATTAATGTTATTCTAAACTCCCTCAAGTAGTCAAATTATTATTCAATAATAAAGACAAAAACATTGTAGTCGATTTGGAAATTCAAATGTAATTGGTAAAGATTTACGGAGAGTTGAAATCAAGGACAAACGATCATAAAAAAATTTAATTTACATTTCATTACAAATTACTTAATTGAAATAATATAAAAATTGATATTTATAAAATAAATAAATAAATTATTTTTTATTTATTTATATAAACTGAAATTTCAGTTATATCTTCAGTCATACTGTTTTTATATTTTTCCCACAAACTCGAAGATTGTGTTGGATAACATGTCAAAATAATTGTAAACAGTTTGACGAATACTATTCGGCGTGGCTGTTAACGCTGCATCAGCAAGTGTCAGGTCCCAATAATTGTCGCCTACCAGCAGCTGCAACTCGCGACATGCATCTTGACATGTATTGAACACTCGAAATGTATTGAACACTCGACCATTAACTGTTCGTAAACATTCGAAAGAAGCTGGTCCGGGAACATTCACCAATAAAAAACGCCGAAAGAAACATTCACGTTGTTTTGGATGCACTGTGTAAAGTCGTCCTAATGTCTTGGCTTTGAATATGCCTGCGATCGAAGGATGTGGTTCTCCTTGTTTACGTGGCTACCATTTTTTACCTAATTTGTTCCATGAAAAATAGCTTGGAACATCAGTATATAATAATGTTTTTGGGAATTGGCGGAACACATCAGATTTTTGACACAATGTGAAAAATTCAGTTTGTGGTTTGTCGTTTTTGGTGGCTCAAGTATTCTTTGGAAAATATTTTCTTCGGTGAAATATACACGTTGACCGTTTTCAAAATGTATTGCAAGATGCTGGATGGAAGGGTCTCTTTCATGGATGCAAAAACTAAAAATATGCCAGATAGCTTCGTAGCTGCTGATGTATCTACCTATTTGGTATCGTGTTATTTCGTCATTTTTATTTACATTTTGAACTTCAAATACGGCCAAATCACTGCCTTTATGAACATATTTGCAAACGTACTTAATGGATTATACAGAATTGCAAAACTCTACATTAATATGAGCCTTATACGTTTTTGGAAGCAATGGTGAGTATGGTATCACCCACTGCTTGTCAATTTCAACTTGGTTTCTAGAATTTGACATTCGCATTGTAAAATTGGTGGAGGAGTCTTCATACTAGTTAGCAAAAACTACCATAGTTCACTGGCATTCATAGATCAAGACCATGAGTTACTTGGGGTAGATTTCTGGGGTAGTAAAAAAGAAAAAATCAGAGTGTTGGCTGTTTACCGCAGTGGAAGAATGACAGAAGAGGATGAGGCTCTTGGGGAGAAATTAAATTCATACTCAGATTTCAGAGGTGAGAATAGAATGATCATCATCGGCGGAGATTTAAATTTACCAGGTGTAAACTGGGAAGGGAATAAGATAAATAACACAAGGGAACAAAGATTTGCAAATATCTTAATAAGGGAAGGAGGATTTACACAAGTGGTTGAGCAAAACACTAGGGGACAAAATATTTTGGATATATTTCTAATTAAGCCCGATGAAAACATTTTGAGGTATCAAGTAACTGAAGGAATAAGTGATCATGAAGCAGTTCTGATGGATATTAGAGGATTCAGTAAACCAGCAGCCAAAATTGAAGGGGGAAATAGGTACAATTATAAAAAGGCACAGGTTTCAAATTTGAGGAGATATTTCAGAGAACAATTCAGCAAATGGAAGGAAGGCTCAGGTACAGTAGAGTCAAGGTGGAAAGAGTTCAAGGAGATAATAAGAAAGGGGGAAGAAAAATTTATTCCAAAGCAAAAAATAAAGAGAAGTAGAGATCCTATGTACTATAATAGGGAAGTGAGGAGGTTAAAGAGGTTGGTAAGAAAAGAACATAACAGAGTTAAGAGACAGCAGGGTAGTAGGGAATATTTAAAACAACTAAACAAGGACTTAATAACAGCAAAGAAAATGGCCAAAGATGGGTTTATGAAGAGTATTGTCAGTGCAGGGGGACCATTGACTGATGCATCTAGAAATTTCTATGGCTATATCAGGAAACTGAGGGGAAGGGAGGATGTAGAGACACTTATAGATAAGGATGGAGAAGAAGTTACTGACGATTTGAAAAAGGCAGAGATTTTAAGTAACTGGTTCAGAGAAAGCATTAGGGAAAATGAATCAGAAACAGGAGGGTCTAATTCGGAGAACGAGCTTAACAACACAATTAGAAATGACGATAGTAAAAAATTTGATATCCATCCTGAGGAAATCATGAAGGAAATAAGAAAGCTGAAAAAAACATAAAGGGGCTGGTGAAGATAATATTACTACAGATATCTTAAAGATAGCCGGATGTGACATTGTACCTTATCTTGAAATATTATTTAAATTGAGTCTAGACACTTGCTGCTTACCACAGGACTGGAAAAGTGCAATAGTAGTACCGGTACATAAGGGAGGGGTGAGAAATAGAGTTGAGAATTACAGGCCAATCAGTTTGACATCAGTGGTAGGTAAATTAATGGAAAGATTGATATGCAACCACATCAGAAATATATGTGAGGAACGTAATTGGTTTTCAAGCAGGCAACATGGTTTCAGGCAAGGATATTCATGCGAATCTCAGTTGGTGGGATATATGCAAGATATTTCAGATGAAATGGACAAGGGAGGCCAAATTGATAGTGTAGCACTAGATCTGTCTAAGGCGTTTGACAGAGTAAGCCATAAAATGGTAGTAAATAAGGTAAAAACCATTGGAGTGGATAAGAAAGTGATTTGCTGGGTAGAAGAATTTTTAAAAGGTAGAAAACAGAAAGTTAGGGTAGGAAATGTAGTATCAAAAGAAGTGGAAGTAAAAATGGGTGTGCCACAGGGTAGCGTATTGGGACCATTGCTATTCATTATTCTAATGAATAATTGTGTTGCCTGTTTACTATCTGAAATTAGATTGTTTGCAGATGACATAATGCTGTATAAAAGAATCAAAACGATAGAGGATTGTAAACAGTTGCAGGGTGATCTGGACAGGATATCTAATTGGGTTAGTAAACATGGAATGAAGATAAATGCAAAGAAGAGTCAGCTTATTAGATACACAAATAAAAAACAAAAGGTTAATTATGAATATAAGGTGGGGAAAGAATTGCTTGCTGAAGACTTGAAATGCAAATATCTTGGAATTACTTTTGATAACAAACTTAACTGGGCAGGACACATTGGACAGGTGGTAGGAAAAGGTTTCAGAGTTCTGCACTTGTTGGAGAGAGTTATGAGGGGATGTACGAGAGAAGTCAAGGAATTGGGTTACAAAACTTTGGTCAGACCATTGCTCGAATATGGTAGTGTAGTATGGGACCCTCATTTTACGTATCAAATACAGGAGTTGGAGAGGGTGCAAAGAAGGGCTGCTAGATTTGTTTCTGGAAATTATCGCAGAATGCAATCAGTGACGGATATGATAAAGGAGCTGGAATGGGATTCATTGCAAGACAGGAGGAGGATGAGGAGGGTCATGGGAGTGTACAGGGCATATACTGATGATGAGGCATGGAAAGATATTGCAGTAGGTATGAAAAGTAGTGCATGGAAGGGAAAAGATGACCATGACCACAAGCTGGCACTCGATTTCAGGCACAAGGGTGTAGGAAGATTCTCTTTTTTAGGTAAGGGTGTCAGGGATTGGAATGAGTTACCAAGAGAAACGATGAATAATTTACCGAAAACTTTGAAGGAATTTAAAGAAAAAATTTGTAGAGGGCAAATGTAGGTGGGTGCAGGATAGGGGGAAGATAGCTGTGTAGGGAAATTGCCACCGGAGCCTGTGCTCCATTGCAATTAAATTAAATAAATAAAGTTTGGTCACCATTCTCAGCGTTTCTGCGGCGATACAACGGATAACCATCGATATCCGTAATAGTATCATTCGTATATTCCTTTGGAAAACGCTTCTTACATTTACCACCTTCCATGCATGGCGATGTCATGTTAAAAGCACCGCACGGTCCGTGGATCGAGTGACTGGTAACAATATCAAACAATTCTTGATCAATTAATGGGTCCAGAATTTCGGCTGAAATTATTTGATCAATTTCTTCTGGACGGATTTTAACTTCAAGCCAAATCAAAATGTGAGAATGAGGCAAACCTCGCTTTTGCCACTCAATCAAATACAGATAGCAACGTGTGTTACCGAAAACTGAATGTTTTACGATTAAATCAATCAATTATTTTAATTTTTGTTTGAACACACGTGCCGTGACATCATGACGATGCATTGATTGATGGCCTGGTGATAGCAAAGTTTGTATTTCCTCCCAATTTGGATTACATGTAAATGTAATAAACAAATCTGGACGACCATAATGACGTACGTAAGTAATCGCATCTTGTATATATTCCTGCATGTTCCGTGAACTGCCGATGTAGCTTGAATGTAAAATAAATGCATTACCGATATCATTGGCGTTTAAATTTTCATAAATATTGCCGATAACAGTATCTCGTAAGAGGATGTATTCCTCCAACCGTAATTTAGCCTGGTTGTATCGAATAAATCGCAAATGCTTGTTTTCAACCTTGGCGTACATATCCACGACGTATTGAAGGCACAGTTGACGATATCGAAGGATATAGTTATCCTAATTACGTGTAATCATCAATCGGGGGGCGTAGTACTTCATTGAAGTAACTTTTTTATTTGTTTTATTACCAGAAAAAATAATAAATTAAATAGTAAAAAAAGAATAAGAAATCAATATAGTGGGCCCACTATAATCCGGCCCCTGTTCGGAGTACCGCGGGTCTACTGTACTAATAAAATAACGAATTAAATAGTTGAATATTAAATTTACCAGCAACTGGATCACGCTGTTTGATGTTGATGTGATATTCATTCTGCCCTTGCCAGAATATCAGTGGATACTGGAGTTCGTCATACGAACGGTGTAGATCCGAAATTATACTAACAGTTCTATCTTGACGTGTGACTTTAATCAACTGAGTCACCAACCATAAAAACTGCAACTTCATCTACGGTTGGCGCGTTGAATCTGCCAGCGTGTTCTCCTGATGGTAATTTGTCAGCTTTGATGACAATTTGATAGTTGTCATTTTTAATTGCGGCGACACAATTGAATAAGTTGATTATTATTTTCCAAACAATTTTCCAACAATACCACAATTGCTCTCTCTTCTGCTTGTTCGATGAAATTATACTGGCACCTAGTTTTCAAGCGTTCCTCACAATTTCCAATAGATTTGGAGAAACTTTGGGTCATCGTTTGGCATCGGTATCAACGACCCAATCTTATGGTACACCTGGCCTTGTATTTTGAATTTAGTTTCAAAATGACGTCCATCAGATGTAAGATCGCAAATTTTTGTTGCCCCAAAAGACGTCATCTGGAAGCAAGAATTGAATTTGCGTGTCTTGCGCAGAAACAATTTCGAATAGTTTGATTCGCCAGCAGGAAGGATTGTAAATGTTCTGGCGGATTGGGTAGTGGTAATAATACATCTTTTCCTGATGCACAACACATGCCGGCTGTTTCATTGCGGAATTTCAAAGCCTGATAATACTGGCATATTTTGTTCATTGCACAGATTGCAATTTTAGAATGTGCAGAGTAATCAATGGCTGGTGCATATTGGAACGCAAGACGAACAAATGATACACGTCTTAAAGCACGGCTGATTTGCTGTCTTTCTCGTTCTCTTTCTCTAAATGTAGCTATGTGCTGTTCTCGTGCCACTCTTGTTCTCGATATATTATGTCACAGACGTTCATCACGCTGTTCTTGAGATTCTTGCATACGACGCTCAGCTGTCCAGATTCTTTGAACTTCCTTACTTGCCGCGATTGATGAGCTCTCTCGTCGTGCGTCTTGCCTCTCTGCTACATGCATTGTCGAGGTTAGATTCTTTGGCGACATTTCACTGAAAAATATTTGAATTACAACAAAAAGTGCCTTTCTGAAAGCCTTAAAATAAGACACTATAATACAGTGGTGAAACCGAAATTTTTGGGTCCATTGAAAAATGCAGTAAAATGGAAGTTAAGAACTAATGAGGAAATATAAAATAACATTGAAAAAATAACAGAAAAAGAAGAATGATATTTTTTTGATACATTTATCGCATGGATGACACCAGGCTTTCAAGAGGTTTAGAAAGATTTGAAACGAAATAATACCAGTGAACTGTATGGAAAGAAAAAATTTTCGATAGCAGACTTTGAATATGGCAGGATTCAAAGGTAGAGAGGAGTGCAATAATGAAGGAGTACTGGGGAGGAAGAAAGAAAAAACAACAGGAGAGAAATTGAAATTGACACGTGGTTCTAGCAGACCATAACAAAAAGAAGAAGAAAAATGATAAGTTAGCGACAAATGCTTACACGATTCGAATTTATCGTAACGTTTGCTTCAATGTTATATTCATGTGTGTAATTATTTTGTCGTTAGGTATAAAGACACACAAACGGTGAACAACAATACAGTATAATTATAACACAATACACAGCATAAATAAATCGAAATACAACGCCATCTACTGGATGGTTCGATAAGTTAACACATCGCCATCTGTTAGAAACTTATGGAACTATAATCATAATTTCGTGTGGTCGTAATGACCTGGTGACATGGTTTCTACAGGCTGGGCATTCTGCCCCTGTCGTAGCCGCCTTTACCTAGCCCACCCATCCTGCCTGGTACAGGGGACCTACATTTTAACGTCGAATCCGAACCACAGTACCATCCTGGCGTATTTCACATCATACAGCATACTGCGCCGGGGGCTAATGCCTGGTTAAGTGTCTATAAAAATCCTCGGCGAGACAGGGACTCGAACCGGGGACCTTTCCATCACCAGTCAGACGCCCTAACCACTTAGCCAGCAGACCGCTTAGCCTTGGTGGCTTACAAATAATTACAAACCATTGTCCTGTGACAAACATTTAATGAACATTTATTTCGCAAATAATAAATATTGAGGTCTATAATCCAGATAAAAACTATCCTATCTTTTAAGTTGGACTAAATTACACACATTAAGCCAAATTTCATCTAAATTGGTTATGTAGTTTCGGAGTTCATCCCGGACGAACATCGTGACACGAGATTTTTATATATATAAAGACTAAGCCACAATAGAGGCGAGGAGTTTCAGAGGTCGCCAGTTCGCTTCCCATCTCGGACACAAATCTTATGGCCCCTCCTACTGATCTTCACCCGTTGGGAATTTTGGTTGTGCAATACACTAAAAAGGTGTGAGGGGGTGTTTCTCAGTAATCTGAGGACTCTTCAGCCGTTAATATACCACTGAGACGATATGAGGGGACATTTGGAAGTATGCCACTCGGCCTTTAGACCCACAAGAAGTTTATTTATTCCCATTCAAGTTGGTAACATCTCGCACTGCAGCTGTAGTCCCGCGCTACCAGGGTCACCAGTGGGAATCTGTCTAAAGGCGCGTTCCCACGATCCCTTGTAAACCAAGGCGAGACGGGACGGGACGAATACTCATCACACGCCATGGAAACAGGGCCGCCTCTGCTAGCGGAGACGAGACGCAGCTACCCACTCTGAGTCGGTAAAGATCACAGGCGTGTGTAGCGGTGCACTGTTGCCATCGGTTTGCAGCAGCGGTGCGCACCCTTCTGTTGCTGTAGAGTGTTCTGTGCCAAACGACACTAGGCAACGTAGTGCGGAGGTGGCGGCGAGGTAAGCTAGGACTAACCTGCGGCCCGCGGTCGTCCCTACACTTCGGCTGATAAGGTCCCGTCCGGTCTCGCCTCGCCTACAAGGGATCGTGGGATTAGGCCCGTTTACACGCACGGTTTTTCCGGCGGTTTTGGAGCGTATGCTCCAGTCGGGCGCATCGATCCTTTACGTGTAAATGCTCGGTGGTCAGAGAGGCCTGGCGCGCGCTTCTAATGCGCACATCTGGCGCGCAGGTCTAACGGGGCCTAGTGTTTACACGTGCATTGTCGGTCTGCAGTCTTGATGCGTCAGTACTTGTTCGTTGTTGGTTAGAATTTTTATGTGACTTTATTTAACTTTAGCCTGCTTTAACAGATAAAAATTTAAATCTTGAAAAACGTGGTCAAGAGATAATTTTGAAGAATTTGTAGAACTTTGTAAGAATTTTCCATGTTTGTGGAACATTACATGAAATGAATACAAAACTAAATTAAAAAAAAATCATGTATATAATTAGTTGGTAGAATTCAGCAGGGAAATGTATGTTAAAGTTCAAACAAAGATTTCGCCATTAAAGAGATTCAAGTAATTCGGCAGGCATTTCGAGAAGAACTGAGAAAAATATATACAAGCAATTTCAAATCATGAAGGGATCTTCCAGTTGCCAAAAAACGAAGAGTAGCAGCCAAACGTTACTTTGCAGTTATAATCTTCCTCATGACTGTGTCTTGTTTTGACATTTGTGGAGATACTAACTATAAAATATAATCAAATGTCGAATCGTCCATTCGTAAATAATTTTTGAAATCATCTGAGTCATTTTCCTGTAGCTTTCTCAAAAGAGGCATGTGTCTATATAGATCTCTCTTTTGCCGCAATATTTTTAACCATATTCATTTTGTTTTTATTATTATTATTCTTTCTGTACTGAAAAAAAATATTTAAAGCAGCACATACTAATTTATTTTTGAGGACATTTTAAATACATTTTTAAAGACAAGCACAAATATCAAAGACATAACGACCTGAAAACCGAATGATGCAAGCTGGACCGTCTACAAAACTTTCCAACCCGGCGGAAAGTCCACGCGCCACGGGATAGCGGTCATTTTTGGCGCGTACGCTCCAACCCGCAGTCTTTGGCGCGCGCGACTGTTGACCATTTTTCGTCGCACGCTCCAGGAGCGACAGTCCAACCTCACGCTCCGGCGCGGCAGTCCGGAGCGCCGTTCCAAACCGCCAGTTTGGCGCGTACATGTAAACGGGCCTAATCTGTCTAAGGAACCGCAGGTATCGATTCTCTTGTTGTCCTTTGCATATGATCGTTACATCGAATACTCGTGACTGCGCCGGAGACAGATTTGGGTGGACTAAATAAACAAGAAGTTTCGATCACAAAACGCTTGTCCTTGTTTTCCATTAAATTATTTCGTAGTCTGCAATCATCTGGTAGACGAAAATATCTCAGAATTAAAAGACTTATAGAAATAGATTTCAATTAATTGTTTCAATTCTGGATACCGTAAAGTGAATAGTTGATAAAATGGGGGTTACTAATGCGTTAAAACGGTAAAGATTTTTTTTTTAGGGGGGGGGGGCTCATTAGAAAAAGGAGTTGATCGGGCGCAAAGAAAATAAAGGAAATCTGCCAAGAAATTTTGAAGGAACTATCCTATCATTCGCCTGAAGTGATTTCCACAAAACATGAAGAGCTGAGATCTAATGGCTGGACCGGGACACGAACTCGATTACCGTATTCGCATGTAAGGTTCCTATTGAAGCGACAAGTCCAGAAGAGTTAGTTGAGTACAACATATGCGACTAAATCAGATAACTCATCATGAAAATAAATTGTTCCCTTCCGCTTTATAGAAAGCTTATATACTGGCCGTAAGATGAGGAATGCAAATGATTAATGGCTTCACTTTCTTCGTTAGACAAAATAGCAAGAAAAGAGACTGGAACGTAAAATTAGATTTTTGTCAGAGCATTCCTTCATTTGGATGCTGACAGAGAGAATAGGCCGATGCTGATATTTGAGAACAGCGCACTGAATAGCCTTGGTGTCTCGTAGCAACGCACATTATGTTCTCATTTTAAGGTTTCTGTAGTAGACATGAATCAAAGCGAGCATATCAATATGACGGTGGATTTCCAGCACGCGTTTTTATTTTCAATTTTTTCCTCGACCACATTTTTCTATTTTAAATTTAAAGTTTGGTAGTTAATCTTGTCTTCCCTAGTGCTGGAAGTGTATTCACGTGTTTATTGTTTCGTGTGGATGATTATGATAGGGGCCTATGCGTAGTTTCAGTGTATTGTGTTATTTGTGTTGTGGGTGGATGAAAGACAGAAGAAAGTGGAGAGTAGAAACCGATGCCGGTCCCTTCGAGGCTTCTCTTCAATAGGGCGCCTAGAGGGCCACCATGTTTACGTCTCCATCCCATGGACGATTCACCGTCCACAGTGTCGCATACTCTCACTGCATACGCACAGCGCAGAAGTGTGTGGTTTAACCCAGGACTTTTGAGTACAATGTGATGATTAGGAATCACGCACCATCACCTCTCTTACCCTGCCGGCCAAGTCCTGGCGATGAAACCAGTTAACCCCGTCAGGCGGTGGGAACCATCACAGTGCCGCAACCAACTGAGACAGTCAAGTTTTTATTAAGATATGTTATTTGAGCAATTAAACACTGTGGCTAGTTTCAGTTAAAAAAAAAAGAGACTTATCACCATGTGTATATAGTTATGAAAATGAAAGACAATCAAGACATGACTGAGCGTGGTTCTTGAGCGGGTAACGCTCTGGTCTCGCATTCGGGAGGACCCCAGTTCGAATCCCCGTCCGGGCATCCAGATTTGGGTTTTGAATGGTTTCCCGAAATCACTCCACGCGAATGCCGGGATGCTTTCATCAAAAGACCATGGCTGAATTCCTTCCCGTTCCTTGTACCAAGTCCCATCCCGCATCTAATGACCTCGGCGTCAAAGAGGCGTAAAGCCACATTTTTTAATAAAAAAATACACATATGCAAGACATACACAACACATAGTTAAAGCAACCAGTGCCGTCTGTCGGACTGGAACCGGTGACGCCTATCACGCTCAGCGAGCATGCTAGCCCCCTCGCCGCCGGGGCCGGCCAGCATGATGTTACTATGGTGGCACTCGGCCACCGCGAGGTGGGGGAGGGAGTATAATTGGCCGCCACGCAGGTGCAGTCAAGGACGACTATCAAGGTCGGCGCCGCCAGTATAACAGAACAACAAAAGAGTCTCGCAAATTTATAAAATTTACGATTACTTCAAGCGAGTGATTAATGTGGTATTACCGCCTCAGGTATGCAAAACAGCGATAGAAGAATTTAAAACAGGCAACAAAACTGCCCCAATTATTTATGCCTCCTCAGGCTAAATGGAATGTGCCGTGGTAAAAATATAAGGAAGTAATAAGAAACGCTGTTCTCCCCGGATAGGTAAGGAATGGGACGATGGAATGGTGTGCGGTCCCCTAATGTAGAGAAGAACTGTGAGTGGGCACTGACCGCGCAGAGATAGCTCTCCCGGTGCTTATCAACACGCCCTGCTCACTGCGCCAGTTAAACACAGCTCAAGGGAGGAGAGTACCCCTGGCTTACTCAAAATTCTTCTCACTTCTCAGCAACGTCTGACAGGTCAAATGATTGGTGTTTGAGGATTAGGTCTTCGTTGTCATAAATTTCGCTCGAGTGGTTTCACATTGAACTGCTTCGAAAAGGAATGAACGGCAAATAAAAACGAGCTAGAAATAATTTCAGGCTGCGCAGTGGTGAGACTGAGGTCTGTGTGTATCCCAGGCTCAAATAGTTAATCAGACTGGCATAACTACATTGATTCGTGGTTAAGAATGTCACTTCCTAAACAGGAATAAACCCATAGAACACAAAATGTATATTGTTTAAAATCATAGCTACATAAAAACTTATTGTCGTTGAAGGATCGCGTCATCATTCGTCCATTCGTCTTATACAACCACGAATCGCACCCTGGGTATAACATTTAAAAGTAACCACATAAGGCAGTACTGACCGTAGCTGTCTAACAGTAATGTAGTGACACTTAGCCAACGATGACTGTCGGAACAAACAAAAATAGCCGGAACGTGACAACGTCACGCAAGCACACTGCAATGCGTGTTATCTTCACGCTGTACTCAAATACCCCTTCCACATTCACAAATATTATTTAAAAAGTATTTCCTGCTAGTTGGCTGGTAGTTTGGATGTATTCTGCATTGCACTTCATCTCCTCATCCGACCCCCGAAACAAACTGACGCACGAAACAAAATAAAGAATAAAAATATTTTACGCTCAATACCTGACTAACACGGAAGGAAATGTAACGAAATCAACAGTTCTTCAGGAACTTGCATTCCCGTAAGATATTAAGATCGAGCTCTTGAAATTTGAGAATAAATAATTCCTATTTTGCCTGTGTGAAGCTCTGGTGTCCAATACAAAGATTCGACATTTTTCTACAGAAGCAAATAGTAAGCAAGACGCAAAATGGCCGTCAATTATCCAAACTGAAACACATATACCACTCCCAGTGCCTGGATGTATTGTATTTATTCTTAGCTTCTCTTGAGAATTTACTCCATCTTGAATAAAAGCTTGCTGATGAGTTGTTAAGATTCATTTCGTTAGTGAAAAATTAGAAATCGATTCTCGTGCCACTTGAATTATCATACAGAATTTTTCCTCTCCTTTTACTTTAATCAGCATTAATTAAGTGTAAGTCTCGTACTAACTTATTTCCTAGCATGCTGTCAATTCCAAGACTCTCCGTTCTATCTTGGTCAGCCTGTCGAAAGTTTAACGATATCGGGGGATTCTACTTTAAAAAATTCTGGAAGAACATATGGAAATAAATTGATTTAGAGATATGTGACCAGTTCGTTCTATATCCCTATGTAAAGTCTACGGTGGTACAGTTCGAGGTTTAAAATTAGCTTAAAAAAATAATCGCTGCACTGCATTTAGTGAACATAATTAAAAACATTGTTTTCAGGATCTTGGAGAATTCTAAGGTCACATCAACAAAAAATGTTATTTTCTCAAAAGTAAAAATAAATAACTGTGAAAGAATTTTGACAGAAATAAATACTGGAAGCGTACACAAATCACTCAAACCCCACCCCTTTCGCGATTTCGAACGAATGTAACTTTGGGTTAAACGTGGATCTTGGTCCATATGTGCAGTCTTATATCACCATTAGCTCAATATTACATTTCATCAACTATCGATATGACAGCTTGTCAGTACTGCAAACTGTGAAAACTATGAAGTACGTATTGGTGTTGAGACATCATGTGTAACATTTATAAAGCTATAGATCATGCAACATTTTGTAGTCGATTTTATACTTTATGTAACAAACTTCTCAGATTCTGGGAGATTATTTTTAATACTTGGTGTTGCTGTTAAGATCTTCCATCCAGCTTTACATCATCAATTATTCAGTTTAAAAAAAAATCAGTACACCATATTTTATTTAAGCCAATTTTTATTTATGTATTTATGCCCTTCAGATAGTACTTCTACATCCACTGATTTAATTAATTAGTTGTCGTAATTTAACATGTTACGACTTAACGCCTTAAGCCCAAAAACACTTTATCATAGATATCCCTTCAACGAAAGCACGTAATCATCTTAGTTTTGCCGACCAAGATATTGGTTTTGTAAAAACTACCAGCGAAGTTCAGCGCTGCGATGAAATTATGACAGAAGTTAGCGAACGACACTAAATAACTAATAATTCAACCAGAAGTTAATTATCTACGACGAAATTAGTTTTTTTTTTTTTTTGGTAAATACAATTAAACATCAATATTGGTGTCATCACATACTGTTTAATCCATTTGCTTTCAAAATTGAGGGTTTCGGGTTCAAATCCTTCTATGGTCAGTGTGGTGCCACGAGACACATACAAGGGATAAAAGTGTAAATAATTATAACTAGGAACTCTAAGGCGTACGATTAAATAGTTAATGAGATATATAACTAAGGATCTCAAGTTGGCGTAGCGAGAGAGCGACAGGTAGTATATTTTATTTAGGCATTTCAGTACGCTGCTGTGGTAGCCATTATGGCAGTAAAGCCACGCTTAAAGGTCAGACACCCTGGCACGGCCCTGAGTTTGGCGCGCCATTGTACTACGCCATGAACACCAAAAGTTATCTGTTGATGGGGTATTATCTGTGGATTCGTCCATAAGGTAGAGGGGTTGGAAAAATAGTAAAAGAAATTCGGGGAATCAGGGTTGGTAACAACAACGATGGAAAGACATCAGACAATCGAAATTACAGCAAGCCAAAGAGTATTTAAGGCCCACCTAACACAATAGGGTCCTTAGTTGCTCAGTTGATCTACTGCCGTAACTGCCTGCCTGCCCAGTATCATGTAATTCCATTAATATTTCTGTGTATGTGTGTGTGTCGGCCAGAGAACCCACTCTCGCTACGGGTTACCATTAAGCTGATGTGTATAACCATGGAGGAATGACGATAGTGGAGGCGACGCAAGGGACCTTCACCACGCACTGAAGTGAAGTACGGTAGAGAGAAGTGGGGTGGGGAGGTCGCCATATTGGATGGCCGTAGAAACAAGGGGAATAGTCACAAACACTTCAAGGGAATCATACAACAACCGTGGCACCACAATTTAACGATAGATTATTATGTAACTCGACGAGACAAGTCAAAAATGAAGAATAAATTTTTTTGATATGCTGCTTAGTTCTCAAGATTTATTGTCTCAAAACAGGTGTTTTGGGTTGAAATTCAGAAGAAACATTTCCCCAAATTTGATGATACATTCTTACGTAACACGACGAGACAAATCGAAACTAGAGAGTAAAAAATTTCGATATCTCGCTTAGTTCTCGAGATATGCTGTCTCCAAAAAACAGAAGCTTAAATGGGAGAAGTTTGCATCCCGATACATGTTATGTCACTAACATGGTGCTCATGAAATTACTAACAACTAATAATGAATATTTTTTTGTCCCTTCTGGTACAGGCTGCATTTCAACCTATACAAATTTCCATTAATATTCCCCCGCTAAAAAATCAAACTATGTAGACACACCTAAACACATGAAATGCATCGCGAACTACATTGCGGGTAACAACAACGTTTGCTTCATCATGTTTCGTAGTTCGCACAGCACAGATTATCTCAATTAATTTCATCGTAATTCATTAATTTCAGAGTAAACTGAAAAGGACCAGATTAGCCGTCTCGCAATGTAAACTTGACTCGCTTAAATTAGACTTCCAAAACTTGTTTACAATAAGTCTAGCCTTTAATGTGCAAAGTAGTAACATATGCTTATTGTCTACACTACAGCAACAAATATTTGAGAACTACATCATCCTATTGAGAGCAATGAATAAATTTATAGCGATAGGGCCTACTTTTGCAGTTACCTATCAGACACTTCAAGAACAATAATCACAATGTGACTTAACTTATGAAAACTTATTCCAGTTTGTATTATATCTGATCTGGTTGTGCAACCGTATGCAACACAAGCTGGCATCATAAAAAACTTTGAAATATTAGAAAATGTAATATTCGCAGCAGCAAACACAGAGCAAACAGAGCAATGTTTTGGGGTTCCTATTATGGCCGTCGCGCATGTGCAGTATGAGCCAAGTGTTTACAGGAGGCTTCACAGATTTAGCGTTATTTCACCTCCAGTATCTTCCTTACTCCATGTGCGTAACTGCCTAGGAGTGACTATTACATATGAATCTTAGGTGCAGACAAATTGGTGATACTTGAGCTGTTGGTTACTAGACAATTTTATGAATTGTTTGATTGAATGTGTGTTCCAATTTATAGTGTGGATCTGTGTATCCAATTCGCTTAAGTAGAACAGAATATAATTTGAATTTGTGTGATTCATCATCTATCCACTTATTTTTACTTTGTAACTGTTCCTTTCCTCTACTACCATGCTTTAATAAGTGATTTGCTGAAAGGAAAAGAAGTGCGATAATTAATCAATTTTTCAAGAATCATTAAAGGTGGGGGAAGGAAGGTTACACCAGGACTTTCAAAGCTCTGTTTGATGGTATGAGATACGTGAGGATTCCACCCTAAACTTTGAGGCCAACTAAGACAGATGCAGATTCCGCGGCAAATCAAAACTCGGTCACCATGTTGGAAAAAAAACACGAATTTACTTTTTACTTCCTTGTAATATGACTGCAGAGTCATCTTTTCTGTCCTCCTCGGTTCAGAACCAAAAGTGACACAGTTACAATGCTGGCAGTGCAACTTGAGGAATCACACGTACAGAACGGTGAAATAGTTTCATCTGACGTTTCTTCATTTGGGATGTATAAACAGATGCTAGCTCCTTTCTTTGCTGCTTCATGGTATCTAAAAGATAATATTTTCTTTTCTACTAAGACTTATAATGTGAAAAACTCATAGTGCAAAATGTGCAGAACGAAGGACATTTGAAACTACAGATACCGGGAGAATACGTCATACTGCAGTAAGAGATGTAAGGTCCTTCACGGGGAGTTGCATCCACACTCCAGAAAACAGATCACAGCACAATTTAGGTCCACTTAGGGCTAACGGCAGAGTGCGCAGTGTCCGAAGCGCGCGTTTCAGGTATCTACAAGATATACCAGTGGCACCTCATCCAGAATTTTAATTCTGTGGGGAGAAAAGGGGAGTGGGCTTTGAGCCACAAACTAGGGTGGTGTGCCCCCTTAAGCCGCGATCCCACGATCTCTTGTAACAGAGACGGGACGGGACGAATACTCAACAACCGCCATGGGAACAGGGCCGCCTCTGCTAGCGGAGATGAGACGCAGCTATACACTCTGTGTCGGTAAACATCACAGGCGTGTGTAGAGGTGCGCTGTTGCCATCGGTTTGCAGCAGCGGTGCGCACCCCTTCTGTTGCTGTAAAGTGCTCTGTGTCAAACGACACTAGGCAACGTGGTGAGGAGGTGGCGGTGAGGTAAGCGAGGGCTAACCTGCGGCGCGCGCTCGTCCCTACACTTCGGCTAATGAGGTCCCGTCCCGTCCCGCCTCCGTTACAAGAGATCGTGGGAACGCGGCTTTAGGAGGAGAAAAGGGGGGGGGGCATGTCAGGGGTGGCAGGATGCGAGGTATCTTCACCACCCATGTGGGCGATACCTTCGCTATACACCGTCGGAAGTAGTATGTCTACCTCACCGCATCTTGAAAGCCTTTATCATAAATGTCATTTTTAGTACTGAGAAGTAGGCATTTACATTTTTAATAATAACATTTTGCGGGGGAATTGTTTTTGACTTAAGCGAGGCGTGGAAACTATTCTTTGGAAGGAAGGGGGCGTGAAAAGAAAAAGTTTGGGATCCCTATCTTAGAGTAAAGAGTAAATTTGACCGTTCAAACTATAGAATGAACCAAATGCCTTCAGTGATATATGGTATGCTCCGTTGGTATTGATTCTGTGGCTGACCTGTCAACGTAGTCGCCGAGGAAGAGGTAGTTGGCGGCGGGCGGGTGTCCGAGCTTGTCGAAGTGGCGCAGCAGGTCGTCGTACTGGCCGTGGATGTCGCCCGCGATGTTCACCGGAGCCTCCAGCTCCAGCAACATGGGCTGCTGGAGGAACAGCTCGCGCGTCGTCAGGCACAGCTGCCGAACCTGCCATTCCGCCAGCGACAGCTGTCCAACAAACACAATGTCGCAAAAATAACACACAACTCATCAACAAATTCTTTTAGTTTGCCAGAAACTTAGGCATTATGATCTAGGTCGAGAAGTTTGCAGATTACTTTCTCAGTTCTTGATGATTCTGATGACGAATGTTAGCAATTTTGTGTTGAAAGCTGTAGAAAAAGCCAAAGAAGCATCCAAGATTAGAATTGTACGCCATTTATTCTATTACTCTTTTTAACCTACCTTTAACACTCACCTTCACTTTTCGCTTTACGCATGCAAAAGAAAAGGAGCAATTACAAAAATCATAATTTGATCAGACGTGTGTGGAGCACGGATTTGACATCTGAGACGTTGGTTGCCATCAACTGCCACAATAGCCAGATTAGTGGAGCATACAGAGGACTATAAACCAGGGGTCGGCAAACCGCGGCCCCTGAGCCTTATGCGGATGTTGATAATATTAGTACGGCTCTTTCATAATATTTTTTTCCCATAAATCCTTACCGTCAATAATAGCACCAGCAATAGTGAACGCTAAATACCATGTCTCACCAGTGAGAACAAACGTTTTCCAACATGAAACCAAATAACCGACGAGGAATTCAAGTTCTAAATTAAAAGCAAGTTACACTCGTAGTACAACAAAACTTTTGAACGAAATGAAAGCGCATTGTTCTCATTAATTAAAATTTTTACTATTTTATGTGATTCGTTTATCAATATATTATTTACACAACCGTATGCTTGATGGTGTATTGATTATTTAATAAATTATATTATTAATTTCTTTATTAAATTATAACTATTGCTCTTATAAATGTTTCTAAACTCCATTAATGGAGATATTGGCTCTTTAACTTCTAAAATTTGCTGACCACTGCTATAAACGAACAGCCGGAACCGCTTCCGCAAGGTCAGAGTAAAAGGGTATGAAGTCGCTGTATTTGCTTTTTGTTTTACAAATTGTGCGTTATCCTACTTAGACATTGCCGAAAATAAATGTATGTACGTTAATATATGCAGAGTGAAGGAGATGTAGGTGGAAGGGTAGGTGCGATCGCCTGCAAAATTTATTTAAGTGCTTTAAGACTTGTAATAACGGATTAGGTGACATACCGCAGTTGAAGAGGTTACCCTGAACATGGTTTGAAGGCGATGTTCTGTAGCCAGGACGAACACCTTGATTGTATAAAAAAGGATTCCATTTGAGACAATATATCGATAGTATTATTTTCCTAAGGTTGTCAGAGGCTTAAATTTTCTCTTGCTCTGCAAAAAGCACACTATTAAGGCGCTGTAACAGTGTGCGTCTGTTTCCCTCTTCATAACGGACAGCGGTGCCGAGGAGTGTGAAGTGTAGGCTGTGAAACGTCAGCACTTCGAGTTACATTCTTTCTACAGCCCTGTGCCACACTTCAGTAAACGAACAAGGAACTGGCTTAGTCTTTGGGCAGAACTGAAACGGTCGAAATTCTCGACTACAGAGACAAAAACTCCACAAGTTAATACATAAATTAATTATTTCTCTGTACTGCTCTCAGCTCTCAATATTCGTTATACTAAAAGATTTTTACGCTCTAAACTTGTTTCAGACTTATATTTGAATTAATTGGCTTCGTCTATAGTCCAAAACATCAACAGTTATTATGGGCAAAGTGAAGAAAATATCCTGGTCCAATCAATTTTCTATTTACATATCTCCTGATTTCTCGCTATTTCAGAACAGCATGGAGAGAGATGAAGCTTGTGTACTGGCTTTCTGACGCACCTGCTCAAACTGCGGGGCTCTCCAGTACTTAAAGTTGGCACAACTGCCTCAGCGCAGCACCGAAATACATTACCGCACACGTCTCAAACCCGCTTTGCAGACGTCATTCCAGACACATGCACACTGCATGTTGCTGTTGCTAATTTGCCTGCAGTTTCTCAGAATTGTAAGAATCACGCGAATTTCGTTTCTCTTTTAATAATATTCCAGATTCTTTTTATCTTATTATCGGACATGTTAATCTCTCTGTTTATAGCCAAAGGCTTAGCCTCTTTAATTCCTTTGGATTAAATTCAACAGAAAGTTATGTATTGCTTTTTGAGAAGCATATTATCGTTTTTACTAGCTTCTAGATACTCTTTTATGCCTGCAGGATGTTTTAATACCTACTGTTATCCAATTACTGTCACCACAGAGGATGATTTCCATTTTATTTCGCGATAACTTTATTACAAGATGTATTGAAGTTTTCAGTGGAAGTTTTATAAATTATCAGCACTACAAAATAGTTATCTAATTCTAAATTTATTGCACAAAATTCAAAGTCTTAACTGATGCCATCAGTTATCTCTACAGGAAGGAAATGATCCAATTTATTTTGCTCTACAGTATTTACTAAAATTTAAGCATTTTGTTTCAGTATTTTCCCTTAGACATATTGGTGCACCACCCATTCTTATTTGTGACCTACAATATTACGAAGCTAGCCTAAATCCATTAAGGGAGACGAAACATCTTTCGGAATTTTTTAGATGGTGCTCGGTCAGTCATAAGATATTTTCATTAAGATTCAATGATTGTTTGGTTTCTTCTGTAGACATTAATCATGTTTGTTTGAGATACCTCTAACGTTCTAATGAAACCGGACTATTTTAGATTGATATTAATACTGTCGTTATACACAGTGGCGGATCCAGGATTTTGGTTTGGGGGGGGGGTGCTTGAGTGGATTTTGGTTTTGGGGAGGCTTGAGCAGATTTCATGTGGGGGAGGGAGAGGCCTTAAGCGGATTTCGTTTGGGGGGGGGGGGGGCTTTATAATCATGTCGCCCTTAAAAGATCAGTAGAATCAAAAAGAAAAAAAGGTCACCAAAATTACGACGTCGGACGTGGACCTGAACACTTTTGGGGGAAGGGGTAGGCTTTAGCCCCCCCCCCTCCTGAATCCGCCACTGGTTATATACAATGCTTAAATAGCGCTCCCTACTCTTGATATTTGGCCTAAAAGATACTGAGTTCTTCCGCCATCTACTATCGTGATGAGATACACATTCAATCGTTCTGTCCTGATTCTATCGGCTTTTTTCTTTTTCTTCTTCTTTGGTTCTCGTTGACATCTAGGTCATTCGTGGTCATTAGAGGCCGCAAACGACTGAAGGCAAGCAACGGGAAGGAAGTCGGCCATGGCCTTTTGAAGGAATCATCCCGGCAATAGCGGAAACAACGGAAAACCCAAATCCGTGTGGCTGCGGGAATTCGAACCCGCGTTCTCTCTGCTGCGAGGCCACAGAATTACCGCTCACCCACCACGCTCGGTTACTACCGGCAGACAGTTGCGTTAGTTTCTACTTTCCAAAAACATTCAGGTGGAGTCCAGTAATCACTCAGCGTAACGCAGGAAACATCTATCAGCCTGACACAACACGCGATTCAGGTCTGCCTGTGTAGTTTGCACATGACCACGCATCCCGGGATGATCGTAACGATGGAAAAGATCAACAAAACCCACATCGGTGTGAGAGGTATTTTTGGCATTGATATCAGCATCTTTTTCAACAGAGGAATTGCTATTTCTGGACAGACTGTTCCCAGGACACCAACTATAATTATAGATTCTCTTTAGTAAGATTATTCGCAGGGTTTAAAACTTTCTCCACAACATTGCCAAGCTCTGCATTAGGCTTAAATATACTATACACTTCAACATCAGAGCCAAAGCTTGATTATAACATTGTACTTAACCCTCTACCGTGGGTACTTACAAACAATAACATCTTCTTTGATATCTTTTTACGAAGTTTGCATAATACGTGCATGTGTACAGTTTGTTGCGCTGAAACTGTCCTACTGTGGTATCTGATACATTCTCAGTTCGATTTTACAACACGCTAAACATATTGGAAACTTCCAAATCATGTCCTGTCGTTTTCCTAGATCCTAGATCTCTATTTTCTGTTCTACTTTCGCAAGGCACAAAGCTAAAAAGAGTGCGAATCTCATTTTCAGTTTCCATGTCACAACATTCCCAGTGAAAATGAACTCCAGAGTCGTTACAACTTCTTCCCTGCTTCATAACCCTGCGACAGGCGTCTCACTTCATGTCGATTGATGTATAAAAATATATACAGTACAATACAGAAGGTGTGCGTCTGACGAAAGTTGTAATTTTACTCATAAATTACTTTCTTATAGTGCAAAATAATTTGAAAAAAGTACGCTTATCTTAAATTACAAAACAATGAACACTGTTTCA
Source organism: Vandiemenella viatica (assembly GCA_031002005.1). Classification (NCBI taxonomy): domain Eukaryota; kingdom Metazoa; phylum Arthropoda; class Insecta; order Orthoptera; family Morabidae; genus Vandiemenella; species Vandiemenella viatica. The sequence goes on along the minus strand of CM061920.1, from coordinate 43,621,733 downwards.
ACTCCAAACCTGTTAGTAATCTGGTATTTCTTTCACTAATAAAAAAATTAATCACTTAGTCCGTTATTAGTATAATGTAAACAAACAGACGCGTTCCAAACTTTTTGAACGAAATACATTTCGAAGTTTTTTTAGCTACGATACTTTTGTTACACAGCATTACGACACTCATTTGCAATACACAAACCACCGAACTAATCCTTCTGCAAGTTATTTAATATTGGAAGTAATTTTGAAGTTCTGTTAGAGTTCACTACATTCGCGCGAAAACAAGTCGTCAACAATTCAATACTCACTAACACAAAACGTGCGGCCGTGGATCACTGTGACGGCAGATCACTGCGGCGCGGGGGAAAAATCGAGCCCTTACGAGGCGTCGATGGCAGAGTTATTAGAGCCCAAATGAAACCACCGAAATGCGAGTGGCAATGGCGTCCAGTGGAATGTAATCTAACCAATAGCGGCTGTAAAATTTTCCATTCTATTCATGCAAGAAGTCAGGCAGATCTGTGTTCATAGCGCCAGAGGTACGTGCGCGTTAGAGAACTTGAGTCGGAGGCGCGCTTCCAGCCTCGCCAAGTAGAACACAGTACGCCGAGCGCTGGGCTGCTACTACCATTTAGCTTCACTTTTATCCCGTTTCAGCAGTACCTATCTAAATTCGGTTAAGTAGGGGCATCATACTAACAGATCGCGTAAGACATTCCATGTTTTGCGTCTTTCAAAAGATATTATATCTGCACATCATTGGACTTGTAATAAAGTTGAACTTCTTCTGTAACTATTTCTTTCGAGAGACGCACTTCTTAACCGCATCCCAATCAACCACTTCTCTCTCAAGTGCAGAAGAAGTCGACACAAGTCAGTTAGCTCTCAGAATCAAGTCAGGAAAAGCAGAATTGATCGCAAGGGTTAAGGCTTAGCACAAACTGTAGGCCCCACACCACTCAGCCATTCACAGCGGGTCCTTAGCAAGTGGGAATTATACCTGTCAGTTATAGACGACTCCAAGTCGAGTCGAAAAATGTTAAGAGAACAGGAATAGAGATGAACGTCGACTAGGAGTAAAGCGGTAAAAAGAACACCACGTGACACCTTCGTCCCACGCAGCGGAATATAGTCGCACACTCGATTAGAATGCCAATGAGCCGGTGCGGTTGTGATTGGTTGGCGCGGGCCGCGGAGTAATTGCGGTTGGGCAGACGGCCAGCGCACAGTCGATGAACCAGCGCTCAGCGGCTCTCCTCCATCGCAAACACTGCTGGCTCTGCCCGCACACTTGGCAGTAGGGCCACAGTATTTGTGGATTTCCTTGATGCTAATAGTCTATTATATTTTTAACTCGTTTGCCAGCTGCTTTCTCCACATCGGCTACGAAACAAACCGAGGGGATACTATCTTAGATATTGTACCGCAGATGGAATTCAAGAAAAATTATTTTTAAGCCATCGTAAAGTGTCTAATTTTATGAGCATTCACTTTCCATCTGTATCATTTCAAAAATATTAATTGATGAACGAAACCCCGCCATTTATTGCTTCTACTTACCGAGCATGGAGGGCGAGCTTTCGGGACTATGGGCGTTCGAATCCCTATTCGGTCACCCAGATATGGGTATCCTTGGATTCCCCAAATCAGTCCAGGCGAAAGAGGAATGGTTCCTTTAAAAGGTCATGGGTGAGTTCCTTCCTTTATCTTTCCCCCAGTGCTTTCTCGACTTTAATGACATCGATGTTGACGAAGCGTAAAGACGAGGTAAAAATTACTTCTACTTACTCCTTTTTCTACTTTTTTTAACGACTTAAACTTAATACATTATTAAGGGCTATTTAACTGATTTTATGATGACGTTAATCATTCTAACTTGCTGCCTTTGTGGAGAGATAGAAGGAGATCTAAAGTCTTCAAACCAATAATCTTCCACTCCATGCTGATGCACCTCTTGAGACCTGTTCACATTAACTGTTCTTAAACCTCTGTCCCAAAAACTAACTCAGAGTATACCTGGTGATAGATCAAGAATTTTCGGCTTGATTTATTTTGCATCTATTACAGAACACTTCGAACAGTGAGCAGCTCGTAGCTTTGGAATATAAAGAAATTTGTTCAGGTGCTGCTTTATAATGTCTAAACCCCAATATATTTTTCTGTAAACATTGCGGTTTCTATAATTTAACATCTTTCGCACGAGGAACGCTACGTATGAACTAGATTCTAATGTTCATTAATGTGGCAACAACGCATGCTTAGTACGAATGCGTTGGTACGTTGTGTGCCAGACACTTGTTTCTGCAGTGGTTTGTTTACTTCCTATGAAGATAAGTGAACAGCGGGTTCAAGGGCCCAAGCTAAATTGTTAATTTTTAATTACATGAAGTAGAAGTTTAGCGCAGATTGCGTGCCTACTAAACAGTCGAACTCTCAAGCGAACAGGGGGCATAACGTCTGCGAAGGTCAGACAATAGTTTCTAACTTCAGTTATACACGTAGCAGCGGAACGGGCACATTCAAGACCTTTACACGTGAAGGTGTTACTGAAAGTAGTGCAGCAACTAGAATAGGTTATCACACAAAACAGACAACCATTAAAAGGGAATCGCATTTACGCACCTTAAAGGTCTGAATTCACGTAAGTTGTTTGCCAAAAATGTTGAATACAAATTAGAAGGCTTTAGAAGGGATGAAATTTCTTTGAATCTTTTGGACTGTTTTGTATCAGGAGACACATTTTCGATGTTCATTCTGGCATGGGTTCACCACTATACTCCTGAAACGAAGAGATCGCATATGAAATGACTCAAGGAGTAGCAAATCCGGTGACGGTGATAACATATGACTCTCCTCGCAAGGTTGTCGTGATCGTCTTCTGGGATGATGATGCTATGTACGTCGATTAGAGGTCGAATTTTCAACGTTGGGTAGGCCTACTAGTCTAATGTGTTGGGAAATGTTATAGAGACCAAATATTACCATCCGTAGCGTCTTGCTCTGCCTGATGACACATGGTCCCTCACAATTTAGGACTGCATTGGACAGCTTTTCATTAACCCCCCCCCCCCACACAGTCTAGATTGGTGATCGTCATTTGTCTGTACGTATCAAAAAGACATTTAGGTCGAAAGTAATTTTACAGTAACGAAGAGATATTGGACGTTGTTCTTTAAGTAAAACTCCAACGCATTTTGATAAGAATGAATTAAGACGTTATTAGTTGTAAAAAAAATGTGGAGACAATATATGTAGAAAAATAATTTTGGATTTGTTTTATCATATATTAATAACGTGTTATATATATGTTCGATTGGGCCAACTATGGCCACGTCAAGCCTTTGTTTGGTTTTAATGTGTTGTGGATTTGTGCACACCAGTGTTACAACTAGGATTTTTAGCCCTACAGTTTAGCGTTCTGGTGTACTTCACATTACACAGCAAGCTGTGCCAAAGGAGAAGGTCGGGGTAAGGGACTATGAAAATCCCTGCCGCAACAGGGATTCGAACCGGGTACGTTTCGATTTCCAGTCAGGTGCCTTAACCACTGAACTACCAAGCCGCTCTGTTAATACAGTGATTCGTATTTTTTCCTAAGTTTTGTTGTTGGCTATTTGTATTTTGTTGAGGAATCTGAAAGTTGCATTATTTGTCAATTGTATTCTTAGAAATCTTGTAAAATTCTATCTTTGAGCAAAGAAGTCAAGGTACATCGTTTCTGAAAATTCTAGGCAGGATCAAAACCAGTAATTTTATAGAGTCTCACAATGTTCTTTTCATTCCTGGCTCTTTGTTAACCAATCGAACGACATGGTTGCATTAAACACGATCAGGTATAACGTAGCACGCATTCGATTTGAATGGTTACAATTTGAATGCGTCCCAAGATACTGCTGATGCGAATAGAAAGTGTCTTTTGAGTTTGTTTTCAGATGGTAAACAAAGCGCTCGAATTTCATACATCTCAACGCACACGACTCTTAATGTAAGAGTCCTTCCTCACAAAGAACAGGAAATTGTCATTGTGTACATGTATTGTTAATGAGAAAAGTTCATTAATAATTAATTCTTTTAAAGAAATTATCCTGTTCAACAAAAATACTTTGAAGGCCGATGTCGGTTCATCACAAAGAGTAAAGAGAGGCAACAAGAAGATGAAACAGATGAAGGAAACCAAGACGGTTAAATTTAATGAAAGAAGTATAATCGGCTGTGTCTGACAGTAATACAACAAAAATATGGTATAAAAGAGGCATCAGGGTTTACAGAATTCAAAGCTAGCGTCAGTGTTTAAAAGTGACTAGCTGGTACCCACGACATCGTTCGTGATTGTAAAGAATTTGGATTGACAGCTACCGACATCTAACAACCATAGCACACGATAGAAGACCCGATGCTATTACCACACACAAACGCCAGTCATTTGCAGTATGTAGTTCAGGCAGCAAAGTATAATATGCGGACACACATGTCTTTAGTCGAAATACGAAAATATCCTTGATCAGCCTCATTCAACCACCGTATCTCCCACACTCCCAAAGTTACCGAATTTCGGCCAACGTTGTGATCAACGGGTGACTCTGTGCTATTACCACACACAAACACCAGTGATCTTCGCTAGATAGTTTTGGCTGAAAAGTGATACACCATGACACATACATTTTTGGTAGAAATATGAAAGTGCCACAAGTCGACCACTTTCAACCACCATATTTCCCACACCCCTATAGCTACCAACATCTAACCAGCATGGTACACGATAGGAGACACGATACCACTACCACACACAAACACCATTGGTCCATGCTATGTAGATGTGGCAGCAGAGTGACATATACGGACACACATGTCTTTGGTCGAAATACGATAATACCCTTGGTCGGCCTCTTTCAACCACCATATATCCCACAGTACCACAGTTATCGAAATTCGGCCAACGTTGTGATCGATGGGTGACTATGTGCTACTACCACACGCAAACACCAGTGATCTGCGCTATATAGTTATGGCGGAAAAGTGATACACTATGACACATACGTTATTAGTAGAAATGTGAAAGTGCCACAGGTCGACCACTTTCAACCACCATGTCTCCCACATCCCCATAGCTACCGACATCTAACCACCATAGTACATGACAGGAGATACGATACCACTACCACACACAAACACCATTGGTCTACGATATGTAGTTGTGGCAGCAGAGTGACATATACGGAGACACATGTCTTTGGTCGAAATACTAAAATGCCCTTCATCGACCACTTTTAACCATCATATCTCCCACATCCCCACAGCTATCGACATTCGGCCAACGTTGTGCACGACAGGAAACTTCATGCTACTTCCACACACAAAGGCCAGTGATCTGTGCTAGGTAGTGGTGGCTGAAAAGTGGAATATAGGAAACCACACGTCTCTTTCATATATATATATATATAGATATAGTCCGTGGTTCGGATTCCTCGTTAAACTGTAGGTCCCAGAGGAAAGGAACTGGCCGTCCTACCTCTGACACAATGGCTTAGTATGCCTCCTTCGGGTTGTGGACTAAGTTAAGTTTTTTAAGATTAATGGAGTAATCACTTACAGTAGAGAAGGAAAGTGATATGAAGTAATGAATAGAGTGTTTAATATCTTTGTTTACAGCTATATGTGAATATGTAGATATAAGACCAGCTTACTTTCGCCGACACATAATGCATTAGGGGTGAGAAAATGAAGCGTGCGGTACCTAGGTGATTCCAAATATATTTACCATAAAAAAACACCGAAAGTAGCGTCAAGTAAACCAGCAATTCCTTATGCTTATCAAGAGGAAACTAGAACTATACAAATGCAGCGATAGATTCGATGGAAAGACAAAAGGCATTATTCAAGTTAATTGCGAAATGCAGAACTTTGAATTCAATGCAGATGTGCGAATGACGTTTCTCTTCTTTAACAGTCAACTCCGCTTTCCATGGCAGTTTTTCCCCCTTCTTTTAAATGCGCCGAACGTTTTGGGGAAAACAAACACAGAAGTCTTGACAGCTATTGATTCTTCCTGTGCAGACTTGGTCCCGTAGAAGGGATACAGTGTTGGTTATTTACAGTAAACGGAACCCTTCCAAATAAATTCTCAACAGCGAAGAACAATTACCGGGGAAGTTGGATATTGGAAAAACATTTTAACGGGACGAAAGGAACTGCGTCTTCGATTTAACAGACATAAAAGGAGGGGAGAGGGGGAATTGGTAGCGTTCTGCCGTGCACTAGTGACCTGCTTCTAAGACCCACTGTCAAGCAGAAACAAAAAGGAATCGAGTTCTACTTTGCCCCTTGTAAGGGTCATACCTCATAAAGGACAACAAATGGTTAGTGTCAACCAGTATGTATTGTTAGTGGAAAGAGAAGAGATATCAATTATAATTACTAATGAATCATATTGAAGGAACTGTGCTGATAAACATACGGGTAGAACCTCGCAGGCCAATGACGACTTAATTTAACAAGGAGTAAAGAGAAGACAACGAGAGAATAAAACAGATGACAACAAATGGCAGACTTACAACCTATCACACCTATATCAAAAATCACGATTATTTTGTGACTGACAAAATTAAGAAAATTATGTTTCATGAAGGTTGTCTTAAGACTGAACAAGTCATTTAATGTAACAATGTTGTTAGTAAAAATGATTAATAGAGTAATTACTTATAGTAAAAAAGAAAATCAAATTAAATAAGCAATATCTCCTTTAGGTAGATGAGAAAAATATACAAAATATGAATTCGTCGTCACAACTGCATTAGATATGACGCATATCGTTCTCAGGGGGGAAAGGAAAATATGCCATACAAAGTAAATTCAAAATATGTTTACTATTGTGTAGAAGTTGAAGAGAAGTAAATTGAAGCAACGCTACTGTGAAGCCGCTTAAAACTATCAGGTTCTCTCATACTACGACATCTTCTATGAATAGCATCGCTGAAATTTCATTATTAACTGTAGATTTTCCTAGAATAATATTTTCATTTAGTTTAGACACACTCCTAGAATTAATTCAAAGTTCGTAATTGTTTCACAATGGATCGCTTGTAAGAAATCTAAGAGTGAACACTGGTAGCTTATGTTGGCTCGAAAATGAAGAAAAATCAAAATTTTGTAATACCGGTAACGTTTCCAGTCAGCCCATACCTTGTAGCGAATGTTAGTATCAGTTATTATTGGTTTCAGCTCACTCGGTGAAGGGTTTAGTCAAGATAGAATTTAACATATCTAATGTCTCTATGTAAATTTTCTTCGGTAGTGCAACGGTACCAACCTCCTGCTTAAAGTCTGAGAGAAAATAAATGTTTCCCAACACATTGGATTACTATTGAGCCGCTGCTAGAATATTGTATCATTACTTTTAAGAATGATACCATAAAGCAATTTAATACGATCAACGTTCAACATGGAAGTAAATAATATTTGAGTATTTAGCCACTATTTTCCCAGCAAGTTCAGACATTGTTGTACGCGATAGATTGCAGATCGTTTATATTCCTTCACCGAGACTAGTGGGTGAGCGTAACGCTCTGGCGTCGCATTCGGGAGGACGCAGGTTCTAACCTCAGTCCGGCCGTTCAGATTTCGGTTTTCCATGTTTTTTCAAAATCAATGTTCCTTCAAAACGCCACTGGGCGAATTCCTTCCCGTTCCTTTGCACCAGTACTTTCATGACTTTAATGATCTCGACGTTGACGAGACGTAAAGCCAAAAAATTATCTTTATAAATGACATTTGGCTACCATGAAGTATCGAAACAACTGGAACGCACGTTGATACGAAAAAAGATGTTTGGGACACGCTAATTGACGAATGGCAACGAATATAGACCAACAGCAACACGGGCAGAAGGATCTTCGACATGCCTCCCTGCGTGAAAGAGAGAATTAACATGACTCATCCACAACCATCTCCAGGGCTCATAAACTAAATATCTGGTCGCGGTATATACAACACTTTCCTAAAACGGAGAGGCTTCAAAGAAACAAACAGTTGCGACTGTGGCGAAGTAAATAATCCCGAGAACCTGGTATGGGAATGCAAACAAACTGAAGAATCAAGAGCACACCTTCAAATACAGCTCGAGAATAGAAGTATATACTACGTGATACCGAGCTGGATGAAGCCGCTAGTCTAGCATCGCTGCGCGAGAAGGAAAATATGTTGAAAGGAAATTGGCTGAGCGAAGAAGACGCCGCGAGCAGGCGGCATCATAAACAGAAAGAAGGGCAGAGAGGAAGAAATCCAGGTGGAATAAGAACCACCAAACTGTAATTAGAAGCACTGCCCACTACTGAAGCTGCGCTTGCATCAGGAAGACGGCCAAGATGCCATTCATCGCAGTGCCCCTGGAAGCCAAGGATAAAGGAGCAGCCAACTTTGATCCCAGGAGTGAACAACTCCTGGGGTGGGAATGGCTGGTTCCAAGGACAAAGGACGAAATGACTACGTGGAACGTGAAGCTGGCCAACGGCGCGCGGCGCTGGGTGGTCAGCATGTCAGCAGTTACCCTACAGCATCAGCAGAGACAGCAGTGGTGCAGGAAGAACATTAGTACATGGACAGTTTGTTGACTAGTAGTATTAAAATTCATAGACACTCGCTGATATTGGTATTGGGAAATTAATGTCGATGGTAGATTAATTTAGATGAATACTTTGGAACCATTAAGATTTTTAAAATAATTATCGGGATCTATTTAAAAAAAATACAAACAGAAAAGTAAATTGTTTAATAAAAATGTAGAAACTAAGAGTCTACTTCTGGTAAAAAGGTAGTAAGGTAATGTAAAATGAGGAAATATCTCAATATTCGGTATATGGTGGTTATAATACAGATAGATCACTAGTCTAGTTAAAACACGCTTCAACCTTTAACTTAGTGTGACAACTGTCAGAGTCGTGTATCTCTTTCGACCATCGATGGCAGAAGAATACTTTAGGCTATATGTATTGATGACAAGTCCATAAAGGTGAATTTAACAGCTGTTTCGTCCTTATCGTAACTATCATTTTATCAGGCGATGGTTAATTAACAAACAGTGACAACTACAATTAACAACAGCCAATAAAGGCGCGCGGGGGCCGGATATCGCCAGTGCAGCTCTGGTGCTACCTGCATAACATCAGACCTGAAGATGGCGGCAGAGCTAGCCGCTGAAAGCTCGTTGTTGTTTTCCTTTTAACACCATACGGCGGAGAACCCGTGAAGACTTCATATCAATAGTCAATTGCAACTACGTCATCTTACGAACGGCATACCTTGGCATTTTTACTTTTTGGTACAACAATGAAATTACGCTGTTTTGTAGGGCTCCAGTTCGTCTGCAGAGTTTACAGATTTGTTGTGTTCATTGTGATGTGTCCACACATTTGGCACTTAAGACACTGTATGCTATCGATGCGGTGCAGCTGGGTAGGCGGATAGTCGGGGGCTGTCATCTTATGAAACTATCGTGAAAACTGTTCTCAGATATTATTATTAATGTATTAATTTATCTGTTAGATCCGGCTATTATGTAAAGTTTTAAGTTGTAGGTACATTGTTTGCAGAACGTACAACGTCCTCTCTATACCACCAGGGAAAAAACTGCGGATAAGTACCATAAAACTTCGAAATGATCAGTTATTTGCACTTGAAGTTATAATAGAAAATCATATCAAATTTGGTTTCCAGATACACATTTCTCTACTGCAAAGATCCTCGCAACTTATAAGAAGCAGAACATAGACCGCTACATAAAATACGTAGTAAATGAATGGTTGAGCATTATCATGTGACCTATAACGAAATCGTTCCATAAAGTTGTGAGGTAAGTATTCCACCCTGCGTGCCTGTAACGTCCATAGCACAGTCCTGTGTATTTTTGCGTCGCTACTGTCAGTCGTGATCTCTTCCTTAGATTGCGTGTCAGCTCACTCCCCACTCTGGTCCTTTCAGAATCTTTTGCATTTAGAGACACGCAACTCGGCCAAAGGAAAACGGCCGAGGTTATTAATGACTCACCTTCGCCTCTGGCATTGCTTTCCTTTGTTAACGTGAAAATGCCTAGACACTAGGTGGTTCTAATTCCGTGTTAAAATGTAGGTTTCCCTTTGCAGATAGGATTACCACGTTAGGTTAAACGGCTGCCACAGAGGCGCATTTCACAGCCATTAAGAAACTTTTTCACCAGTTCATTTAGACCACATGAAATTATTTTTATATTACGCATACTACCAAACGGTAAGATTTAATAGCTTTTTTTTACGTATGGCTTTTCGCTTCGTCGACGTCGAGGTCATTAGAGGCGGGATGGGACTGGGGAGAGTGAACGGGAAGGAATTCAGCTATGGACTTTTGAAGGAAGCATCCCGGCATTAGCCTGGAGAGATTTTGGAAAACCATGGAAAACCCAAATCTGGATGGCCGGACGGGGATTCGAAATAGGGTCCTCCTGAATACGAGGCCAGAACGTTAACCACTCACACACCACGCTCGTTGAGCCCTTTTGATGATGGTGACCTTTTTGCTCTTAGCATAAAAGCGGCTGAATTCACTACTTCAAAACTGAATCAGAAATGCTGAAATATTCAGCAACTCACAATTTAAAATCAGAAGGGCAAAATTTTGATCAATTTTTATTAAATTATAACTGGAGTCATATCGCTGAGAAAAATTCATTGCACAGAACGGAGTCAGAGAAGCCCCCATTATTTTCTATTGCTGTAAATACAGAAACTAAACATGTTTGCAAAAAACGAAAAAAAATAAAAGGATTAGCGGTAGACACGGGCATCAAAGTTATTTACAATCACTGTGCCCGTGAAAGTGTCGTGTCTAATAGGGTTAAACATATTATCCAGCAGTCATATCGAGTCTCCGGGGAAACCATTAGACTGAATTCAGCTCCACCCGACTGCGGCGGCTATTTCCACCCTGGAGTGCGGCGCGGAAGGTGTAACGCAAATATTATGCCCCGGCCTCAGCTCCACTGACCCAGATCCGGCCAAACTGGGGTGGCACGACTCCACCCAATACAGTCCTCACCTTCCGCAGAAGTGCAGTGCATTAATGATCACTACGAAACTATTAAGTTACTGCGCTTTAACTCGATCAACATAGTCATTTATTGTTAGGTTAGTCTAGACAGAGTGATCGAAATTACAGTATTGTTACATACTCCTAGGATTGTAGAGGAAACAGCGTAGATAAAGTTTTGGTCAGGAACCAATGTCCGGAAGGAAGCTGTTCCCATGTTATAAATTAAACAAAATAAAACTTACTATTGCTGCTCTCTCATTTCATTCAGCTAAATTAAAATCAACACAGTGGAGATAATAGTTAACAGATTTCCAACCTCATTAAACCCGTTTCTATTGCATACAACTTTGTTTTAACACGACTCTTTTCTTTTTTACAATGCCATTTATGTCACCATCTTAAGCACACGACAGACTTGATGTCTATACACTACATGAAATGTTTAATACCAAGGAAAGCCATCTCTAGACCTTCGTTAGCTCGAATGAACGCCGCTACTCAGACAGCCTTCCTTCCATCAGTGGTCAGTTTGCCTCTTAAAACACTACAGCGATGGCTTTCTAATTGTGAAGATTCTTTATGTCACCATTTTTGAAAACTGTTTTTTTTTCTCCATTCTGGGCGTTTGCCCCCCCCCCCTCCCCCCCCCCCCGGGATATTAAACAAGCTTTTGTATACCATATACAGTTTTCCTTGGCTTTCTAAAATTTATTTTCGGCACTACGCCTTATGGAGCTGGTCTTGTTAAGTTTTTTTCCATATACTTGTACAGTTGCTTTTCCTTTAATGAATTGCTTAACTCCATACACACTAGTAAAATCACACGTTAGGACAAAACTAGTTTCAAGAGCTCCTAACAAGGATATAAACAATAAATTTGTAATGAAATATTAACTATACCATTGCAAAGTACCTATAGTGTACACACAGAAGTGCAACAAATCATGGGATACCTCCTAGTATTATGTGCGACCCCCTTTTACCCGACGAAGTGCAGCAACCTGACGTGGCATTGACTCAACAAGACCCCTGAAGAAATATTCAGCCACGCTTCCTACACAGCAGTCCGTAATTGCGAAGGTGTAGCAGGTGCAGGACGTTGTACACGAACTAAGCTTACGATCATGCTACAGATACGTTTCATTGATCTAAGTGGCAAAATCATTCACTGGAATTGCTTAAAATGTTCCTCAAACCAACCGTGAACGGTTTTGGCCCTGTGACATGGTACAGTGTCGTCCGGAAAATGTCCGTCGTTGTTTGGGAACATGAAGACCATGAACGTACCTGAATATAGCCATTTCCAGTCAATAGTAGGTCCAGTTTTTTCAGATAAAGCAGTTAATGCGATGTAAACACACTCCGTATCAGGATGGAGTTTTCATGGCTGCATAGCCTCGTGAGTCTACGGCACACTCGAACCCTACAATCAGCTCTTACCAACTGGAATCGTGGCTCTTCTGATCACGCCTTTACAATCATCTGCGATTCAGTAGCGCAGGAGAGGCGCTGCAGCCGATGGCGTTTTACGGGTAGAGGCACTCGCGTCGGTCTTCTGCTGCCATATCACATCAACGCCAAATTTCGCTGCACTACTCGTACGGACATTACTGTAGCACGTCTCACGTTGAGTGTTGTTGTTCTTTGACGTAATATTGTCTTTCTGTCAACAGTAACATTTCGACGCTGACATCATTGTTCCCGACCATTAAGCAGACGCGATCTGCCGTTGCGTTGTCCATGGTGCTAGGTAATGCCGGAAATTACATATTCATGGCACATTCTTGACACTGCGAATCGAGGAATGTCGAGTCACAGACAATTTTCGAAATGGATTGCCCATTACGTCTGGTGTCAACTATCATTCTGCGTTTGCAATCTGTTAATACACGTCATGCGGCCATAACAACGGCAGAAAACCTTTCATACGACTCACGAGAGAACAAATGAAAGTCCATACCCTGCATGGCACATTATTACTTTTTTTTCCAAGGTGCTACAGCCATCTGGATTTTGAATCTTCCTATCTCATGACTTTTGGTAATTCAGTGTAATTATACAATGGAACAGACTTAACAACATTCCGATTTTACATATGTTAAAATAAATGAGGCCGAAATAAATAACAAGAAAGATTTTACCATTAAAGCCAGTGAAAATTTGATGAAAATGTTTCCAAATTTTGATAATTTTTTAAAACTCTGTAGATACTTTTATTATTATTCACGCTCGTAGTACATTGAATGTCATATTTTGATAATTCTCCTGTTGTATATTATTCTTTTTGCAGGAAAATAAGAGGTGATTTATGTAGAGGATTATTTAAAGCTATTTTAGTTTTGAGTGTTGTGTTGGAATCGGCTTCTAGTAATACATGTTATATAACATCTGCTGGCGTTTCAATTATGAAACTGAACGTGGTGGATGAGCGGTAAAGTTCTGGCCTCACCCTTTTGAGGACGCGGGTTTGAATAAATATTTGGGTTTTCCATGGTTTCCCCAAACCACCTCAGACTAGCGATATTTAACCTATTTTCTTCGTGGGCCGCATAAGCGCTGCTGCTATATCAAGATGGGCCGCTATAACCTACAGTACAATAAAACTACACATTTAAAAGTAGGCATTTATTTTAACATCAATGGAACTGTTAATTTTCTTACAAATTTTTGTCAATTTCCGATAAATCCGGTTCATAACTGTTAGGCTACGGGCCACAAGGAAAGGGCCGGCCGCGGGTTGAGTCTCGTACCGCTGCTTCAGACGAATGCTAAGACGGTTCCTTCAAAAGGTCATGGCCGAATACCTTCCCGTTCCTTGCCACCAGTCCTTTCCCGCCTCTAATGACCTCGAGGAGAGGAGTAAAGCAAGAACAAGCAGTTATGGAACCACGATTTCGTCGGGATAGTTAGTTGAACGTGACCTTTTTGCGTAGTCAATTGTCCCAGTCCGTTTTCCATACATCTTTCGGTTTCTGTTTATTGATTTTGATGAATTCAGATTGGGAGAGGCTCTGACTGCTTGGACCAATTCATCACTTATGCCATTCGGTTTTTCTGTTTTCAAATACTTCCAGATAATTTTAAAATTATTTGTATTCTAGCATTTCGTATTGGTTTTATCTGCTATACATTACAGGTCAATATAAATTTCATTTTCTCTTTGATATCATTTTCAGCTGTCATTGTCGGCAGTTAAATATTATATTTTCAATGCCCAGGCAGATTTCTGAATATTCAAGATTTTAAAAGTTTTTCGTGATGCGGCCTTGATATATCTCCGGTAGATAATTGTAAGCAACATGACTCGATTAGTAAAGAATTGATTATCATAAAACAGCATACGAGCACAATCTATCGTTGTCGGTTGTTTTAAACAGCATGGTTGACTATTGGGGCGATAGTTTTACAAGCTCATTACCGTTATCATGCGAGTTAGCAATGTTTCCTCTGTTCTGCAGATGCTGTTGTTGTTATAAATCTTACACCAGTAAATATGAACTTAAGATACAGATCACAGCTTGCACTATGAGTCTCATAGGTTGGTAGCCGTAGCACAGGCGACAAATCTGTCACGCGTCAGCATCGACTACGTGGAATTGACGCCATGTGACCAAAGAAAACAGTATTACCTATTGCTCTTAAACGTTCAAATTTTTAACGAAGACGGGGCCCGTAATTTCATTAATAATAGTGAATTACATCTTACATTCTTGCTAAGGTATTCAAACATAAACCACACTTCCGGAGCTCATTGAGGAGACGCAACAATCAGGAAAGAGCCAGGGAGGAAGGACGCACGAGAGATTTATGAAGGATGTTAAGAGAGATCTTTAGAGAGACTCAGCATTCGGAACCAGTGAAATAAATTATTAGGATTACCGTGTTAGGCTAGGGGAGAATTGCGCAGCTGTTAAGAAACCCTGTCGTCAGGGCACTACTACCACATGAATTTACTTTTTTTTTATTCCAGGGTCTAAGTTTATAATAGTAGGTTCAAAGGAGCACCGAAGGCGTTGCTCTCAACAGAAGCTAATTGAAAAATTCTCGACTGACGTATTTCGGAATGACAGTAAACAAATATTGCTACCAGCAACATTCATATCTCGGAATGACCGCGAAAATAAGATAAGAGAAATCAGGGCCAGAACCGATTCATTTCTGTACTCATTTTTTCCACGAGCGATTAGGGAGTGGAATACAAAGGATTTACCGGGCGACTAAACATAAAATCCGACAGGAGTAGCTTTCGATAAAGTACTCCGGCCATCCTGATCTGGGTATTCCATGGTTTCCCCAGATCGCTCCATGCTAATGCTGGGATGGTTCCTCACAATAGCCCATGGGCGCCTCCTGCCATATCCCGTATATCCCTTCCAAACCATTACCTTTCCTGATAGGTGCAATGCACCCTCCACCACACACTTTTAGTGAATCGCGGAGTAATAGTAATAGTAAAGGTCAAGACCACGTGACTAAGGATTGCAATCCCGCAGTGTTTTCAATCCCGCGGGATCCGTGCGGGATTGATACAAACAGTTTTTTAACGCATATATTTAAAACATAGTGACTTAAAACGTTAATAAATTAAATAATTATTAAATTAATAAATAATTTTTAATTTTAAATGATAAAAATTAACAGTTAACCATATTTTTATAGGCAAAATGACATAAAAACTTTTTAGCGTGTCTTAAGTGTATTTCGAGGTTTTACATTTTTGTGTTTTAATCTAAACCAATTTTTAAATAAGAATAATAAATAATAAAAATGGAAAATATTGAGTCTTAGGTCAATTACGTGCCTTACAATACATCTCATAAGTTTAAAAATATGGTTTGCTTAATGGCCAAGTTACCAGAGTTTATTTTTTTTTAATTCTAAATAAACGTTCCATAACACCGAGAAAAGCATTCCATTTCACAAAGTGAAGTGAATATACTCTGTAAAGTGTAGACGTGGCTCTGAACCATAACTTTTTGTCACTGCACAAGCACGAGACTTGGCCTTTTTTTTGCGTGATTCATTATTATATCTCCTGATTCCTTGATTGATATTACAGTTAATTCAATGTTATTAAAAGAAACTACTCACCAACACGCAAACTGTCAAGTATTTCAGTTTTACTTATGTGGCGTAACGACGTTTTTAGAGTGGAAATTATTATTTTTTAGTAAGTAAGGAGACTTTCTCGGCGAATGATTGTAGTGAAGTCCTCATAGGTTGTATCTCCGGATTTCATTGCAAATACACGTGAGGAAGACGGCGCACAGTGGTCCGGAATTGGAATATAGTGGACATTCGAATTAAAAAATTGCTTTAGATAGCTTTTGCTATGCTGATCAAATATTGTTATGTTCAATTTTTGATAGAAATGAGTGCTTCACACTTAAAATAAAAAAATTTAATGGGTGGAAATCTATGTTTTTTTGTTTTTGTTTTTTTTTCACGGCCCTATATCAAAGTGTCAAAGTCAAACCATATGCAATCATAAGTACCTATCCTACTTAATATTACAACATAAAAATTTCTTATGTATCCTTGCCGCTTTTACAACAGGGTGCGAGTGAATTTCGGCGATAAAATATAACGAACATTCGAACTAAAGTCATAATATCGATCCAAAAAAATTACTTTAGGTAATATTTGCTGTGCTGATCAAAAATTGTTATGTTTAATTTTGGAAAAAAATGAGTCCTTCATACTTAAAATAAAAAATGTATGTGTGGAAATCTGTTTTATTTTTTTAACGGCCCTATATCAAAGTGTCAAAGTCAAACCTTATGCAATCATAAGTACCTATCCTACTTTATATTACAACATAAAAATTTCTTATGTATCCTTGCCGCTTTTACAACAGGGTGCGAGTGAATTTCGGCGATAAAATATAACGAACATTCGAACTAAAGTCATAATATCGATCCAAAAAAATTACTTTAGGTAATATTTGCTGTGCTGATCAAAAATTGTTATGTTTAATTTTGGAAAAAAATGAGTCCTTCATACTTAAAATAAAAAATGTATGTGTGGAAATCTGTTTTATTTTTTTTAACGGCCCTATATCAAAGTGTCAAAGTCAAACCTTATGCAATCATAAGTACCTATCCTACTTTATATTACAACATAAAAATTTCTTGGATATCCTTGCCGCTTTGACTACAGGGTGCAAGTGAATTTCATGGTTAAAAAAATAGTGGACATTCTTACTAAAGTCATAACATGGATCTAAAAAAAAACTGAACACTGTAATTTTTGATCAGCACAGCAAATAATACCTAAAGAAATTTTTTTTTTTGTATTGATATTATTCGAATGTTCGTTATATTTTATCCCCGAAATTCACTTGCGCCCTGTTGTCAAAGCGGCAAGGATACGCAAGAAATTTTTATGTTGTAATATTAAGTAGGATAGGTACTTATGATTGCATAATGTTTGATTTTGACACTTTTATATAGGGCCGTGAAAAAAAAAAAAGATTTCCACCCATACATTTTTTTTATTTTAAGTGTGAAAGACTCATTTTTTTATCAAAAACTGAACATAACAATGTTTGATCAGCACAGCAAATGCTACCTACAGCAATTTTTTTGGATCGATATTATGACTTTAGTTCGAATGTTTGTTATATTTTATCGCCGAAATTCACTTGCGCCCTGTTGTCAAAGCGGTAAGGATACGCAAGTAATTTTTATGTTGTAAAATTAAGTATAATAGGTACTTATGATTGCATAAGGTTTGACTTTGACACTTTAATATAGGCCGTGAAAAAAAAAAATAGATTTCCACCCATACTTTTTTTTATTTTAAGTGTGAAGCAATCATTTCTATCAAAAATTGAACATAACAATTTTTGATCAGCATAACAAATGCTATCTAAAGCAATTTTTTTGGATTCGAATGTCCACTATATTCCAATTTCGGACCACTGTGCGGCGGAGGCAGCCGTCGAAGTACGGTGTCCCTACAACGCAATTCGTCGATACACCCGTGAAAATTTCACTAAAACTTTTTTTTACCTTTAGTCGAAATAATAACAAGGAGAAGAGGGATTAATCGAAAGACAGAGCGGCACATGTAAACAGGCGGCTATCTTCAAAGAAACGCATTGAGGCAGCGGCCAAAGCAACAATAAGTCAAAGGATATACAATTTCCTTTTAATAGCTGTTAAATAAATAGGTACCCGATCGTTAAAGTTACGATAACATTAGTTTCATATCAACGAATAATCAAATTTTCAGCCGCAAATTAGGAAATTGTCACAATTACTTTATCTGCAAATACAGGAAATGGGAATAATGAAACCGTGAATAAAAAACTGTAACCATGTAGTTGAGATAACATTTGAGACACTTGAAAAATAATTATTTAGTTAGAAAATCGTACTAAATACGCACCATACTCAAATTACAGAAATGTGTATTCGAAAATGAATACGTAAAAGTGTATTTATTTACTTACCAATGACGAAGGTTGAAAATAACAAACGCTTGTTCACATGAGCCAAATACCAACTGGAAGGGTGCAGACAAACAGTGCAAAATATCCGACAGAGACCGAGTGGGGCAGCGAGTCACGCAGACTGACACGCGTTTCCGCCGGATTTTGCGGATTGCGGATCCGCTTAATTTTGTGCGGGATCCGCCAGAGTGTCAAATGATGCGGGATCCCGCGGGATTGCGGGATCCCGCTTTGCTGGATTGCAATCCCTACACGTGACCTGATCTGATGCGTTTCTTGAGTTCGTTCATATTTGGATCTCTCAGTTTCTATTTAAACCAAAACATCTATTTTTTCGTATGTAGTTACATGAGCGGTCTGGTGGCTAAGTGATTAAGAAGTCTGACTGCAGATCGAGAGAACCCAGGTTCGAATCCCTCTGTTCGCGGGTATTTTCATAGATCTTTTACTCTACTTTCGCCTCTGGATCAGCATGTTGTGAAGCACTCCAGAAAGCTCCTGTAGTTCTGATTCCACTTTAAACTGTAGGTTTCCTATACACTATAGGATTACCAATTTGGGTTAGATTAGGTAAGCAGGAAAGGAAATGGCTACCCTGTCTCTAATACCAGGCTAAATATATCTCCTTCGGGAGGGTCCATCAACCTTTGTATTAATGACCAGGATTTTATTAAATTATATATAAAGCATTTTTCAAAATTTGCTGTAGTGAAACAGTGCTCCAGTATGATTCAGCAGAATTACTTACTTCTGTTGTTGGTTTTATCTAACAAAATGGTAACACGTATCCAGTTAGTGAAGTTGTGAGGTCCCCACTCACCAGTCATTACTGAATTATATTATTACATTATAAATTGATTGTATATAATTTTTTTTTTATTTTTTTTTTTTAGTATAGGTCTTCCAGCATAGTAGTTTGTGTAGAACGGGGTAATTATAAGTTAGTTTAGTAATTTCATGTTGCGAGAGTTGGCAGTACTGTATGATTGTGTTGGCGCGGAAGGAACAAGCCAATATGGCGAGAGAGACTGTTTTTGGCTAGCATAGGGTGAACATGTGGAGAAACTGATTTCGGCTAGCGTGATGCAAATATGTACAGAATATTGTTTCAGTGAAAGCATTGTATCTTGTGTGAATTTTTTGAGTGTAATAAATTGTGAATTATAGTAAAAGTGTGGCGAAAGTCATTTACATAGCATTAGAATATCCGTTGCACAAATTGAGAGATGACTGAGTGTTTAGTAATAAAATTTACTTTATATTAATACAAACGGCGAGGTGATAGCAACTACTGTAAAAAGGCACATTAGGGCCAAGTGCCAGTAAAGCGGGCTATCAATCTTCCTTGTCGCAGTCTAAATAACGGAAAGGAAGACCTCGCAAAGTGCTGAGTTGACCCCGCGACTTACAGAATAAAGACTTTGAAAAAAAATAGACGAAAAGTTGAAAAGTATTCCTGTTTATCGTAATGAATCCCCTTGCTCTGCTTTTTCGAGGAAGTTATCCAATATCGTCGTGTAACAGAAACATTTGTTGAAATGAGGACGACATTCTTGTTGCTAAGTGGCGCGACAGCTGCTCGGTGAAAGGAAAGCAAACAGCGGCGCCACATAAAATATCTGTAAGCCTACAGCTCACATCAAAGAGCAGCTCACAGCCAAAACTGAGAGCATCATCGCTTCCATATGCCCCTACGTCGGGTACTTATAAATACACTAGATGACCTTGTTTCGTGTATGGCGACGGATTTAGAGTAGTTCGCCGCTGGCAGACATATCAGGGAGGTAAACCACTACTTTATCCAGTGTATGCTGTTCAGTGGCTAAGCAAGTTGACTGGAGATTGAAAGGTCCCTGGTTCGAAACTATCTCTCGGCGGAGATTTTTTCTAGGTCCTTAACCCGGCCTTCACCTCTGGCACAGCTTGCTGTGAAGTGTGAAGTACGCCAGAACGCTTCCGTGGTTCGGATTCTACGTTAGATTGGAGGTCCCCTATACCCAGTAGGATGACCGTGTTAGGATAGGGGCGGATTACACAGCCGATAAGAAACCCTGTCGTCAGGTCACGACTATCACACGAATTTTCTTTTTTTATTCACGGTCTAAGTTTATAATAGTAGGTTCAATGGTCAATACCACGTGACCTGATTGATACGTTTCTTGAGTTGTTACATAATTGGATGTCTTAGTTTTGATTTAAATAAAAAAATACACTGCAGAATCTAAAAGTGAAAAAATATTTTTAGGGACTAACAATGAGTCTTTAGAGTCAACTGTCACGAACGCGTCAACTGATGTTGCTGAAATACGAACCTGACTTGTACTTGACCATGAAGGTTCGTTCTGCTAAATTTGAAGAATTCCTAATGAGTCCGAAGGAACAAATTAGTATTATTATTAAGGGTAAAAACAATCTCGCTAAACGGAAGAAAAGTCGATTGTGATTATAAACAGACTGCAGCGCACGAGAACGAAGTTAATCGGGAGCATTCTTACCGTCGTCGTGCGTACAACGGAAGAGCTTTGGTTCTTCACTTTCTCAGACTCCATGAAAGATGGTAGATGTCTACATACAGCTTTCTGAACACAGCTATCTTAAGGCTTAAACAAACATTTCGTAATAGCCTGTCGAAATGCGGCTTTAATTAAAAATTTTACGTTGCATCTTCTCTGTTTCGTTCTTGTTTCCTTTCTGCTAAAGAAAAGCAAGTAATAACATGTCCTTTATGTTTATGATCAAATGTAATGTATCTGTGTGGTATGCTGACTTGGTGATTTTTTAAAAAATTTTGTTGCTGACGTTTAACGGGTTGTCAGCGTCAAAGTCATTGAGTTCGGGACAAGGGACGGGAAGGAAATCAGCATCCACATTCAGTGATTTACGGACTCCACGTTAAACCGAAACCTTCATGGCTGAACCAGTTATCGAACCCAAATGCCAAGCTCATCCGCCGGACTTGACTTACAATAATCCGATTTTCACGAAAGTTGATATTAAGAATTTATCTCTTTGTTTAGATTTTATTAAATTTTAGCTTCATAGTTCAAACTGCCAAGACAAATTTTTTGTCGCGTTTACCCAAAGTATCTGTGTGGCCAAGGACATGAATCACCATTAGCTCTAAGCGTTGAGAATTTTCGTAGAGTATGGTAAGAATACACCTGTTGTCGGCAGTTCACCTATAGTGAAACTGCATTAAGTTCAAATTTACTGAAACCGGACTTAAAATTAATAGTCCGAAAGGGTCCAGGTGTTCGTTGAGCGTCTGGTCTGTCGATGGTGAACAATTGTAGAACGTGTGTTTACCTTATTCGGCAGTGCGTATTTTGCTAGTGAAATCGTAACATCTAGAATGACTCTTAAATCTCAATTAAGATAAGATTTCTTTACTTTCTATTAAACATGAATATGCAAATGTTATGGCGATGTGAAATAAGCTTAAGGATTCGTAATTTAAACGAGAATAGCATATGTATCTGTTATAGATAGCCTCTGTGTCAATCCACTACATCTACAAGGGTATCAAATTGGGACTCCTCAATACGAATTGAGGTTAAACATAAAATGAACGAACCTTGTGAGCCATTCGTAACATTTAGTTTTTTATACCCTTCGATGCGGCGCTGAGAACCTAAAATTGACACTTGGTGTCGGTGTCTTCGGTACGTACTGTGTCACAGTAGCCCGTAATAACGTATTTTATTTCATAGGCAGACAATGAAATCCATCACTTCCAGTCGGCAGACAGTGGAGAGGGTATTGTTACACTATCTGACGCGTTTCCTTGGTTTTTTCTATTTTTTATGGAAAGACTTCATGTACAGATTCTTCTCGGAATCTGTAGTGTTCCCCATGAGCTTACTACTTGTGGGACCTAGTTTGGCACCAATGGAACCCCACCTGGCTGTGCAGTTACTTGGACCAGTCTTCTACCATCAACTTTCACCTCGAACTCGCCTGGTCAATTCCTGTTCTTTCTTCACCTTGATGATATTTTAAGATTATGGAAATAGTTCCCACTGCAGATACAAATTTTTTTGACTTTATGAGCATATCTAATTCAGGATGATGGCTACCGGAGAAAATGTATGGGTTCAGTTTTGTAAATATATATATGTTTGAACTTACAATCAATCAGTTACTGTTATACGAAATGGAATAGAAATATCCAGAAAGCATGATTATTAAGCATGATTATTAAATACGCTAACGTCCATAAGTTAAGACCGAGAAATCATAGGGCACGGTGATAATGTGTGCACTAATGGTACCTAGGGACAAAGTGCTACTGATACAAGTTATACAGAAAAAACCAGGCCTGGACGCAGGGTGGCACTGACGGTGTGTGTGGCCGATGGCATACGCATCGCAAATAAGGGGAGTGATACCCTCGCGTGGCCATACTGGATTCTCAACGGGCCGTCCAGCATGGCTTGAGGTAACGCAGCACATTGCTTGACAACCACCCATTGGAGGTCAATAATGGTGTGTAGTGATGTTGCAGGGATGCAGTCCTTCGGTCTAGAGCGTTCCGAGCATGCTCAATCGAATTTAAGTCCGGGGACCGAGGTGGTACTCTAGAATCGTGATGTTATCATGTTGGAGGTACTCATCCACCAGGCCATTCCCGTGTGGGTATGCATCATTATCCATCAAATGGAAACCAGGTCCGTATGCACACTAAAAGCCTCACATACTGTTGCAGGGCGTTATCCCTATAAACACCAGCAGACACGAAACCCCTAGGAAACACTTGCAGTGGATTAGATGCTCGTAAGATAAAGCAGCAACTGACAAAAACACTGGCACCACCATAACGGTCGCTTTCTAGAATTTTAGCAGAGTTGCAGCACGTTCCAGAGGCGCCCGACGTGAACAGTCACTCTCCAAGATAAACTGCGCGACTTATCCTTGAACAGGACATAGTTGCTGGGTCCAATCACGATGACTAGATTCAGTCAGCCACGCGATGCCTTGGGTGACGGGAATGCATTTGGCTTGTCGCCGAGCATTCAGAACGACCTCTCGAAGCCAACGGTCTATTTCCCGACAGGAGATATGTGATCCAGAGGGCGATGCGAGTGCAGGCGCTGTGCTCGTTGGAAGTATTCTGGGTTCTTGAGGCAAGGCAGAGATCTGGACGCTTGATTGTAGCAAATGGTCGACCTTGCCCGAGCTGTCATTGAATGTTTCCTCCTCTCTGGACGCTAAGCAGACGTGCAATTCCTGACCCACTTGTCGTGGACTGTGGCTGGCCATGATCTGATCGCGCGTAATGTCATCCACATGTGTTCTCTGTGCCGTCCTGCTCGAATACTGTGTGACAAATGCAGAAAACACACAGTCAGAACAGCTTCACCCAAACCTCTACCTACATTGATAGTTTCCAGCACACTAAGTGGTCTTGTACTGAGCTGCCAGGTTTATCATTTGTGTTGTGCAACTACAGTTTAGTCTACACATCTTTGCCATGACGCAATAATTTCTCGTGGATCTCGAAGATCCCTTAACTTATGAACATGAGTATAGTGTTGTCAGATGCTTTGAAAGTGAAAAAAAAAATTCTTAATTTGCAGAAAACTGGTTCGTTTATCCCGTAAGAAGAAATGCAGTATCGGAGACGGTTAATGGCAAGCAGTAAACAATACAGTGCCGTTATTCTGAATGTTATGTGCGCTAACTCGGTTATATGATTATAGGCTGGGGAAGCAATCCTTGTTCAAAACTTAAAGCGTAACATTTGATAGTAAACTCAACTTTGAAGGACACGTTGGGTAGGTGGTAAGAAAAGGTGTCTAACTCCTTCATCTGTTAGAGGGTGTGATGAGGGGATGTACCACAAAATTTAGAGAACTAAGTTACGATACTTTAGTCAGGCCATTGCTTGAGCATGGTGTTGTAATTCGGGACCCACATTTTAGGTATCAAATACAGGTGTTGGAAGAGATGCAAAGGAGAGCAGTTAGATTTGTCTGGGGAAATTACTGATGAACACATTCAGTAATTTATATTATAACGGTACTGGGATGGCACTCACTATAATACAGCAGCAGGCTTAAGAAAGCGCTTTGAGTGTACAAGGTTAATGAGGCTTGGAAAGATATTAGTGGAAGAATTAAGAGCAGCACATGAAAGGGAAAAGATGACCATGACAACAATCTGGCACTCTATTTCGGGCATAAAGGAGTGAAGGATTGGGATAAATTACCAAGAAAAGTGATGAATAATTTACCAAAACCCTGAAACAATTTAAAATTAAAATACGTAAAAGACAAAAGAAGGCGGGTACAAAAAAGAAAAAAAAGGAGGGTGTGCAGGGAAATTATTACGTAGCATGCGCTTCATCACAATTAAATTAAAGTAATGTGTGTACAAACCTGAAGACCTTTCAGAAGCCGTTAATTTATCACAGAAATAGAGCTCGTGTATGTGTACTGAGCAGATTGATACGTAGAGAGAAAATTTTACCTGTGTTAAATTGTACATTTTATCCTACTCCACAAGCCATGACAGTTTTCAAAATCGTAGGGGAAACACCAAATTCTGCTGCTTAATCTAACCTTTTTGTTTAATTCGTGGCATCTGGTATTCAATTCAGCACGTTTAACTATATCTGAAAGCATAACAGAAATGTAAATATATACAGGGTGTCCAGAAAAGGACTCCCTGATTTCAAAATTAAATATCTCGAAAACAAAGATCGATAGAGGAATGCAGTAAACGGTATGTTTATCGTGACAGCTGTAAGAAGTGTATACAGCAGTTTGAAATAATAGTTACAAAAGCTGCTAACAGATGGCGCTGTAATCGCCATACGTAATGCCTAAATAGTGATCCGAAGCTCAGGGCGATCAGTTCCACCATTGAAACGTGAAAACATTTTGAAAACATTGTGATGTGATTGTTTGCAAAAATTGTTTTCATACGATTATTTCACTTATGTATGCTGATATGAGCTGTACAGCGTACAGCGCCATCTGTTAGCAGCATTTGTAACTATTATTTCACATTGCTGTATACACTTCTTACAGGTGTCACAATAAACATACCGTTTACTGCATTCCTCTATCGATCTTTGTTTTCGAGATATTTAATTTTGAAATCAGGGAGTCCTTTTCTGGGCACCCTGTAACACCGGCATATCTACCAGTGAGTCGTCTTTAGATGACGTAACATGTGTTGAAGCAATAACACGCTTTCCTAAAACAGCCTTATTTCGGTGGAACACTTTGGTAAATTCGTTCAATGTTTTGCAAGCTAGAAGTAAATAGATAGACTGGATGAAGTTAAAGCGTTAGAACAACCTGTTCCGAGAAGGTAGCTGTTATGCAATAGAGCTTGCGAAGTCGACGAGGAAGTACGGACATAGTTATTTTACAAGATTACAGGCCTTACGCAAGGAAATAGCTAGCTCTGTAGCTGACACAAGTACGTTACTTAACCAGTAGTTGGTTCCTCGTTCGCTTGCTGCCTTCATATAGCTGAATCTTTGATTATTTCCAAAGCAGATTACTGTGACAAATATCCATCGACATTACTGCATAAACAGCACTCCGTACTTGCCTGAGGGTGGACTCGAACCCGGTACACACCAGACAGAAATTCACAGGGTTTCAAACAAACTCCTCCTCTGCCCAAATTTTTTCTTATGGCTCTGCGCCTCACCGACGTCGATGTTATTAGAGACGGGAAAGGACTGGGGATAAGGTACAGGAAGGAATTCAGTCCTTGCCTTCGAAGAAACCACCCCGGAATTCGACTGGAGTGACTTGGCAAGCAATGGAAAACCCAAATCTGCTTGGCTGGACGCTGCCTTGAACCCGCGTGCCCCCGAATGCGATGCCGCTCACCCCGCGCCCTCCGTGCCTTGTTACTATTCTCGTCGCAGCAGATTGTTTGTTTGTTTGTGGACGAGGCGGGGCTCGCTGCTGGGCGGGTCCCTGCGGTCAGAGGTCAAGGTTACACAGTGGCATTTTGGAAGCGTTGAAGTATCGCGAATAAGGGTAACTGAAATAAAGGACTTCGGGGGGCTGTCTTTAAATCCTAATTCAATCGTAAGTATAACAATATACAGTACTCAACATCAAACATCGGTAAGAACAACCAGTGTTTACGGCACGCACTCGGACTTCAAGCATTGGTACAGACCGAATCACAAAATGACCTTGGTGTTGTGATAAACAGTTGGCTGAAGTGTGATGACCGTGTTGAAAAATAAAAAAAAAATTAAAACAACAAAGCAAGCCAACTTAGCTATTTGCTAACATCTAAAGTATTTTTCATTATTCGAACTAGATACGTTTACGCAATCTTACTTATTACTTATTACCAACATTTCAGAGCCGGATTAAGATAGTGTGGGGTCTGTACCAAATTCGAACAAGAGGACATTCATTTGCTTTAGGCATTAAAGTTTAGAATATAAAATAAAACAGCACATTTACCAAACTACCTTTCGTGATTTAATGTGGGCAAATTTAGAGATAACGCTTGCCAAATCAATATTTCTAAGTAAATCATTTGAAACTTAGGGGCCTGTATCATTTACTAACTATTACCACGTGGCTTATCTACTGCAACATATCAATACGATATAAGCATGCAGAATCGCTACAGAAAGGATATTTCATGCATCATACAAGGAAGAGGTAGACCATATGGGACAGAAATTAACAAGATTCTTAATGGACCGTATGGTGTAAATAGTTATGAGACTTTTTCTACTATACGGAAAAGTCCAGTTCAAAGAAAATAATATTAACATTAGAAAAGAAGTTTTTGACGAGACGAATGAATGTATTTCACAACAAGAAGAATAGTTGATGTATGGAATCAGTTACCACAGTCAGTGATAAATTTTACAAATTTGTAAACGTTAAAAAAGTAACAATACACAGAGGTGAATTGCACAAATGTATAGAGACAGGAAAATCGAAATTAATAAAATAGTTATAACTATAAAATTATTGTTTCGTTCTGGTGCTGTTTGATCACCCTTAATACGTGGATAGCCGTCACTTTTGCCGTGGAGTTTAAGAAGCACCATTTTGGACTCGTGGTGGTAAAACTGGACCACGTTCAAATCTCTGACCTAGCATATACAAAATACGTAGTATCGATAGACTGAAATTATCGGCGATAAATACTGCGAAAGAGTTCTAAAATAGAAAAAGTTCAGCTAAAGTAGAAATCTGTATATGAGGTAATGCAATACAAAACTGGTGACACAAGATTTAATGCAATACGCCGGAGATGTGAAGACGTAGGAATCTAAACACCATAATGGCTACACATTTATCTCGATGATATGTATAGAAAATGACTAATTAAGATCAGATAAATGGCGTGCATTACTTTTCGATCACAGACTTCCTACTTCAATTCGCAATTACAAGAACATCCTGAGTTGCGTAATAATTTTTCTACAAACTCAACAAGCTTAGTAGTAATATTCACGTCAGAAATGTAAGATGCTGTTGTCTGAAAAAAACAGCTCCTGAGTAGCACCTGAGTACTTTAGTCACTGAAGAGGGTTACACGCACACACGCGCATGCAATTACTCCAGCGTACTGGATATGCGAAATACACAGCGTCACATAAGTGGTTTTCTATAAAAGCAACATTGTTATAAATACCGACCATCAATAACGCATCTTGTTATCGATCGTGTAAATTGTTTGTGTATCGAGCATTCAGGATCTAGAACACAAATAAAGAACCTTCAGTTTTATCATCTTCGTATTCTAATGACATCTAAACTATTTTTTTTAATCAGACACAACTGTTAACTCGCCAGTGTGTCTCTGTGTGCGGGGGATCGGGGAGGTACAACGGACCGAGCACGAGTCCAGGTACCCGCGTACCGGCCGTCCTGACTGAGGTTTCTAGGTGGTATCCCGCCGCTCTCAAGGGGAATGCCGGGACGATGCTCATCTCTGGCTCATAAATTACGTATTTCAAAATACTTGCCGTCAGCTAGCGCATGCAGCCATAAAATCATAGCTCAAAATTTGACGATGGCAACGATGATGAAAACTTATCAAAGGCACGAGACCCAAAAATGTTGGAAAGAGGTTGTGACACCTCCTTACTCTCGCCTCTGTCTGGTTCCAGCGTACAAGCAGGTTGCTTCATCGCTCGACTCTTCTCTTCACCAAATCAAACTTTAATTTCTTCTTTTCTTAATTTAATTCTATTTCTTATTTGCTACAATGAGAGGTTTTATTGTTGTCCAGATAATAATGCAAAATGCCAACTAACTTCATTTATTACGTTTTTGTTGCAGAACAAATTAAATCACAAATTCTTCACAAAGTTCTTTTTATACTATCCAAACTCTATGCAAATCTTTCATACCACTCAATCATTGAAGTGGAGGCTGGTGCCTTACCACCATACAATCCTGTGCCATGTCTATAACGTTCAGCAACTTCTCGCGGACTGCAATGTATGTACTACAGCTATGTGGCGAGTGTGTCGTTCGGCAGCCAGCCAGCTAGCGAGCCTTTCTTGCGCCGCAACAACAATGGATTCTCTAACTCCAAGGCTTCATTATCACTATTTGAATTACTAATGTAAGAAAAAACAGAAAATTTATAATTAACTTTAAAACAAACAATTAGCAATTTGAAATATTAAGTATCGGTACGGGCTGGCTACATGTGGCATTTATGTCACAAGGTGACGTGAAGAAGAATCAGATATAACTGTTACATTTAAGTGAAATAACAATGCTCAAGGTTGATCCAATTCAAGGTACATTAAAGTTAAATATATATCTATTTTCAGATTTCGTTCACATAACTGTGACGTGGTCTATTTACGATAAGTGATTTTTTTTTTTTAAAATGCTGAAAAGGTTTGCGATGACCATCGCATCGGCAATGTATTTACAGTCCAGTACAACTCGATACGTTATCGAGGTGTCGATATCTGACAGAAAGCCTCCGGGAAGGCCGTACGTTCTCCGATATCGACGTTTCCATACACGAGTCGACGTCCATTCACGATATACAATCTGAGAGCGTGCCCTAGAAGGTAGTATTAACGGTGCTTCCAAAGATACACAATACATCCCTTCAGCGAACCATTCTTGAAACATCTAACTGAATAAATAATAAATGAAATTATGGTAGAAATATAAAATTATATTCTAAGAACATGTGAGTGATGCAACGACATGATTTTTTTAATGTGTATAAATCTGACATGAGACTAAATATAGTTTCAAAATAATTAACGGTAACTTTTGTGTGGTTTCTGTTTCTATCCAGAATGATGTTTGATGAATCTGATGTTTCATGTTTGAACTAGCTGCGATGTTACTACGATGAAGTTTGTCTCTCCGCACTTTTAACTTACTTAAGGTCTTCTGGTGAGACGTGACTCAAGGAATTATGACAAAACTCGCTGCATGATGAGATATATTACTCTTACTACTTTAAGATCACCAGTCGCCTAGAGGCAGAATAATACACTCACCACCGCAAATAACGAGGAACGAACCGTGCTCTAAGTCACTGTAGCAGCACGACCACGTCGCAAATGGAGTGCTCTCACGTCGACATCATTAAAGGCGGAAGATTTCTTAAAATCTGCACCGAGGAATAATGCTGTTTGTAATTTTCGTACCTTCAGGCCAATAAAATTTTTCAACGAAACAGGTCGTGTTTGGAATAATGTTAGAGATTTCATTTCTGTAATTATTGCGAAGATCCTCTTACCTAACAACTCTGTATTCTTAAAATCAATGTAGGGCGAATTCTTAAATTATTATCTGAGCAAACAAACTATCTCTTTAAGTTTTTGCTTGACAAATCCTGAATAACCTTATATATTTTACATTATGTCTATTTTTATATATATATATATAAAAAGAACATGTTTACGTCAGTGTAGATTTCGGCTAATGCTACCAAATAATTGATCTTAAATCAGATGATTATGGAAGAAACGCAGACCGCAAATTGAATTGTAGTATAGTGAATTTTTGAAGTTTACTTTTCTAACAGTAGAACAGATTTATTTGTTTTTGAAACCTCTTGCTGTTAAAAGTAAATGTATTAGAAGACAGTTTCCGAATGTTGCTGCAACCCGCAGCGCCTGTTCCCTCTGACGTCACGCGAGTTGGGGGCAGCCGCCCACGCAGGAGCACGCCACTGAATCCTGCCGGCAGTGCTGTTGTACTCCACCATTTTCATGCACTGAACTTTACCAGTGTTATCCAGTGACTTGACTAAAAGAATATGGCTTCGAATTACGTTTATACCGTATTATCCAGGAATCAGTAACAAGAAATTGTAAAATTTATAAGTATAGCTCATAAATTTTCAGTAAACGAAACTTGTCGTACACGGTTCTCATTCTTAGTGTGAATTCGGCGCCGTACTTCATTTGTTTCGTTTGTTATTTATACGCACTACACTGATTTCCTCTACTATTTTTCTGATCCGTAAAACCTAG
This sequence comes from Vandiemenella viatica, assembly GCA_031002005.1. Classification (NCBI taxonomy): domain Eukaryota; kingdom Metazoa; phylum Arthropoda; class Insecta; order Orthoptera; family Morabidae; genus Vandiemenella; species Vandiemenella viatica. The sequence continues at coordinate 43,590,771 of CM061920.1, read as the reverse complement.
CAGGTAACAACGGCATAGTTAGATTTTGTTTTCCGTTAGAGATTCCGTCATCAGATCTTAGGCAACTTCATTTTTTTCATATTTCGTAAAATATAATTAAAATGGCTGAATGATACCGAATATGGCGAGTGAGCAGTAACATTGGCATTAGTGAGGACGCGGGCTCAAATCCTCGCCGGCAATCCTCATTTCAGAAATCAGTCCTTGTGTCTTATGTCATCCGCTTAGAGCAAGTTGAGTTGCTTGTTCCCAGTTATTTCTTAGTTGTATATAAAGAATTTAAAACAAATCCACCAACTAACAACTAAATTAAATATTTATCTTTATACTTACAACGTGCGAGGTGGCTGTATATTTGAACATATTATTAGTACTGTAACAAAGGTACATTACATATATACATTGCGGGTTGTTGCGCAAATAATGCACACCACTTACTGTCTTAATAAGAGCAATTATGAGTAGGTCCATAACAACACTTGTTGTTGAAACAATAACATTGTTTGCCGGAACCCATCAACATTCTAAATCCTATATTTGCTTCGACTGCAGTGGTTAATATAGTACCATCAAAATTACTACACTTATCTGGAGCTACCATTATTGATTCCAATACCTTATTTGTTTACAAGAAGTGTTGTTCTTCAGCAAAACCTACCACATGAAGTACAATGTATTTGGAAAAAAATACCTGTAACCTACGTATGAATTCTAACTTTGAGACAACACTAATGATATATTCACACGATGAAGCCCCAGTCATAAGGCCGAAATGCGTTGGGAAATAAATATTTTGATATCGGAAATAGATATGTAAGAAAGGAGGTTGATTCATAAATAACGATTAGGAAAAGATTTTAAAACTCTACCCAGTGACAAAAACAATTACAAAAGTTTCATTAAATTTTATACTCATGTCAAGAAACTGATTTCGGATTTTTGAACAGATTTGCGCGTTTTGGAGTTTATTAACCAAACCTTACACCGATTTTAACGTTTCATCATAAAGGTTTAAATAAAAACGATTTAAAAACACTCGCCCTAAAAATTAAAATAGTCAGTTCAAAAATTACGTTATAATAATAAGGTCGTTATCAAGATATCAACATGAAATCTATTCATACTGTTCGCATATTTCCAACTTCTCATTCATGGACTTTGTAACGTTTTTCCGATTTCTGGCGGCACTTGTCTTCATATTTATAGTCATTTCACTTGTTTGACGAAGTGTGTAAGTTTTCATAACGTACAGTTTGTTGGCTGCTATGTTTTAACTACCTCGAGAAACAATAAACGTTGCCTTCACACTCGCTTACACTCAACACGTCGGTAACTGAGCAAAACGTTGAATGTTTTTGTGTGATGTAGAATCAATTGCCTATTTGTTACTTAAGATAAAAAAGTTTTTGAATTAATTGCGGCACAGTTGATACCCCCGTCGCCTGCTTGCTAATTCTGGTCCTTCTTTTTCGTACGCTCTTTGGCCAGTCCTTTGAGCTGGTCACGTGAAATAGGCAAGGCGGCATCTTACAAAAAGCTCTTTCAGGTCTTTTCATCCGAAAGAGGTTCCTGCGGCGCATAGAATATAAAGCGGGACACCATCTCAGAGGGCTGTGGCCGAACCAAATCGTTACTAGTACTAGTATTCACATCTTGTTACATAACTCACTGTAACACACGGAATGACTATTTACTGTTTGGAAATGAGGTTGTCTGATGCGTCTAACAGAATTAAGGCGCTCGCTACTGAGACCGTAAGGAACTTTTCCATACAGTATTTAAACTGAAATTATGATACCGAGTTTCGTAAATTTTTATGGTGTTACAAAACTCAACAATTTTATATCAATGCATTAACAATAAAGCATTGACAAAACATGTTGGGCGCTTTGGTTTTCTGAGAGTGGTTCAATCTCACAAAAAGGAATCCTCGTACATGACTGTAGATCCATTTTCAACAAAAACATTTCTCTGATACTCTCGCACCGTCCAGCGTTAAGTAATTATATCGTCAAGATGACATTTTAGTTTTCTTCTTCATTATTCCTCACTTGGCCAAGCATGTTTCCTTCTCAAAGAAGTAAGCTCTGTTGTGTGCTTGTTTTCACAACTAAAGATATATGAAGCAATTTCTATATTCTGATTAAAAAATTTATTTATGCTATTCGAAGTAAACTGGGTCGCTGGAGCACATAGACCGCTTTGCCACCATTTCGCCATAGAATTTATCTAACTTGCGGACCCATACCTTCTTCTTCGTGAATGTTATTATGTACAATTTTACTAACCAACTGACAAATATGGTTAGAATTATCATTATCAATGCTGTGTAGTAATACTGCAGAAAAGTTGTGTCTGAATTTAAAGTTTATTTCCAAAAGGTTAGTTGTAATGCACATTACTTGTGGTAGGGATGCCAGAACCTTCAAATTTGGAATTTTTGTTTGTTTATCCGCCCATGGCTGAAAACGTAACGTACAGATTTTAATGAAACTGCACGGGGTGATAGCTTATGTCATGGGCACACGACACAGTTTATCCAGAGTAGTAACTCAGTTCCCAATGATACACAGACGAAAACCGTAGATTTTGAATTTTTTATCCGTCTCTCCACGCATACTCAACTACTAATAGACGGATTTTAACGAAATGACACACAATGATGGCATAATATGTTAACATGTAAGATACCTCATAGTCCGAAAAATAACAAATTTCTCAATGATATTGAAGTTTTGTCTACATCACTTAAAAACTAACGAATGCATTTTAAATAAACTTCTCATATTAATAGCTGAAGTTATGAGTTAACACATATGATACTTTTTATCTAAGTCAATAACATAGTTCTTAATGATATACATGCCAAAATCGTAAATTTTCGAACCTTAGCATGTGTGTGCGAGCCACGCAAAAATTAATTAATAGATTTCAGTGAAACTCCTCGTAGTGATGGCCTATGTCATCGGTTAACATGTAGGATAGTGTTTACCCTGATTAGTACAGTGTTTAGTCCATGATACAGGGGATAAGACCGTATACTTCGTTTTTTTTTATGTTTGTGCACTGATCAAGCAATTACCAACCATCTAAACGGAACTGTTCGTAGTGATAGTTAACTTCATGTTTCGTCGACGTGCTGAGAAATAAAAAAAAGAATCGCTAATTTAATTATTCCGTAATAAAATTTATCCATTTAACATTGACTGGTGGAAGCATTCTCTCAGTAGAAATGTTTACCATGATTAACTATACATGTGGTGGCGATGTGTTTGAATCGGACGAACTATAACAGACTGAATAAGACTGGAGGTTATCTCATCGTTTTATAAAGATATAATTCTCTTGGGTTACTAGCCGACTGAGTCCCTTGCTGAAACGCGACTTTTCGGCGAACATAGCTTGCAGTCACTTGACAATGACGGCGGAGACTATGATCGTCGTGTTTCATCAAGGGCTCACTCGGCTAGTTACACGAGGAAATTATATATATATAACACACATTCTTTGCGATTCAATTATGTATTTTATATCATACTTTATGTAGATACAAATGTAGCAATATGTAAGTAAACAAGCCAGGAAGCTGCACTTCAGATACTGGTGATGCTCTCGACGTCGCAGAACCGCAAAACCCGAAGCCTACAAACATAGTGAGCTGAGATGTACGAAGGAACCGGGTTAACAGTTGCTTACCCTGTGCGTAGGGGAAAAAATCCTTAGTAAACACTGTGTAAAATTATTTCAAAATATATTGTCGAAGCCATTCCATTAGAGATGGCATTACAGCAGCACGCGTACTATCGACGGCAGCCCTATACAGAGCCATGAATACAGGAGTCCGCAACTTGCACGAATGGGCAGCTGAATTATTCCGGCTGCTCCGACCCGTTTCCCATCTTGTGTGTGCATTCTGCTCTTTCTCCAGCCGCTGCATACTATTCCAGTTCACTACCCTCGAACTCGTCTGAATACGGAATGATTTATTCAGCAAAAGCATCGTATCTCATACGTACAGCAGTGACTCTTTTATGGACTAAACAGGTCAGTCAATTATTGAAATTAGTTTTATTGTTTGTTTTTTTATTATTATTATTTTGTTCAAAATTTCTTTCCACATTGTCGATCCTTTCAATGCGCACAAAGTAAACTGATTTCTTCTACCTCTCTTTGCGGCCCCTAAATTTTTCAGTGTACACCAAAGAAGTCATGGACAACAGTAAGCGTTTAAAATGTAACGATGCAAGAATTTACTTGGCCCAACTTATTTAAACGAAAAAAAAGCATCTTCAGTATCATTTGATATCTAACGATATATTTACGACTTAACATGATGAAAACTAGCAATCACATCTACAGTTCCATTACTGTGTATAACGGTGTAAAAATACGGCAATGGTTGATGTATTTCTCAGTTACAAATAAACAGTTATCTGCATATATTACACAATACAGCAACTATGACTCTCGAGTAACAGAAATTTTATGTGAGAAATCACATCTTTTCTCTGACCAAAAGCACTCTGAGAATAAATTTATTCATTTTCATTTGAGACACTGTAACAGCCCTCAAATCTAAAATTAAATGTATTGGTATTTTATGAAGCACTTGTGGTAAGATAATGTTTGGTTGAATATGATCTGGTATGTTTGTTTTACAATTTCCGATAAATCAATGTATATAGACTTTATCTTATGAAAAGAAATTATTTAGAGACCATTTAATATGTTTAAGAACAGAATTGTGCAAGCGAATTGCTTAAATGTTTGTAATTCCAAGTATTAATGCAAGTTAAGATGTCTAAAGGATAATTTGCAACAGTTTAAAATGATTTCTGTGAATAATTTTGTGTTTAAGTATCTTTAATTTCCATTTCTGACCATTTTGTATTGATTGTATATGATTATGTATTAATTCTGATTGTTTTTAATATTTTTCAATTGTTTAAGTATTATTAATGTTCGAGAAATATCTGTCGGAATTTTTTGAAGTGTTCTAGAAATTTCGGTGGAGTTTATATAAAGCGATCATCCAAGACAGAGAAACAGTTTTTTGGCAAAGTTTTCACCGACTCAAATTACGTCGACGAAGAACTGTATTGTCTGTTGAAAAAGTGTTGTACACAATCGCTGGATTGTGTGTATCCATGTAAACAGTATCGTTGACGGCGTGTTTCTATGCAAATAAAACAAATGTTAAATTGAACTTTATGGTGGACTGATTATTTATCATATTAATTAAACCACCAACAATCTTATAACACATTTTGGATATTTCCAGCAACTTCGTTCACGTAGGGTGTTAAAGTATAGGCCTTCCTCTTAAATTGAATGTGTCACAATTAGCACAACGCCAATGTGGCAAAAAAAAACTAATACGATGCGTGAATCACATCCAACAAAAAAATGTTTACTAACTTGTGAAAACTTTTATCTTTAATTTCTCAGCTTTCCAACTGCACATCAAAATGAAACATACAATATTTTACTTGCCGAATGGTAAGGACATTAAACAATTTCTTTTTTACCAACAAACATTTACTGCAAGTAAGAGCAAAATCGGCCAGACAGAATCGCAGTCAGTAAAAGATAATTGCATCTAGCAGTGGAATATAGAAATTAGACTATGGCGTCACGTAAACAAACTAAAACATTACAATCCCCCTGAATAACTGCGAATATGAGTTGAATATGTTAAGTGTTTTGTCAGTGATGATACTTTTTGCTCACGCATTGCATACCATATAAGAAGAAGATAGACTGTGAATTACATAGCCGCTCCACCCATCTTCGGTGTTTGCACTGCTTGCTAGTGAATTACATAGCCGCTCCACCCATCTTCGGTGTTTGCACTGCTTGCTAAACCTAACGATCCCAAATCCTATTTCTTTTATCTTGCCGCAAAGCATCTATCAAAACCGCTTATTAAATGAATTTGCATACGTTCTTTTTGATAGAATTTGTAACAATATGATATGACAAAACTAATATGTAATTGTAATGATATTCGATTCTTGGCTTACACCCAACATGAACGATGTTAATGGCTCAGGTGGTGTATTCAATTCCGGCAAGACAACTATTATTATTATTATTAATTTTAATTGCGATATACACATATATATATTTTAAATTTTCTTTTATAATTTGAATGTTAAATTCCTCCCCAATTTACTTTTCCGATTTATAAATTCTAGTTTTAAATTCCTTAAGTGTTTTTGTAAATTATTTATCGCTTCACTTGGTAATTTGTTGCAATCCCTGACATCTTTACCAACAAAAGAAAATTTTCCCACTTCCTTATGCATGAAATCGAGCGCCAGCTTGTGATCATGGTCGCCTTTCCACTTCCATCCACTATTCCCAATTCTTTGACCAATATCCCTCCAAGCCCCATCACTAACATATGCCCTGTACATTCCCGGCACTCTCTTCACCCTCCTCCTTTCGTCCAATGAGTCTCTTTTCCAGTTCCACGAATTTCACTAATCGTATATTTTATGGTAACACATTAATAAGTCGAAACCTACAAAAATTTGCCTATCTGTATGATAATTAACTAAAAGTGTATAAAGTAAACTTCGAATATGTGGAAATGAAGTAAAATCACTCAAAATGTGGGTAGATGAATATATGTTAATACGCAAGAAATATACGTTATTACATGTTGATATTTATTCCGTGTGTTTCTTACTCTTAATTCTTGCCCCAGGCTGCATTTCAACCTAACCACAATTGTTATTAGCAAAAAATTAATCTAACTTGAATGCCTGTATCAAACATCGGTTACGGTAGACGCCATGTTTCATCCTGGGTGATAGGATTCCATGCAATATATCTCTGCAAGAAATCCACTACGTTAGCTACGCACAGAGAAATTGTAAATGGTACTGATTTTCCATTTATTAAGTATCTGCTATTCGTATATGGAAACCAGTTTTAATCCAACAGTGAGGACTTAAAAATACCTGGAATGAATATCAACAGCTATTAACGTGTATTTCTTACGTAATAACATGTATGCATGTACCCACATTTCGAGTGATTTTACTTTATACACTTTTAGTCAAATATTATTGCCTAAAGAACGTGTGTACCAAATTTCAGATCGTTAGGACAATATTTGTAGGTTCCGACGTATTAACGTGGAGCCTATTTTATTAATAGTTTCATTTTGACTTTAGTGTTGCCAACCGAAAGCAAAGCACACTTTTACCGAACATCATAACAAATTGAGTAATCTCACACTTTTTCCGTTTTACCATTTTTAATGCTCTTATTTAATAAATTATAACCTCACTATAATAGACATCAACAGAATTAATTATTTATTTAGCATTCACGATATAGAAAGACCTACCACAAATCTCATATAGGTATTCAAAACATGGAGGAAGGACAGCGAGTTCCGTTAACTACGCGCTAGGATAATCTCTGGTTCAGAGATAATAGCTATTATGATATAACTACCGCTTTCTAAAATATTTCTTTTATATTCTGTCCCGCCGATAAACTCCCTTTGGTAATTAAAAAATTCTTATTTTCTCACGTCATATAGAAAATAATTCCAGACATTAGTTCAACTTAACAACATAAATTAGAACGAAAGATATTAATATCATTATCTTTGCTTCTTTTTTCCTTACCTTTGCGTCTTTGTGCCTTGCCTTTGCTTGTTAATCGCGGTCAACATTACCTAATTCGGCGCCACCTATCGGAATGAATCATATTTTTAAAAAATCTTTCGCACCACCTCAATCATTTCGTGTGAACATAACCTTAACTAGTCCAGTTGTTTACATATAAAATATTAGGCGTGCGCATCATCACGGATAAAGATAATACTGTCATGCGGCTTCACATTTTACTTTATCTAATAGAAAAAAAAATATGTATAGCAGCGAATGGGAACTATAATTCTTACGACAGGTTCATTCAGCATGCGATAAAAGGAAGAGAAACCAGTCTACGTCTGTGGTCTTAGAAATAATTACGACATCTGAAACGTTTCCTTCGCGTTTGCTTTTTTCGCTAACTGTGAGCAATGCAACGACAAATTTGCAGCAGGCTCGCCGATACGAATCGTTGGAGCTCAACAGCCAGGACCGGATTATTGGCGGCAATATACATTTACAACCCAGCCGACGAGATAAGCGGCAAATTGAGCGTGTAATTATTCAGCCAGTGCCATACTGACAATCTCTCAGCCACAAAGGTGCACCAAGCCGTCACTAACATACTGCACTCTGTGCCCTGTTTATCAAACTTACGTTCTGTAAAACTCAGCATGTACGACTTATAAAGACGGCTTGATCGAACCGATAAAGGGAGCGTTCATAAACTACGTAGCAAGCCGTCACTAACATACTGTACTCTGTGCCCTGTTTATCAAACCTACGTTCTGTAAAACTCAGCATGTACGACTTATAAAGACGGCTTGATCGAACCGATAAAGGGAGCGTTCATAAACTACGTAGCGAGCCGTCACTAACATACTGTACTCTGTGCCCTGTTTATCAAACCTACGTTCTGTAAAACTCAGTATGTACGACTTATAAAGACGGCTTGATCGAACCGATAAAGGGAGCGTTCATAAACTACGTAGCTTCATTTTGGCTTCTTGTGTTCGGGGCTGGTTGGCACATAGCCAAAAGTGGGAAAAAAACGAATAAACTGAGTGCAAAGAGCAAACTCTATTTCATGATTCAAGCGAGGAGGCGAGCCTAGCTGTGAGTTACGCTGATACAGATGGTAGCTTTTACATGACAGTAGCACGACTGAGTCAGAGCCCCGCAATCAGTGGCCAAGAAGTGGGGCTATCTAGCCCAGTTAGCATCGCTCCAGAAGATGATAATGGTGAGGTCAAAAGCAGAAGAGTTAAAATAGTCACAGCTCAAGAATAACTTGTAGCGGTTACCTATGATGGTGCGCGGTATACAGGAATCGTAACACCACTGGACGAAACTGATGCTGTAATTAAAACTATGGTAAAGTGTGGTAAGTTTTGGATGTGGTCAAAAAAGGTAGATGAAATTTAGTGCAAACATGAAAATGTGAGGAAAGGTCCTGAGCCACAACCTATGAGTCAAGCTCAACAAACCTACCTCGTCAACATGAAGCATATTTGACTTAATTCCAGTATTTACAGTCTCTTGTTTCTTTTAGTTTCTCTCAGGCATATTTTCTGCTTCCTGTTTTCTAGTTTTTTAAAAAAATATATGCAAATGAGTAACAATAGTTTATTTTTATTTACTTAAAGCATTTTTTTAACATTACAGTTACCTTCCGCTGGCTACGAAGTAGTGTCTCTGGAGTGGAGAGATACATTTTTTCTGTCAGTAGTATGCGAATTGTCGTAGAGTGAAGGCATTGGCCTATATACTTACTGTATGATGTGGTTCCGTATGTGTAACTGTGTTTAAGAAGAACTGAAGAACTGTATGTCATCGATAGGAACTGTGATTATAAAAGTGAAGTTTGAACAGTATTTAAATGAGCATTGAACGTCAAGTTGTGATAGTGGATAGTTTAGCTGGAAGGAGATATGCATTATAAGTTTCCTTTTGTAGAACTCTGTAATCTTTCGGATACGAAGTTTCGATTAGCCTTTACTTTGAAATTTGATGGTGGCCAAACCGTTCACAAGTGTTAACGTGCTTTATCAATAAACCTGTCGTGGACATAATTATTCTTAATAATGAACTTAGTAACCTTTATTAATTGTTCTTATAAATTGCTGTTTAGGACGACTTTGGTTTCATCGTCTGGCGACCGACGGCACAACAAACTATAAAATTAAATTAGTTTGCTTCTACAACTGTGTCTTTGAGAGAACCTGTTTTTTGCGAGTATTAATATACTGCTAACTTTAAAAGAAAGCATAAGAGTGGTCTTACATGTCTTAACGTGATCAGGACTGAAAAAAATATATTAATAAAATGCTCTTAAAATTTCCATGATTTCCAGGTTTGTTTCCTTTTGTTTTTTTCTAACTCATTTTTTTTTCTAATGTTTGATGCGGGCTACGCCAACAAACACCGTTCTGCGTGCCAATCACTATTTTTTCTTGGGGTTTCGCAATAAACCGTTGTCCTCTGGGTGGAACTTTAGACATCAACACGAACGTTTCAGTGCCCAGTTTGGAGAATCTTGTATCTCTGACAAATGCCACTTAAAATCATTCGTAGTATGGGCAGAAACGTGGTCGATTTGGAACAGTAATTTCTTCGAGTTTTAACATCTCACTATAGAATAATAGTACTCTGCACATACTTCGCACCACTCAATATAACTACAAGTCTTTTTTTGAATAAATCTTATTAATTTTTTTCCTCACTACTGTTTTCTGTTCCTAACTTCCAGAACAACAGAAACGATTGCATATAGTGGAAACAAACTTGGATTTCCTTCTAAGTTAATTATGCTGCTGAAGAGGAAGCGCAAATATACATAATCGCATAACTTCAGCCATATTAAAGAAAACATTACGAGTTGTGGCCTTTCGCCTTGCGTAAAGCAAAAAAAAAAAGGTTATTTTCGTTTTATTCATGTTTAAAGTAGTTACTGCCGTATGTAATGCATTCAGCTGAAGAGGAGTTAGGCTCCAAAGTAGTTCGATGCATGAGCGTGCGAGTTAGATGCGAGCAGATAGGACATTAGCAGCCGACTAGCCAGTTCCCCTCGGAGCTCCTAAAGCTGCTTTACGACACGTCTTTTGCAGTTTTAACTTCTTCGTTTGAGGGTTATAAATTTTTCTCTTCCAGCAGCGCTTAGGCCAATGACAACATTATTGCCTGCTTAACTTTTCAAGCAGTTCAAGCGATAACGGTGTCTTGGGCATACTCCGTATTGTCGGAGATCAAAATACATTTTATATAACATTTGAAAACTGTACATTAATTGTTTGAAATGAATATTGAATCCCTAAAATACTTATATCAAGAGATTTTTTGGTAGGAATATAGTCCATTGTGAACAGTTTAAATACAATGTTTGAAAAATTTGCAAAAATATCATCGACCGCTGCGCCTGGACTCCGCACAAAGTTTAGAGACAACATGATCCAATATTGGTTTCTTTATGTGTTCCTACGTGCGTTGTCTTCTACGCTGTCGTAAAGCAGATTCGGAAGTGTTATCAGCAAAAGCGAGCAATAGCAATAACAACAGTCACGATAACATTATCGGAGACCACATTCGTGTTTTCGCGTTACTCAGGTAACAAGAAAACTCATAAATAGGCAGACAGTATTTCGAATCGATTAACTTTATTCGTTATACTATTATTAGAAGTGTAAATATTAAATTTTAATCCTAGATAAAACATTAGTTGACTGTAAAAATTATTTTAATTCTTCTGCATGCCAATAGAAGAGCCGGCGATAGTGAGTGCCAATCTGCTGTCAACAAATGTTAAGGGGGAGAGACTTGATACGGACATAGATTCCTCTGATTCTCGTTTTAATTGCAATTGCAGGAATAAATCACAGTGAATAAGGGGTTAGTAGTTTCTATGCTATCCGGTCAGCGCTTCCTAATATCAATTGCAGACATTTCGACCAACATGCTTGGAAGGACGAAGCATGTCGGCCTAGACGTCTGGAATTCATATTAGGAAGCGACGCCAACCGGACAGCATACAAACTTTTTGCTCTGGCTGCAGAATCCTTTGACTGCAAGTAACGGATTCCTTCTTCAGAACCATACCAAGCATTTCTTGGAGATTTTAACGATAGAAGAGCGTCTGCACAGAATGCCTTGCTGCGTGGTTCGAGAAATGTAAATATGCGACTAAAGCGGTAATAACAAGGCTACGAATATAAGCGAAACCTTTCTTAACACGCGATACACCGAGAACCATATTCCTGTGGACCAGAGTGCTATATAAAAAAGTAGGTTTCTAACGGCATCAAAGGAATAGTTCCTTTTTTTTTTTAGAGCAGCCTTGGAAGACCATTGAAACTCGTAAATGGTAGTATGTGTCAGCCAGCTGAAGAAAGATATGAGTTAGCATTGTCATAGTACAGTAATGATTACAACAGATGGAAAATGTTGCTGAAGAAAATAATATAATTAGTGATAACTGTTTCGAAAGATAGCAGCTGGAAGTGAGAAGCAGAGAAAAATTCTACGAAAATAATTCTGAGCAGTAATCAGAAATTTCGAGAAAAGTTACAGAAGACAGTAAAGAGTCAGATTGCACAAACCTAGTGGTCTGTAGTTTTGGTAGCGTAGGACAGTTGCGAGTAAAAAAAAAAAGTGGGACTGGCTTAAGGACCGTAGAGGGGAATTTCGTGCATAGTTACCTCTGTGAATTTAATCACTATCACAATGGAATCTATGGATAGTTTTCCCCGAACAATGAGAGGGTCAGTGGGGCTGTTAGTGACAGTGAAGTGAACACTCGATGGATTGAAGGAGCTCAGATAGTCTTCTCATCTCTTTCAGACCTCTGCGACAGAATACAATATTCTTGTGGATTGTACTCCGCCGCGTAGTTATTTGCGATTGCTGAGTGATTGAAAACTGAAAGAGCAGTTAAATGTATTCATGGCGAAACCCCTAAGCTATACATTCTGAAGGCCTTCGTGACTTTCTTCAGAAGATGAACTGAAAGATGCGTTAGATCTCAAGAAAAATAGATGGAAGGATATCAGGATTTTAAACCTTCAGGTGAGATATTAATTTCTTCCCACCAATGCTTCCACACTTTTTGAACAATATTTTCTATTCCTATAAATTTCAGTTTTGTCCATGCCATAGTTTGGTGCGGAATGGTAAACTTCAGAGCTTCCAACGCGGTTCAAATCTCTGACAGGTATCTGAATTATACTTGAGAATATCTACCATGTAATTAATGTTTCGTTTCAGTTCTGCTTAATTCGTGTTGAGGTATATTACAAGTGTGCCTGACATGTATAAACTTGAAGCAATGCACGTATGTTGCACTAGAGTAAATAAATTGTCCAAAAGTAATTTAAATAAACACAAACGATATTATACACAAACGGGTGCTGTAACAACAGTCACAGTAAGACTGGTTGCTGATTCTCTCAGGACGTCATCCAATCAACTACTTGAATTCCTGAGCGCGCGCTGCCAGTAGAATGCGCCCCAATAAGAGGAAAAGATCCTTCCAGTTCGAATTCCAGGCCAACACGCATTATGACGGATCATCCATCTCTCCTTTCCCCGTAAGATGATCACTATACTTGCTATGGTAAAAAGTTAAGTCCTCTGATATCCGAGATGGTTCATTGATCATTTATTTTAATTTTACTGGTGATAAGAAATTTCTCATTAGTTGTGCAATCCTTTAAACGATTTTTACACTTTAACCTTCTGTAAAGTGCGGTTATCCATAATACTGACATTTATTAAGTCTAATTGTATTGATGATCTAATGGGTATAATGGTTTGCGAAAAACTATAATTGCCTCTTCCAACCAAATGTCAACCTCTCCTTCACGTGGTGCACCCTGTTTGCATGGACGAGACTCTGGTAACTGAGAGATTCCAGGTATATGGAGTTACCCACTGTTAGCCAACGGCCTCCTTAAAAGGAGGGAGGAAGAGCAGGGAGTGGTCCAGGGCACCCTATTGTCCTTGGGGTTTGAAACGGCCCCTAAAGGTGGATGCAGAAGGCAACGGGAAACCACTGCATTAAAAACCCAAAGAGTATCCCGAGGACACGTAATCCCCTCAACGTACATATAGTATGAAGGTTTTTTTTAAATATATATATATTTATTATTATTATTTTAATGGCTTTCGGCAGCTACGGCCATACAGCCAGCTCAATGTGATTATTATAGCTTGCAGTGAATCAGTCGTCATTCAGTGTTTATATATTGTATCTTGTAAGTATGGACAGCACAGCCAGGACTACCACGGCCAAAACAGTCTTGTTTGTAATGTAGAGGGAATGATCAATTGACTTTTGCACAAATACACGATGAATCATAACAATATTTGGGAGTTAATTTCCATATTAATGGTAAGCCAGGATGCTGCAAATTTGAACTGGCTCAGGACTGTAGTGGCTGAGAACATATAATTAAGTGAATGTTACTTAAAAGCAATTGTTATTACCCAGTAATCCGGTATAACTAAATGATAGATTACAGAAAGATATGTACAAACTGGATTAACTACAACTAACTGAATAATGGGATACTCTAAGAATAACTGGAATATTTCAATAAAAACCACTAGCACTATAACAACAATAAGCGACATTTGTGATTTAATATAACATTAAAATTTGTAATAGCAGCTGTAACTGTTATTACTGTAAGCAAGACTAAATGTAATATTATAGAATCAATTAGACAGTAAGTCAAAGTGTAACGGAACTGTATGCCAAATTCCTTGCATGTAAATATTTTGTACAAAACACTATGTAAATCAACAATGTAAAAATTAATACGTAGGGCCTAATTTAGTCACTAAGATATTAGGCTGTATAAATGAAGGGTAAATAAAAAAAATAAAAAAAAACCAGCACAGGACGGACAGGACATTCACACAGACACACAACACTTAACATCCATGCCCGCGGCCGGATTCGAACCGGAGACCTTCGGCACGCGGAGCTAGCAGGTATGTAGGCTTCTGCATGAGTAAAATATTCCAGTTGTAAAATTGTGCCCCCATCGAATTTCCGGGTGGGGACAGCTCAAGGAGGAGTCATCAGAATGGATAGAAACATTCTAAGAGTAGGAGCGTGGAAAGTTTGAAGTCTGAATAGGGCAAGTAGACTTGAAAACTTAAAAATAGAGATGGAACAACTTAAGTTAGATGTCGTTGGGATTTGTGAAATAAACTGGAAGAATGCACAGGATTTCTGGGGAATACAGAGTAATAAACAAAAAAGCTGTCAGTGAATTTACTATTGTAGGATTTATAATGAACAAAAGAGTAGAGAAACGGGTGAGTTATCATGAACAGTTTAGTGACAGTATTATGTTGACGAGGTTAGAAACTTAGCCCACCCCAACCACGTTAGTACAAGTGTATATGTCAGCATCACAGGACGATGATGAAGAAATAGAGAAAATATACTCTAAAATTGAAGAATTAATCCCATATGTGAAGGGGAATGGAAATCTAATAATCATGGGTAATTGGAATGCGGTAGTGGGAAAAGGAAAAGATGGGAATACTGCAGGAACCTTTAGTCTAGTTGAAAGAAATGAGCGAGGAAGCAGGTTGTTAGAATTTTCTGGAAAGTATAAACTAGTCGTGGCGAACACACTATTTAAGAATTATGCAAGAAGTATATACACCTAGAAACGTCCAAGGAATACAGGTAGGGTTAGTTAGATTATTTCATGGCTAAACGGAGTTCAGCAATCGAGTTCTAGACTGCAAAGCATACTCAGGAGCTGACAAATACTCTGACCGTAATCTCATAGTTAAGAAGAGCAGGATGAAATTCAAGAGAGGGGAGCAACACAAGCAGAGCAGACATGAAGTAAACAAACTTAAACAATCAAACACAGGAGAGAAATTTGCAGAACTAATGGACGAGGGTCTAAGAAGTAACTCTGAAAGGAGCTCAACTGAGGACGAACAGAATAGAAAAAAAGAAGTAGGTAAAGAAACGTTAGGTTTTACGGAACAAGCCACCCGAAAACCTTGAATCGCAGAAAAATTTTTGAGCTCATGGATCAGAGGAGAAGTCACAAAAATGCTCAGGATGAAAGAGGAAATACAAAAAAGCCAAAGAAAAATTGCCGCAAGAAAAGTGTGGAGAGGTAGAAAAGGAAATGGTCGAAGGTAAAGAGATGTGGCATATAGGAAGATCAAACAAAATTTTGAAGAAATGATGAAAAGAGATATAAACATTAAAGCTGCCGTTGGGAAACCTCTTTTAAGCTCATAAGGTAAAGCTAACCGATGGCATGAATACATCGAGAAACTGTACGATGGGGATGACTTGAACAACAACGTAATGGAAAAGCAAGGCGATGTTGACATTGATGACTTGGGAGATCCTGTTTTGAGGACGGAGCTTAATAAAGCTTTGAATTAGTGGAAATCAAATAAGGCAGTTGGAATTGATGAGATTCCTACAGAACCTCTGAATTCTCTAGGAGAAGAAGGAATCCAAAGGTTATTCAAACTGATATCAAAAAGTTATGAAACAGGCGAAATTCCTACTGATTTTAATAAAAGTATCAACTTCACAATTCCGAAGAAAGCACAAGCCAACAAATGTGAGAAATATCTCACTTTAAGCCTTACATCACATGCTTCCAAATTACTGACCAGAATGATATACAGAAGAATGGAAAAGGTAGTAGAAGAGATAGTAGGTGAAGATCAGTTTGGGTGTAGGAAAAACCGCGGTACAAGGGAATCAATTCTGGCTTTAAGATTAATAATTGAAGGACGGATCAAGAAAAACAAAGGTACTTTTATGACTTTTGTTGATTTAGAAAAAGTTTTTGATAATGTTAAGTGGGACAAGATGTTCAAAATTTTAAAGAAGTCATATCTAAAATATCGAGATAGAAGAATACTTTATAAATTATGTAAGAATCACGTAGCTATAATAAAAGTAGAGAAACATGACAGACATGCATCAATTAAAAAGGGTGTGAGACAAAGTTGTAATCTATCCCCAACAATATTCAACCTCTAGGTAGAGGAAGCAATAAAGGAAGTAAAAGAAAAATTTGCTTGCGGCATTAGTGTTCAAGGAGAAAAAAATCAATATTCTACGGATTGCTGATGACATTGTCTAGATAACAGAATAGGCTGAGGATATTGAATGGCATTAACAAAATACTGAAGGAAGCGTTTGGGATAAATATAAATCAAAGCAAGACAAAAGTGATGAAATGTAGCAGAAATGATACCAATAATAGTAGATCAAATATTAAAATAGGATTGGATGCAGAATAGCAATAGCAATAGCAAAAAGAGCTTTAAAGGAGGAATCGTTTGGTTTCAAATATTGGTCTAGGACTTGGAAAGAACTTTTTTAAAATTTACGTATGTGTGGAGCATAGCACTTTATGGATGTGAAGCATAGACTTCAGGACTCCCACAAAGAAGGAAAATTGAAGGATTTGAAATGTGGAGCTATAGAAGGATGTTGAAAATTAAGTGGACAGATAAAGTACGAAATGAACCTGCTTTGGAAATAGTGGGTGAAAAAGGAGTTTGTGGAAGAAACTTACGGAAAGAAGAGAGAGGTTGCGGGGTAATATTTTGAGGCATGCAGTATTGATTTGTTAGTCGAAGGAACAGTCGAAAGTAAGAACTGTAGAGGAAGACAGAGATTAGAATGAGAGATGAAGCAGATAATTGAGGACGTAGGGTGTAATTGGTTTGTTGATATGAAGAGGTTAGCGCAAGGCAGGAGAAGATGGAGAATTGCATCAAATCTGATGACGGCAAAAAAAACGGTCTTTGTATATCATTTAATTTGTAATTTGATTCCTTAAACCGTATGGCCACTCACTAACGATTTATGGGCCGATTGCAGATCTTTCTGATCAACAACGATCTACTTCAACTTGGACGAACAGTCAGCGCAGGAAAGATCCGACAAAGTCCTTATTTTCTTTGCAGAAAAATGGCGTTCTTTATCAGAGATTCCAATTGACTTCACCCTTCGCATCCTGGCAATTCTTTCCTAATTCGCTTACACCTAGTATCGCAGGCCCCTCTCGTGAATATGATTGAAACTAGACTGTCCGAACGCACATATCTTCGTAACTGACTTGTTGATTGCCTTGAGTGACGTCGTAAGGTTCGGCTATGAATATTTATTGGCTCCAGGGAACTGGTGATTCCCTGGAATTGAGTTTTCGAAAGCACCTGCTGGCTTCAGTGGAACGCATGTGGTAAATTAGCGCCCGGGGACTCCCCCAAGCCTGTAGCGAGTCGCAGAATCGGCCTGTCACTGCGAAAATTAAACTCGCCAGGATACCCCAAGGTCATTAGCTGGCGCGGTTACGACAGCTGTGTTGCCTCTCCTTACTGTGTGCATGCAGGTGTCCCTGCGAGAAAGCCACCTGGTCTCTACAACAAAATAATATCGCTGACACGGCGTGTGGCTAGTACACGAGTAACTTTACAGTACTATACGTGAGCGTGGCAGAGACGATATACTGACGAAGCAAAAGTTCCTGGGGTCGTATAAAATTGATATTTAGAAGAGGTAAACAGTATGCAGCGAACTGTTGGATGGGATTGGCAGCAAACATCAATAAAATCAGAAGAAATGACACTAGGAAAAAATTATAGAAAAAGTAGTAGAGTAAATATTAAATCTGATATGGGATCAGCAGATTTGTCTTCTTTGTCCGGTAACCAAACGATAATGTCTTCTTTTTCCGGAATTCTGCGACTTTAATTCCATTCTCGGAGGACATTTATAGATCATCTAGCGTACAGGAAATTTCCATACTCAGGTTTGGGATCTACCTCTCACCCTCTTCATGTCAGCCTAGTGCATTTCGACATTTTCTTTTTGAGACCCTTGTTCTTGAGTTGACTGATGGCAGCTGATAAAAAATCGTTAGTTTGGAAAGCTTGCGACGTGGTAACGTCCATATTGCTATTCAAAGGACTTCACTCCTGGCTTCTAGCAGTCCCCGAAGGAAACTGTTTCTTTAGCTGACTCCAGCATTTCAAATTGAAAAATTTACGAAGGGTTCATACCAACAGCCGTCTGCCTAGAAGATAATATTTAGTAATCGTGAGTTTTACTTCTTAAGGCCGGCGAAGGCAGGATTGTGTTGAAAGTAGATTATCAATGCAGAAAGAAAGAAAAAATAGAACTTCTGGCAAAAAACGTTGGTCGAGAATTCAGGATGAATTTCCTGACGGTGATCCTGGAACAGAGCAATCTAAATAAGATTATACACCAAAACCTACTTATTTGCGTTAATACTGCAGAACACATCACGATGATTTAGAAAGACACAAGAAATGCTGTCTCGCATTCTGCTTTGCAACGAGAAATTACACCCCGCTTTTACACGATACTTCCTGATACTTGAATATTGTGTCATCCTAAAAGAAAGTTCCATTTGGTAGACTGAAAACCTGAGTGATTTCGTAGGCCGAACGCGTTTGCCTATCGCCACAGTGGCAGTCTGAACATTACCGTGCGACTGGAGCCTCATAATACGAGTCTGTATGCATGAGAGACCAGGTCGGCGTGGCCCGGGCGACCCAATCGATTTATGGAGATCATCCCACGCACCACACTCGCTCCTTCGTCCTGTTGTCTTGACTTAGTTTGTGCTGCATGAGAATAAATACGCCACTCAGACAGGGCTTCTCCCTCCTCGCCAGTCAGTTCTCACAGCCAGGCCGCTTCTGACTCAACGAAAAGGAAAAACAAACAGGCCGAGCGTGCGTGGTGAAATGGGTCTCAGTTCCAATCTTGAAGCGGGGTCCTTGGTTTTCCAAAATCAATCCACCCGTAAGTAGTTACAACTGCCCAATATAGACACTGGGACAATTCTCTCAAATCTGTAATAATTCTCCCCTACAGCCAGTGATGGATGAGCAGTAAGCTCCAAACAGGAAGGGAGAGCGGGTCAGTTGTTATAAGCGAATAGACTTACAGTACATTTAAGCAAACAGAACTGGCGCTATTTAGACTCACCAAACAGATTTCGGTGGCTGAGTGGTAACTCTTCTGCCCGGTATTCAGCACTAATAATTAATTTCACGATAATACCACAGGATAATGCCAGGAGGGTTCGTTCGAAACGCCATCGCTGAACTCCTGTTCTTTGCCCGCAGTTCTCTTTCGCGTCAAATGTCCTCGACAAAAAAGAAGGTCATAAAAAAAATCGGATCTTGCCAAATCATACATCTTTCAAAAACTGATGCACTTGACGCAGATAGCAGGCATATTACTAGTAGGGGGCCCAGCCCAGTTTACATCCTGTTCAGTGTATTATGGCCAGGGTAATTCATGCAAAATAGTTTTCTGTCAGAGCCTTAATGCCTGTCGACGTCAATACCATTAGACTCAGACGAGAATTAGGTACAAGGAACGGAAAGGAAACTGGCATTCCCTTTCGAAGAGACCACCCGGACATTTGTTTTGAGTGATTTTAGCAAAGCCAGGGAAACACAAATATGGATGGTCGGAAGGGATTTAAACCACTGTTGCCCCAAAAGTTCACACAAAATTATATATGAAAAGTGAAGTGTAATCTTACCGCAAAATGACTAGAAGTGATTGTACAAAGACTGTCTATCGTACTATTTACTTTGGCATCGTTGGAAAGTAAAGATTGAGGAATATTAAAACATTTCTTAGAAATGACAATATCCATCCACAAAGGCAGTAAGGGACTAGGAACCGTCTCTAATGCAAGACACTAGTCTTTTTTTGCCTCCTGCTTTATGAAACTGTTGCAAGCTTGAGGTAACGTCAACAATATCCACGAACATTTTACACTGCTCCTTCTCAATCATGGTGTTCCCGGTAGTTATTTCATTTCTTTGTTTCTGATTGAGGCAAATGTGCACTAAGTAAAGAGTAAAGCATTTTTACCAGTTTTTTATTACGTTCCTCAAACTCGTCAATTCCTTCACTCCATTCCCATACTTTTCATACTCTTCAGATATTATCAGTTTGGCCCCACTCATAAGCCGTTTTGGATGGAATTTGAGGTAATCGTTTCTGTTCCTGAACTGCGTTTCACTTCTACTGTAAATCTGTATCCTAATTATCTTTCATGAAGCTTTCGCATTATCACGTCTCGGATAACGCAGTGAAGAGTTACTGTCCCTAACATGCGAATTACTGTTGTGGTTTACTAATGAGGAACATGAGATTGTAACCTAGAAAAAATCTCTGGATGCAATATACAGTGATAATATAACAGCATGCATATATTTCCATGTTGTTCAGGAAGAATACAGCAGGAGTCTGTTTGTGGAGCTGTTTTAAGGATACCCAGAATGCAGACTGGAAAACGGTATTGGGTTTGATATTTGTGCTGTTAGCAGTCCAAATCGGATGTCTCTGATCGACGATTTTTTTTTTTAAGGATTTACGTCTCGTCGACGTCGAGATCGTTAGAGGCGAAAAAAAAGAAACAAATAGCAAATGTTAACAAGTAACCAAGTAATGATATAGGGTTTAGTCTTTCCCCAAAATTTATTAACATATATTTGAATAACGCCGTTAATACATGGCAGAATGGTATCCATCGAGGGGTGTAGACTCAGGACAATGCATATCCCTAAATGGATTTTTTTTCCCTGATAAACTAATGGTAATAACTGATACTGAAAATGGATTACAAAGAGCACTCCACAAATATGTTAGAGAACTACAACCTGTAGATACAAATGAACAAAATAATAATAATGAATTTCCGTGATCGAAATCCAGTTAGAGCAAAAATAGTTGTAAATGGCCAACTGGTTAGACGCGTTTGGAACAAAAACTAGATTGGTTGTGACATTACATACAGTATAAGCAAAGATATTGATAATAAAGTGAACAGGTGTCAGATGATGTGGGGAACGATAGCTAAAACTTCAAGAAACAGGACGCGTAGAGATACAAGGTAAAATTTAATAAAGTGATGGCAGCTCCTATGCTTCTCTTTGGAAGTGTGTGATAGACAGTGAATAGCAGAGATAAAATCTGCATACAAGCAGCAGAGATGAAGTTCTTAATATCTGTAAAAAGAAGCACAAAGCTAGATATAATAAGAAACGAAACAATAAGAGAGCAGGGAGAACTGGAGAGACCATCTATATAGAATGAGCGATCCCACAAAAGCAATTCTTGTAAAAATAGACTAAGTCACGTGTTCACGCAATGACAAAAAGTTATGAGATCTTCTTCTGAGCCAAGTATATACTTTACAGTGTGTATTCAGGGCCGGCGTTAGGGGAGAGGGGGGGAGGGTAAGCGGGTCAAAAGTACCCGCAGGCCATGGCCATGAAGCCAAGAATTCGCCCATTTTCGCCCGGCCAGTTTGCAGAAAATTAAAAAGGTCGCCCATTTTACCCCGGGCTCGAAATTCCTAGCGCCAGCCCTGTGTGTATTCAGTTCACTTTGTGAAACAGAATGGTTTCACTCTGCGTCATAGATCGTGTATTTAGTATTTTTAAAAATCTGATGACTTGGCCATTATGCAAGTCACAATTTTTACTGAAATTGAGAGCATAATAAATACTTTTTTCAAATTCGAAAAAGAGTGAAGGAAATCTTGGCAAATACGTATTTATATCAAACACATTTAAGGTATTTATATAGGTTAACTAAAACATGGCGTGGAACCTTTGGAAATCGGTGAATAAGAACATTTCAGAATTTAAGACATCAATATACATTCCCAATTCAATGAATATTCAATATACATTCCCAAAGTCCAACCCCTCCTCCACGTAGTGGGAGATGGACAGCGGCATAAAGTAGGGGATCGTCTGTGAGGGTGAGGTATAGTGGGAACCTAGTGTGCCCCGTGACCGATACAGTAGCTGTGAAGGCCCTACAGGAACCCTGAAAAATGGCGGGCAACGGGGCTCTGGTGAAGCTATGACAGGCCTAGCAAGCCAGTAGTGGATAGATTTTGCTTTCAAAACAAAAACAAGCCTCGGAAAGGACGGAGCAATGGACAAACGACATGGCTATGGAAACGGTTTAAGATTTGGATCCTTGAATATACGGACATTAACCGGGTAAGTGGAGGTGCACTGCCGTGTACCCAAATTCACGATTACCAATAGCAGTAAACCAACATTTACAAAAAGGCAGAAGAAGAATAGGAAGCATCAGGAACCCTGAAACCGGAACAGTTCAACAGGCTTAATCGTTGTAAGGGAAGAAGACCATTTCCGCGTTTCATTGATGGTTGTAGGGAATGTATTAACCGAACCGACAGGATGAATTAAATCAGGTAAAATAGGCATCGAATGGATAGCGTTACCTGTCATTTCTAACCAACGAAACGGAACTTGACAGCAGAAATATAGTCATATATCATTGAATTAAACGTGGAGTCCAGATGTTGAAGATATAGTTACAGATTTAGAGGAATAATACTTTTAAGCCGACAATATATTATGCGCCCCAAAAATTTATAAATTTATAAAATAGAAAGTAATTTAAGCAACAGCTTTTATTGCCAGAGAAGCCGGGTTTAAATTATTATTATTAACTTAACTCCGATGGAGCACATGCTGGGGTGGCAATTTCCTTACTCAACTAATTACCCTTTCTTATTATTTTTTAAAGTTATCTTATGTGTTTTGAGTGTTGAATTCCACACCACCCCCATCTACTTATGCGATTTACGAATTTTAATTTTAAATTCATTCAGCGTTTTTCGTAAATTATTCACCACTTGGTAATTTATTCCAATCCCTGACACCCTTAACCACATAAGAAATTGTTCCCACTCCCTAATGCATCAAATCGAGTACCAGCTTGTGGTCATGGTCATCTCTTCCCTTCCATACTCTCTATTCCTAATTCTTCAACCATTATCCTCCCAAACCCCACCATCAAAATATGACTTGTACATTCCCAGCACTCTCTTCATCCTCGTCCTGTTCTTCAGTGACTCCCAATAGCTCCTTTACCATCTCAGATACTGTCTGTGTCCTGACATAAAGTCAACAAACAAATCTAGCCGCTCTTCTGCGCGCACTCCAATTCCTGTATTTGATACCCAAAATGTGGATCCGGCATGAGTCTTCAAACACGGTCGTCATTTCATCACGGCTGAAGCTAAATTTACTGCAACTGTCACTTTCATCCCGCAGTTATCTCCATTCTCGACACAGTTCTAACAACGCTGTCAGCTATTTGAGTTTAATCAAATGCCAATTAATACGGGAGGCCTAATGTGAGCTTTCATTCACATACTTGCGCAACAACGCTGCCAATATAGTCGCCACTCGTGATTGCAGAGTTACTTCGTAACTGCCTATCACCAGATGGAAAACTACATCAGCAGGCGTCAAATGCGGCCCATTCAGTCGCTCAATGAAAGTGATGTGAGCGTCGCCATATCTAATTTTTTTTTAAAATTTACTTTAATTACAATGGAGCACAAGCTCCACTGAAAATCTCCCTACACCCCCGTCTTCCCCCAATCCTGCACCCACCTACATTTGCCCTCTACAAATATTATTTTTAAACTCTTTCAACGTTTTCGGTAAATTATTCATCATTTGTCTTGGTAACTCATTCCAATCTCTGACACCCTTACCTAAAAAAGAGAATCTTCCCACACCCTTGTGCCTGAAATCGAGTGCCAGCTTGTGGTCGTGGTCATCTTTTCCCTTCCATGCACTACTTTTCATACTTACTCCAATATCTTTCCATACCTCATCGCCAGTATACGCCTTGTACCCTCCCATGACCCTCCTCATCCTCCTCCTGTCTTCCAATGAATCCCATTCCAACTCCTTGCGGGAACTACGCTGCTCGTATGCCTTCTGTTACTATGAGATGAATAGCGTTAATGACACAGTTCATTGCGCGTACGTTTATCATTCTATGTATCATTGCTTCGCCAAAAAAAGCGCATTATAACTGTCTCGCTTCTGTCTATTCACCTATTCAGTGGCTTACGGTGCTCAGCAACATCCCACCACCTCAAATCAGAAGGCAAAAGGTTCTAATAAAACTATGGTCAAGAATTCTGAACAGTGAGGCTCTTCCCATCCATGGAGATGTTAGGGAGTACAAAACACGGCTGTAGTCCCGTCGTCCTGCCTGGAAGACTGCTGTCAGTGTAACATCTAACTCCTTCAGCCTTACAGATAGCTGGACAGTGGAATGGGCATCGTCGACACCACAGGGCATAGTGCAAATTACCAATCCCTGCTCAAAACCACCAGGATTCAATTTACCGCGATCAATTTGGTGTATATTAAATCGGATTAGATGTGGTACAGGAGAACTGATCAACTCTCCACAACTGGGACTGGGCAGATTCTCCGTACTGTGACTGCGGTGAGGTTTCACAAACTGTGTCACACATTGTGCAGGACTGCTCACTGCGTGCCTTTCCTTGTGGTCTGGAAGACTTGAACTTGGCCACGCCGGAGGCAGTGGCTTAGTTGGAGCGCCTCGACGTCAGGATTTAGTGGTCGTGACAGGAGATCCTGTCTCAGTGGCCAGCTGCGGGCATTGTACGCTGAATTATGTGTATATATGTGTGTTACATTGTTCATTTAATACAGTATAATTGTTGTTGAATATTGTAAATGTCATACAGCATCGTACGCAAAATACAAAATAATAAAGTCGTGCCTACAATTCAACCGGTCGGTCTAAGCCACTTGTGTCGGCGGCGGGAGTCGAGGCCAGCGCTGGGAGCGAGTGCGAGTCCTGTGGGAACTCGGACGTCGTTGGCCCGGGACCGCTCGATAACGGCCGCCACGACCAGGCCGAGTCGCAGCCTGGTACCCGTCACCACTTCAAGGGCTCCCGACCCGCTCTGCAATCTGTTTGCAGTGACACTCGAAATGTATCTATCAAATAATACTTTCAGTAACAAGGAACCACTGGACTTATGCAAGGATTTTATTTTGAGTCCTGTGAATGCGTGACTACTTTCTGAGACCATCTGTTTATTTCCGTAAGCCCGAACAAGTTATGGCAACAACGCCAGATACAAAGGATTGTTTTGTGTGGAATTGCGTGCAAAGAATTCCGTTCGCGTGTTCCGAATGTACTAACACTGCCGTTCTTAGTTTCAAAATAATTAATTTGATTCATTTTACTGCAGAAATATTTTCCGTGGCTCGACAGGTATCTGAATAATTTAATTGCAGTGGTGAACATTCCCCTGCGGCAGTTTCACCGAACGCCCATTTTTTTCTCTTTTCTTCTTTATTTCTGTCTTAAATTTCCCCAGCATCTACTATTATCCTTTAAGAATTTTAATTTCTAAACTCTTTCGCCGTTTTTGGTAAATTATTCA
Source organism: Vandiemenella viatica (assembly GCA_031002005.1). Lineage (NCBI taxonomy): Eukaryota > Metazoa > Arthropoda > Insecta > Orthoptera > Morabidae > Vandiemenella > Vandiemenella viatica. Next base: position 43,564,832 of record CM061920.1, on the reverse strand, counting down.
TCAGTTTTCTTGGTGATTTACTCCCTATCTCACTCCCTTGTGCCTGAAATCGAGTGGCAGTTTGTGGTCATGGTCGTCTTTTTACTCTCCATTCAGTTCTCTTAATTCTTCGTCCAATATTTTTTTTCCCAACCTCATCGCCAATTTATATCTTGTATAATTCGAACACTATCTTCACTCATCTCCTGTCTTTCAATTAATTCCAATACATGTCCATACGACTATACGAAAGACTTGAACAACAATGTTTTGGAACGTCATTACAGGCGGATTTTCTTTTTATCCTTCGTTGGGGCCACGCTACACATGGACCTCCCCTTAACAGAGCCGGCCAGTCAGTGAATTCTGGTTTTGGATGAATGCACATCCGTGTTGCAACTAGGGTTGCAAACCATAGAGGTTGCCTAGCCCACAGGAGGAAAGTTTGGGTTAACATCTGTGTGGGAAACGTGCAACTTTATGTTCCGTATGATAAGTGTATTTTTGTATGCGAAGGTGGAGATTAGCGACCGTCGCCGCATTCGCCTTGTTTATGGTGGGAAATGGCCTAAAAACCGCAGTCCTGACGGCCGGTACGACGGTCCTGGACTCGTGCCCGGTCCCATTGTACCTCCCCTGTCCAGTGTGCGGCGCCCTGGCGCACTGACGGGTCGTAATTTCTTTATCTTGTAACGAAATTCCTTCTGCATCCTTAGGCGAAAAGTTGACTAGTAATTCCTTTGCATTTCTGTGATATATCGATCTTATTTATAAGCATCGGGTAATGTTTCTTCAAAAAAATAGATGACATTAAATAACAACACGTTAGGAGCGGATTAAGTGAAGCGCAGTTACCTTTCGTGATAATGGCATACAAAGGCAATACGTGGGAACAATAAGTGCGATAAAGTATAGAAATACTTAAATATGAATGAAAGGCAACAGAAAACCGTGCAGAAATATCTAGATTCTAAGAAGAGTAGTGATTAAAATGTCGTTGATCATAATCTAACTTTGTTGATTTCTTAGGCATCTGTTAATGATATGAATGTTGGTCATTCAATACACGATTAGAAAAAAGCTCAGTATATCTATGAAGTGGAGCTATGAGGGAATGCAAAATTAACTCCTCATATACACTGTATTACATCTTCCCGAAGGTTCTGAATGAGAAGCGAAATCCTAAAAGGTTCGCTCATCTAGGTTCGCTCATCTGGCTGTGTCTGGTCCCTGTATTTATTATTACTAATTTTATCGCGACTATAACATAAAATTTCGAAAAAATATTAATGGGAGTACAATGAAGGCTGAAGAAACGATTTTCTTTTGAAAGTCTTCATAGGTATGAAATTAAAGCTGGGAACCTGTCGACTGTCAAAATGTTTGAGTTTTCCTTTTCATTCCGCGATTTTTACATTCATCGCCATCATCATTAGTGCTCCGTTCTAAGGCAGCTTTTTACATGACCGCTCTACTGTCTTCTGCCCTCCTCTTCATGTCCATGCAGTTTCTGTTTCCTATGATCTTGTACCTCCTTCTCCCTCTCCTCCGACAAACTAATCCATCCAAGGCGTCTTTAACAAGCACTCCACTCTCAATAAATGTCCCATCCTGTTCTTCTTTCTTTCTTTTATGATTTGGAATGGTTTCTTCCTCTCACCATCCCTTTACAGAACTTCAACATTATTCACTTTTTCTATACAGCTTATCCTCTCCATTCTCCTCCACATCTCAAACGCTTCTATTTGTTTTTCATCCTCTCGCCTCAGTGTCCTTAGCCCTCGAAACATTTACCAAATCTTTTCCTCGGTACTTTATCTACTTACCCAGATAATAATCACATCTTCCTATTAAACGCTTCCTTCGCTACAACTCGCTTCCAACTTTTGGTGGCATATCAATATTTACTCTTCAGTGATTGTAGTTCCAAGATTTTAAGAAATATCTGCAAATAAACCATAAAAAAATCCCTCCCTCCTTAAATCTCCAAAACTACTGAACAAAAAATTCTTTCAAAATTTAAAGCTATATGTAAGCTGATTTCAGTAAAGCTATAGGAACACTACAGGAGTTTACACAAAACGTAAAGTGAGAGCTATGTTCCTGATCGGCCGCCATACGAAATCCTGCTACAATACTATCAAGGAATACTAGATGATCCGTGCGAAAATTTCGCGAAAATAGTGATTAGCAAGGTTTGTGGTTTGTATAGAATGAAAAAAGAACCACTTTATTTGTTTAGTGTAATAGGTACGTAACAAAATACTTACAACATATTACGAAACAATTAGGAAAAACGTTTTGAACGCATAAATCAAATGTACGGCAAACTGACACTGACTTTAACAGACTACAACTAACCTAAACAAAATACACACAGAATATTCATATCTCTGTTATCGTAACACGTGAGAACATTTCACGAGTAAAATGTTTACGTAGGAGTTGTATTGAAAAACCGAAATGTTTATGTAACAGAAAAAATATTCGATAAGCTTGTTATTTTAGAAACACTCAGTTTATTGAAAACTCTGTGATATGTGATGCTGCTTAGTTCTGAAGGGTCTCATATGCGCGACTATCGTAGTTATTACCTTTTGTCCTTCAGGGGTCAAATTCCGAAAAATTTTATTCTTAATCTATTAAGCTGCCTAAGTCGAGACCTTAATCTGTAAAATGTTACCGTAATATTCACAGATTTCGGTAAAGTATGAAGAGAGATCAATCGCTAGTAACAAATAATGATACTTTTGCCCTGTTAGGGTCAAATGACAAAAAATTCCTTTCTTAAAATTAATGTGACTAAAGCGTAGATTAATGGCATTAATCTCTAAAATAACACCTAATTTCACGAGTTCGGTAGGAGGGAAATAAATGGCTCGTGACACAGAAATACGTTAAGGAAATAAGGATACTTTTGCCCTTTAAGGGTCAAGTTCCGAAAAATTGCTTTCTTAAAATATAATGTGACCATAGCGGAGAATTTAATCTTTAAAATGATAATTCATTTGTCTGTTTCGGTTAGATATTAGTGGAGATAAATGGCTTGTGACACAAAAACGCCTTGTAGAACAATTAATACTTTTCCCCTTTAAGGGTTGAATTCCACAAAATTTCTTCTTGATATATAATTTCACCAAAGCGGAGACATTACTCTTCATAATCCTGGTTTATTTATCAATTTCGGTTAGATAACCAGAGAGATAAATAGCTTGAGACACAAAAAACGCATTTTAGAAATACTGCCATTTTTGCTCTTTTAGGGGTCGAATTTGGAAAAATTAGTTACTTAAAATTTGATGTCACAAAAACGAACGGACACCTCATTTATCGATTTAGGTTCTGTATGGAGGGATATAATGGCTTGTTAAAAAAAAAAAAAAAAAATCACCTTGTAGAAATAATATGTACGTTTTTACTGAGATCGAAGAATCAAAACGTAAGTTTAGAGCTTTGTTTTTATCTGTTTTTACCAATTGCGCTTTAAATGGCAGCCCTCTTCAATTAATTGTATACACAACAGTAGCATAATAAATAACGTCACCCCTGTAGAAGCTACGTGGATTTCGTCTGACCTTGACCTCTGAGTGTGGCGTCAATTAATTTGGCGAGTGGCTGATCTGAATACCGCGTTGACGTGAGGAAGACGATTTGTCAGCCGTGGCGTGCTCCGTCTCGCGTCGGCCTTGTTACTCAGAGTGAATCGAACCACGACAGCTCCCACAGAAAAAAGGACTCCAGAACAGTTGCCTGCTTAGCGGCAATGTACTTATCGTAAAAATGTTGTACCAAAATTAATTCCGAAAAAAAGGGTGTTCTAATATTTGTTCCGTTCGGTGGGACAGTTAAACATACAGATACTATTCTACGGGTAAATTTTAAAGTATCTACTTTTATGGTGCTGTAATTTAAAAAATCCACACTTTTATTGGCATCTCTTATTATTCTTTTCAGGTAATGATATTCCACCAAATGTTTTTCTCACTGTATTAACTACTTTACTGCTCATGTTCCAAACAAGAATAGATTATTAACGAATGCAAGCTTTCTCGGTGTGTCAGTTGTATAAAATCTTCTAAGGAAGATGGAGCCGGAGGTAGGCTTCGAAACGTCGCCCTACATTGACGCGCTACCTCGGTGGAAAGCCTTAGAAGATTTTATACAAGAATAGATGATTGTTGGGATGTTGCAGCCGATGCTCAAAGCTATCGAGCTATCGCGGCGAGTGGTTATTTACGATCGTTCACTGTATAAGGTTTAAGACGAATAAGATAGATGAAGATAAAATTCGTTTAAAAACTAGCACTAGCTTTATTACTTATTATATTCAATCGAATCGATATAGAATAATTTAAGTAGAATGATCTGTACTGATTGGAGCCTTTGGAATTCCCGTTGAATATGAAGACAGAATAAACATCAGCTATAAGAAAACTTATTTCTCCCTCTCCTTAAATTTCGTAACATAAATCCCCTCTTCGTCAAAAAGAATACTGCATTCAGGCAGTGGTCTGCAGTTTGCCCAGTGTCTATCACAAATTCATTGATTCCCTCGTTCTGCCTATTCAGATGTTCTATCTGACGTGTTTGAGCGTTTCGAAACTTTGGCGTTAAAAGACAGACATGATTTTTTTTTAAGTAAAAAATTCAATTGGTAGTAACATTTTACGGCAATAGCTTACCGACAATGTCAAATAAATAATGTGGCGAACCTTTGAAAATGGGAGGAATTTGCATAGCCGTTTTTTTAAGATCGAAAATAATGTTCTCCATTACTGTATATCGATGATCTTGACTAAGTGATAACGCATAGTTTTGGCTATTCAAATCGAAATAAAAATCCAAAAACTAACTTGCCTGATTGCCTCTCTGAATATTCACTAGTGGTATGTGCCATCATCCCCGGGCACTATTTGAACTTTCGTGTACGTTGTTTTCATTATTCTTACGAATTCGTCTTCTTGTGTTCCATCTTTGAGTCCGCGCCGAAACACAAAGAGCGCGCTGTTTATAGGAAGAAGCCAGCGAGTTAAGCTGCTGACATTAACTCTAAACGTAATTACTGAGAGAGGTGAGAGAAGGCACTTTGTTTCACTCGAGGCTAATGTATTTGCCGCCAAACGCAATCAACGTAACATACACCGATATTTAAAAATGGTCTCGGTTTTTACTCCAGAAAATAAAATTACATCGCTTAATGGTTCTGGTTATCTCAGATAAGACTTTCAGCATAAGAAATTTTCGTTGGCATCAGAAGTTTTCTCAATCTTAGTTCTGACGGAATATTACTTAGTGGCTGAAGGGGAAAATTTCGTAAGTATTTACTGATAGTGCTTCATGACAGCAAACCGAATGGATGCCTCTAGTGCCTGCTATAATCAAAAAAAAAAAATGTGAATAATGCAAAATAACTATGCATGTGATATTTAATTATTTTCCACTGTGCAGTCTTAACACAAGTTATGCATCAAACAAACATAATGTTTCAGTCTTTACTCATCAAACTTGGCAAAGAAACGACTTTAAATGCCTAAACGCATTATACCCAATGGCAAACTTTTTCCACGCAGCAACTACATAAACTGTCTGTCATAGATACCGGTGGATTGCCGTATAAAATTACTGCTGTTATTAATAAACTAGCCTCCAGGCCCGTCAAAACTGACGGGTGAAAGCAATGTTGTGGAAATTCATGGTTGCCTAAATAAATAGAATTGTGGTTATGTAATCCTCATAACCTTATTCTGTAATGTTGTACATATTTTGGCCGTAGTTTACACAGATATACAGTTGGAACTTATACGGAATTAATGATGTCAGAATTAAAGAATCAATGAAATTAAAAATAAATTAGGAGCCCCAAAAACTTATGCTATATCGCGTGATATTGATTTTAGTGCTGGTCCAGGTCTCATTCAACATGATAAATATGGAACTACTTCCATCCGTATGAAATAATAGCTACAGTAACTCGGTGGCTATGAAAGCAGCTTAAATTATTTATAAAACTAAATTCATTGTGAATTGTTCTGTGAAGAAATGTGTCAGTTGTCATTCTGGTCCTGTCTGCACTTCGACCTAACCACAACTTATACTAATACTAGCTGTTAACCGCGACTTCGTACATGTGGACTTAGAATTTCATTGCCAAAATTGGATATAGAAAGCTGTTAATAAAGTAAGATTTGTCCCAAACAACACCGAGTCGGCATAATATGACAAGAAAGCCATCACTATATCGTTCTACCGTTGAACCTGCCTAATGAAAAGAATCATTTTCCAACATATTTAAAAACAGAAAAACAAATGAAGATGCGGTGATGAGGGGGAAGGGGGAGGTCAAATGAGGGCAGCTTTATTTCAGCTTGGTCTTTTCTTCTTTCTTCAGCATGAGCATTAGATTCCTGGGTTCTAATAACCTTCACTGCTTGTGCTCTTCTATAGCTACACCTTAGGCCAGGTTTACGCCCGCAAGGCATGTCAGAAAAGAAGACAATATAAACAGGTGCCAGAAACTTTTCGGCAGACAACAAGTAATAGAACAGTGCAGAGCAAATTGATATCTATACTAAATAATAAGTTTTATTTCTAAACGAAATTTATTAACAAATCATACACTAACAGACTGCGCGAGAAGCATAGCTTGAGCAACCGACGTAACATTACAAACTAACACACGCATCCGTCTGTCCGTCATCATTTGATAAGTTCTCAAAACTTCGTGACTACAACTGTTATTCATACCGAAAAAAAATGTCCTGTGTCCTTCCTGCAGATACAAAGTATTTCCTTGTCAAATTCCATCAATATCGGTATAGCCATTTAGTCGATAAAATCTAGCAAAAAGACAGGTACGTACTTTTTCATATATAATAATATTAGTGCAGATCACACACACGCGGACTGCGAGAGAAACGAACGGCTGAGCGATCAATATAACGTAAATAAGTACACCTACAGCACTGTTAGACCGCGTACGATTTGCTAAGCATTGCATCCCTAAATTTTTTGTGTCTACAGTTTAACATGGAATCCGAAAAACTGACCATCCAGGCGTGTCTCATACGATCATAAACAATTCTTAAGAATCTTTGCCTCCATTGGGATTTGAAACGGAGACTACCGTACAAACATTAGTAAGCAACCGCATCAATCACTGAGCTACCTGCCCGCAATACGGTAAGGTACTTCAGAGTCTTACAAATCCTAAGAGTCTGTCTATCGTCGTTTAGGTAATTTTTCAAAATTTCATGACAATATGTACTATTTATACAGAAAAAGTATCCTATGTCATCCTAACGCCAAATCGCATCTCCTTGTCAAATTTCATCTCGATCGGATTAGCCGCTTAGCCCAGGAAACGTATCAAACAGACAGACAGATAGACAGAGTTACTTTCACATTTATCATATTAGTATAGATTGCTGCTCAAAATTCATAGCTTCTATTACCCATGTTCGAATCTAAATTTGACCCACTAGAAATATTTACATGTGTCTGATATAGAGACATCAGTAATAAAAGCAACTAATAATTAATATATTTAAACGCAGTACATACTTTTATTCAGTAAATCATATCTTAGAGTATATTGTAACAGTGACTTAAAATAGCTACATCGAATATAACTATCTTCCAAGCCCGTCAAAAATGAGGTGTTGAATGCAGTATTTTAGCAATTGGTTTCTTCGCTAACTAAATACAATTTTCATCAAATAGCGCTCATAACCTTGAAAATGATGTAATCTAAACATTTCTTAGCTTTTTGCAACACGGTCTCGCCGTACAGAGAGTATAAGAAAAATCTACATCGAAAAGAACTAATAATTCATATGTCGATCTTTATGAAATTCTTACTTTTCTTTTAGTGTGCCGGCAGCTCATTTACTCGTGGATGCTTGCTAAATAGAATAAATAACGTACATAACCTCGAGCAACATCTCCGGTCGTTGTTAGCTGGGCAGCGGAGGCGGGGAGTGTAACATCAGACCGTGACAGACAACGTTATATCGTGACCAAGGTTTAGATTCTATACTATCAGTTCTAACGTTGACGTGTCCGTTTGTTTAGCTAATGGTGCTAACGTTTTTATTTGTGTACTAGCTGGTACCCACGACTTCGTTCGTGATTGTAAAGAATTCATATTGACAGCAATAGACATCTAACCACCCTAGTGCACGATGAGAGACTGGATACTATTACCACACACAAGTACCAGTCTTCTGCGCTATGTAGTTCCGACAGCAAAGTAAAATTTACGGATACACACAAGTCTTTGGATGAAATATGAAAATATTCATGATCGACCAATTTCAAACACCATATCTCACACACTCCCACAGTTACCGAATTTCGGCCAACGTTGTGATCGATGGGAGACTCTGTGTTGCTACCACACACAAACGCCAGTGAGCTGCGATTGATAGTTTTCACTTAAAAGTGATACGCCGTGACACATGCGACTTTGCCAGAAATTTGAAATTGCCGCAGGTCGACCATTTTCATCCCCCATATCTTCCACACCTCCATAGCTACATACATCTAACAACCATAGTGCACGACAACAGACACGATTCTACTACCACACACAAACACCAATGCTCTATGCTATGTAGTCGTGGCAGAAAAGTAAAATCTGCGGAGACACATGCCTTTCGTCGAAATACGAAAATATCCTTGGTCAGCCACTTACAACCACCATATCTACCACAGTACCACAGTTTCTGAAATTCGAACGCTGTTGTGATCGAAAGGTGACTCTGTGCTCCAACTACACACAAACGCCAGTTATCTGTGATCTGTAGTTTTCGCTGAAAAGTGATACACCATGACACTTTTGTCTTTGGCAGAAATTGGCAGAAATTGCCACAGGTCGACCTTTTTCAACCTCCATTTCTCCCACACCCCCATAGCTACCGACTTCTAACAACCATAGTGCACTACATGAGATACGATTCTACTACCAAACACAAACACCAATGCTCTATGCTATGTACTTGTGGCAGAAAAGTGACATATGCGGAGACAGTCGAAATACGAAAATATCCTTGGTCGGCCACTTACAACCACCATATCTACCATAGTACCACAGTTTCTGAAATTCGGCCGCTGTTGTGACCGAAAGGTGACTCTGTGCTACTACTACACACAAACGCCAGTTATCTGTGATCTATAGTTTTCGCTGAAAAGTGATACACCATGACACTTTTGTCTTTGGCAGAAGTATGAAACTGCCACAGGTCGACCACTTTCAACCCCCATAGCTACCGACATCTAACAACCATAGTGCACTACATGAGATACGATTCTACTACCAAACACAAACACCAATGCTCTATGCTATGTAGTTGTGGCAGAAAAGTGACATATGCGGAGACAGTCGAAATACGAAAATATCCTTGGTCGGCCATTTACAACCACCATATCTACCACAGTACCACATTTTCCGAAATTCGGCCGCTGTTGTGATCGAAAGGTGACTCTGTGCTACTACTACACACAAACGCCAGTTATCTGTGATCTATAGTTTTCGCTGAAAAGTGATACACCATGAGAGTTTTGTCTTTGGCAGAAGTATGAAACTGCCACAGGTCGACCACTTTCAACCCCCATTTCTCCCACACCCCCATAGCTACCGACATCTAACAACCATAGTGCACTACATGAGATACGATTCTACTACCAAACACAAACACCAATGCCCTATGTTATGTAGTTGTGGCAGAAAAGTGACATATGCGGAGACAGTCGAAATACGAAAATATCCTTGGTCGGCCACTTACAACCACCATATCTACCACAGTACCACATTTTCCGAAATTCGGCCGCTGTTGTGATCGAAAGGTGACTCTGTGCTACTACTACACACAAACGCCAGTTATCTGTGATCTATAGTTTTCGCTGAAAAGTGATACACCATGACACTTTTGTCTTTGACAGTAGTATGAAACTGCCACAGGTCGACCACTTTCAACCCCCATATCTCCCACATCCCCATAGCTACCGACATCTAACAACCATAGTGCACGACAAGAAAGACGATTCTACTACCACACACAAACACCAAAAGTCTATGTTTTGTAGTTGTGGCAGGAAAGAGAAGTATACGGAGATACGAATTTTTGGTCGAAATATGAAAACGCCCTGCACTGACCAACTTTAATCATTATATCTCCCACATCCCCACAGCTATCGGCATTCAGCCAACGTTGTGCACGACAGGAAACTCCATGCTACTTCCACCCACAAACATCAGTGATCTGTGCTAGGTAGTGGTGGCTGAAAAGTGAAATATAGGTAAAAACACGTCTATTTTTATATATATATATAAGATTTTATAATGAAGTAATAGTTTAATTTACAATATTATTTGCGGCTTTTTTTAATGTATATCCTGTTACGAACATAACATTCTAAATATCATTCTCATTCTCTCTCTCTCTCTCTCTCTGTCGCACAGTCACTCACTGTCTCACAATGTTCTCAATTCTGTCATACGTTCCACACCACATACGAACATTCTCTATTGAAATAAACATCTTAATTCTGATCAATGAGCAATGATCAGTGAATTTGGCACACTGGGTTCATTTAAAGAGGTATCAAAAGAAGTAACAAAGTTGTTATTTATTTTGTACCAAAAAATCATTATTAGCGGGTGTAGTAATTCGCGATGTGCTTTTTTTTTCCGGTACTTGAAACAGTGTGCTGATACAACAAATTCTACATGTTATTGAAACAAATGTTAACTTTGTATGTTACAAACAGAAATTTGACAGTGGGCGCAAAGATGCTGTTTTCGATGCTTGAACGCCCTTCTTCCCAATCAATTTTTTTAAGGCACTTTTAAGAAATAATCCAGCAAAGTGTTGGTAATATCTAACATGTAGAACAATACACGGATCACAGGATTAGATCGTCACTAATTGCTTCAGTTGTTGATAATGTGACAGGTTGTTATCGTTACATGGATTAAATGGTGTTATAGATTCATCATGAGTAACTTTTTCACACAGTGTTTGTCTTATTGCGAGAATGACCTTTTTTTTTGGCAAGAGTGCGAAAACGGAGTAGTCGTTACTTCGTTGAAGCGGTTTCTCACTCAGATTCGGGACATATTCCTGTAACTGTGCTAGTTATTTTTCGTAATATATATTTTTTATGTATTGAAACTTTTTTGTTTCATTTAAACGTGGTACTGATAGGTGTCTCTAAGTCTGGTACACCTTTCACACAAAATATAGACGCACTGCTAAAAAATAACAAAACAAAACAAAAATCTTAACTTTATCCATAATAAATGGATTTATGAAAGTCTGTAACTGTTTCAATTGACGTTTTAATTTACGCTTGCGTGACGCGTTTCGAGAAGTAATTCTCATTTTCGACGGCGTAAAATAAAACTTCAGCAAAAGTAACTGTGTTGCAGTATAATTATTTGCTTACTCGTCGAAAAAAAAACTATATGGTAATAAATTTTTACCTTTTTTTATTCAAAATGGTTTTATACACCAATTTTACTTATCTCCAAAAGGATAGGTTTTTACAATTCGGTACAGGATTTACTAAAAGTAAGAAGTGCTTTATTGTGGAGAGCTGAAATTTAAAGCTTGATGGTAGTTGATTTAACGTATTTGTCACTAACTTAATTTTTCTAATATTGAGATTATCGAAGTGTTCCAGTATTGACACTGATTTGCCAAGACATGTGGATCTCTTGATTCACGGCTCGATTTCAGAAAAACACTCAACCTTAGAGTTGAGTAGAAACGTAACCTTTCTCGCTTCTGACCACCATCTCACATGGTCTAACTAACTATTACGGCATTCACGAGGACTTGAAGACTTTGATTAAGGGTACTCTTTGGGACAGAAGTGGTCAAAGACTATTCTTTTAGGCCAATATCATTAATAATAACTGTTTATAGCTAAACAGTCCCGTTCGGGAAAAAACGTGTTTGAGAAAGTTATTACTTTAGTTTGCTAATTCTGCCCTAACACTACATCACCCTTACGTGGAACACTGTTGATTTGTTGATAAAGGCATTCAGTTCCTGTATTTTACTATTTAGATTTCTCTTCACTCTCTCGTGTTAAATGAAAACTTGAAATTACTGTAACATAATCTCAATATTAATGAACCGCCAACAAACATTTTGCATCGTTCACAGGCGTAATTTCTTAGCATCACAGTGACTGTTCATCAAAAGGGTCTGTCAAGATGTCCGTTGTGTCGACATCTTCGATAAGATTGCTACGGTATTAGTCAGACAACATGGCCAAGAAATTTCCTTCTTATTGGAGCTTTATTAGAAGTAAGAAAATGAGAGACATCGACAATATTATTAGTGGAGCCACTAAGCTGAACTTTAGGCGTTTCGTTAATGCACGGATATTTGATTTACTGCGGGATGTGCACGATGCTATAGCGAGTAGCTGCTGGGAGGCTCTCCAAGACGCACGATGCTCACTTGTTACGGCGCGGCGGCAGGACGTTCCCTCTGGCACTGGCTTCGCTACGCTCCATTAGCGCTCGACTGCTTTAGTACCAGACATATATATCGACACTGTACGAACTGTTCGCTTCCTTTTAGAAGTCTTCCTTCCGGAACCTACAAAATACGGTTTTCTTTCATTCGCGAATATCGGAATACTGAACTGCAATTTTAAAATAATCACATTTAAAACATTACGCTTGGAACTGCATATAGGTCCATCTAATTCTTGTCTGTTTTGAGATGAAGTGGTCTCGCTGTATTTTGTATTATGAAAGAGGAAATCCTGCCTCGTGAGTCTGGAGAACCAGACAATTTTTGTATGTAACAGGTGTAAGTGAGAATACTGGGCGCGCTTCGTTGTGTGATGACGCAAGCACATCCAAGTAGCAGACAATGTAACGTTTCATTTACTTCTGTAATAACAATTAACGTCGCACACATTAAAGTAGGCCATCTGATGTTGTACACGTGTATTAGGTAGGTCAGCCACACTATTTCTAGAAATTATCTCTCATAAAATGATCCGACAAACAAAGCTCTCATTTTACATCTTTTTAGTGGATTCTCGATCTGATTTTATTAATTTTTTAAAAATATTTAGACGACAGTAATAAATACTGTACTGCTTATCTCGATAAATATACTGAAAAAAAGAATCATTCCTTTTGATGGAATCAATCTCTTCCGATTATTACACAGAAAAATTTCCAAAAACCAAAGAATAAGTAACACAGTTAAGATTTTGAAATACTAGTTTGTAGTGTCCTCACCTGGACACCAGTAAAAATTAATCTTAGTCCTGTGTTGACCCGGGACGAACCTGCCGGATGAGTGGAGACTTGGCTTGATTCGATGAGATGACGGAGTGAGCATAGAGTCGATCTGGGATCGGACTGAGATATTCGAGGTAGGATCATCAGGGTGAAACAAGTCATATGTACACTATTTACTATTACGACACAGCGTGAATACGGTGCTGTACAACATATACAAGTGGTATGTGTTAGGATTACTGCTGAAGACTGATTACAATGTAAGGTGCTATCGTGCTACCTTCCTAAATCCTGCTATGACATACTAGAATAGGTTGATTATATTATAATTGCGTATTACATTTACTTTGAAAACGGCCAGCGCGCACCGGAAGTGGTGGGTGAGCGGTTAGCGCTCTGGTCTCGCATTTGGGAGGACGGCGGTTCGAATCCCCGTCCGGGCACCCAGATTTGGGTTTTCCATGGATTCCCCAAATCACTCCAGGCGAATGTCGGCATGCTTCCTTCAAAAGGACATGGCAGAATTCCTTCCAGTTCCTTGTCCCCAGTCCCATTCCACCTCTACTGACCTCAACGTCGACGAGGCGTAAAGCCATAAAAAAAGGCAAACGCGTTTGCGGCTGTGGACTGTTATTTGACCTCAGTTACCCCCAGCTATACACAATGTGGAGGACCCTAGATCCCTGTCTACGATACAATGAAGACTTTCCTCGTTCAACCATACAACCCCATAGTAGAGCCAACCTGTTAGGCGCTGTCCATCTTCGTGTGTGGCGCCACCCCGCGACCACGGCGACTCGACGTCTGCGTTCTCTCTGCTGGCTGATGAATACAAGACACGACAAGGCACCCTTCTATGCCTGTGCAGAGGTTTTCAACACAACGTCCCACTACGGACTTAAAGTGGAGGGGCGAATGGTAGCCCAATGATGAGGCCTATCAATGCGGTCTTCTGCCCTACATATCTCGACCACTGAGCACACTTTACCAACTGTCAGCGATCCAAACCCCAGGTCGATGCCTCTGTCTGGTTTCTTAACATGAAAACTTGCAGTCCATGTTTCATACTTAACAAATATGTAGCCTTTAGTCAAGTAAACGTCCTCATACACAACAAGTTTTAAGCTGTCTGCATTTTATCTTCTGTATGTGATTTTCGTAGAGGGCTCCATAAGATTAGATTTAATTTTTTAGTTATAAGTTATCCGGGAACCTTTATTAGAAATCAGAAGAAGAAGTGAACAGTTTGCCCTCCCGGTAAGTTACTCTAACCACAAAGATAAATGACACTCAAAAGTCGCAAGTACTGAAATTTAACGACAGAGGACTGCCATTAAGCGGCCATTACGGACACAAGAAGGGCGCGCAAAGTAATAAAGGTCTCTACGGAGGCGCTCGAAGGAAGAAACAGGTCAGCGGGTTTTTAATATCAGAGAGTGCACTTCGCCGCTTTCCGCAATCAGTTTCTTTCAGCATAGACTGTAAGCTGAGCTGCGGCCCCTTCCAACGCCTCCCCAGGACTACTGATGCGGACTTATTTATTCTGAGACTGTTGCTAACACTCACCAAAGCTACACGAAAGGAGAGCTCAAGTGTTACATATTTCTATCCGAGAAACACATCGAAAATTTTACGACATTTCTGAAGTATTGTTTATAAGACACAAAGATTAAAAACATTTTGTCAAGTGGTTACTGGTGATAATTTTTATTTCATATGCAGAGATAAAAAATGATACGAAGCGAAAGACATACAAATTATGGCGATCTGCAGTCTTTTCTTTAGAAATGCTGTTTTTCGTACGACGATTTTAGTAACGCTTCACAAAAACGACTCAAAGTAATGAATATATATTCATTACTTCTACTCATCTAAACCAAAAAGACTTTGTTTTGCGCTTTACGACTCGTCGACGTCGAAGTCATTGGAGCTGGAAGATGATTGGTGGCAACGAGGAAATTGAGCGTAATCTTTTGAAGGAACAGTCCAGGCATTCCCTAGGTGTAATTTGGGTAAACCATGTAAAACCGAAATCTGGATGACCGGATGGGGATTTGAACCAGCTTCCTCGGATTGCCAAAATTAGACTTACTATCCCGCTTGAGCAAAGATACAATTTGTGGTGTCACTTCTTGGACTGTACACCGTTTTGCAATTTATCGATTTACGAAATGCAATAAAGGCTGGCCGCAAGTAGTTTACCAGTTTCCACATCGTCCCATCAACTACTTATAAAGATAGTAAAATGAAATTTGTGGAAGACTGTAACAATCAAGGTAAAAGTTAATTTCATATAAGTGACTATATTCTCCTGCGTTTGTCTAATTAGCTATGTCAGTATTTGCAAAGAGTAAACATTAGGCAGCTAATGCCGACTGCATTGGTGAGGCTGTCTGAGGCTTTATTGCTCCTCAAGGTCTGCTTTTACTGTGCAGTTGCGACACCTCCGTTGACCTGCCGCCCTGTCGCAGGGTCTGTCACTAGTAACATGTCGCCTGTATTATAAGTGTAGATATTGTTTGTGTAGACATTCGCAGCCGTGAGCTACATGATTACGGGAAACTGCCTAAAAACCATAACCAGAATGGCCTTTAGGTCAGGCCAGACGTTTGAATCTCTTTCCAGGCTCACTATGGTTTATTGGTTGGTTTAATGAACATAGCCAAGTTGGCGAGTTACTTCTTGTTACTGTTAGTGTCGGTAGCTAAGGTCAGTGAATATGGTTCGTGGTAAGGGGAGGGAAGACGCAGTTTGCATCAGAGACTGTATGGTTCCCCCGTTGTGCGGGTGGTGACGTTATGACTGACATGTTTTGGAAACTGATAATAGAACGCGATACCACCCACAGTATTTAATTATTTTACTATCATCAGTCTCTCGACATGTTTGATGAAATCCTCCATCCCTTTCTATCTTGCGCCAGCCTCTTCATCTGAACATACCTCTTACAATCTACGTCCTCAGTTATCTGCTTCATATGTTATTTCATTCTACAGTTCTTACCGTCGACTGTTCTCCCAGTAACACGTTAACCAATTCTGCATGTCTCAAATCATAACTTACCATCCTGTATCTTCTATCCACAAACTTCTTTCTACACCCATCATTTCCAAAATTCGTTCATTTCGTACTTTATCTGTCCTTTTAATTTTCAGCATCCTTCTATAGCACCACATTTCAAATGCTTCAATTTTCCTTCTTTCTGATATTCGTAAGTCCATTCGTCACTGTCATAAAGTACTGTGCTCCACACATAGAGGTTTAAAAAGTTCTCTCTGATTTCTAGATTAATATTTGAAACTAAAAGGTTTTTCTTTTTCATGAATGCTCTTTTTGCTAGTGCTATTCTGCTTTTAACATCATTCCTGCTTGGCCATCAGTTGTAATTTTACCATCCTAAGTAGCAAAACTCACTAACTTGTTCTAAGGCATCCGATCCTATTAATGTACTTAATGAATGGTATTATTTCTGCGACATTTCATCACTTTTGTCTTGGTTACCCACAGCATGGAAACACTTATTACAACTGCAGAAGCTTTCTACTGCAAGAACGAAAGTATTCCAACTCAGAAATCCAGGCTCGATTATTCAAAATTGGTGGAAGATGAAAGTTAGTTTTTTCACTGTAATCCAGATAAGATAAATGGCTTTATTACACTCAATTCATAACAGCTTAGTCTAATGGTCAACTCATATCTGACGGAATGATGCTATTGCTCTGGCTTAGTAAACGTAGAATGGTTGATGGTTGCTCGTTTTGAGACTAGACTGTGCACAGTGCAGAACCCAGTGTGAAACAGAAGCTCGTAGTACCAGCGCAATACTCGACGCTCCGTGGTCGGTAGTGGCGCAGCGCTGCGCGGTAGTTTTCCTCGAGCTTTACATTCGTTTTATCTCTGATGGACAGCCGCCGTGGCCCTTGTCACCAGCCTTAAGCCATCAACGCTATCTCAGGTGTCACGCAACCTCAGCGCTTCTCACTTGTTGGAGATTGTCCGTAAAACAAGAGATTATGAAAACGCATATTTCAATCCTCTTACTTCTAATTTTGCTGTGCCAGCTTCGCACATCGCTGACGTAAGTTATTAGCAGCTACATTACGAAGAAATTAATGCTAATGGCGTGCTAGCCGTATCAGCTAGAGATATTGCAAGAATTGTTTGCACTACGTTCATATCTTTGTCTGTACTGTTGGTTTCGAGTTCGCTAAGAACCAGCATTGTAGGCTCATCTAAAAACTTCAAGTTTACTACTAACATCGCGATCTACTCGTAAGTGGCCGGATCAGAATACTGTAAACCGAGAGTAGCATTCGCTGAAGAATAGATAATAAAACACATAATACATGATCCTTAAAAAAAGGGAAAAAAAGAAAAGAAAGAAGGAAAGAAAGAAACATCGCAGCATTTTAGTGGAACGATTTAAGAATGCTATTGAAATCCTAGATATGACTGAAGGGGAAGATGAGATCTAGCCATTTCTGACTGCCAAAAGTCCATCAGTTTAGTTGGAAAGCGAACGTGTGGCCATCTGTCTGTGAAACGTGTAAATGACATGTGTATTTTTGTTCGTAAAGTGTGCCGTTTATGAGACGGAGATTGGAGACCGTCCCAGCATTCGTCTAGGTGATTGTGGAAAGCAGTATTTAAGATGGCCGGTACACGGGGCCTGCATATGAGCTCGGGTCCAGTGTAAAGGCGCTATATAGGGCGCAGCCATACTGACGGGTTCTAGTCCATTATCATCTGTGGGAAAAAAATAAAGGTAGGAAAAGTTCTTTTGCAGCTCAAGTCTCTCTTGCTTTGTCAGTTTTATGGTTGTGTTTGGGTAATGAACATACCCACCGCTGTCTCCCTGTCGTATAGGTGACGCTACTGCAAACCCAGTAAGGCCGTTGACGAACTTCGACTGACACTGCAGTAGGAAACGGCGCGTGGAAGTGAAGCGAGGGAGGCAGTAACCAAACTACAACGTGATGTACGAGGGCAAATCGTAAAGCAAGATTCCCAACTCACTAGAGCCTTAGGGGGGGGGAGGGGGTGTAGGCGAAATCCAGGAACACTGCCGTCTACATTAATTCTCTCACCCTACTCGAACCCGGCATCGCTACAGCGCGTAGTGTTGGTTCATATCCGTTCGAGATGGAGGTGCAAATCGTCGCTACCACCAAGTGCAAAATTCGTGGAGTAATTTTTTTTTTAATGCCAAAGGAGTTCCACCCGTAGACATTCATGGACAATTAACAGAAGTGTATGGTGAAAGGTGTTTGGCCGTTCAACACGTCCGCGTATGGTATAGGGATTTACATGTGGACATTCATGATGAAGAACGGAGAGGAAGACCTTCGATTTCAGACGAGGCTATTGAAATGGTTGAGGAAATATTGTTAGAAGACCTATATGTGAACTTTCTGTTTGGGTTCCTGAGGTTTCTCCTACCACAATTCAGAAGATATTGACTGATAAGTAAGGGCATAGGAATGTGCGTGCCGGAAAGGAATGCTTCGCTATAACGCTCGACTCCACGTCTCTCGTCAAACCCAGGGCCTACCGAAACAGTTTGCATCGTCTGTAATGCCCCACCCCCACAATCCGGACCTAGCACCTAGCGATTTCCACTTTTTTCCAAAATTATAGGAACTCATGAGTGGACAACGCTTCAACACCGACGACGAAGATAAAAAAGAGGTGAATCGTTATCTAGACCGGTTAGCGTCTGACTTTTATGATACAGGCATACAAAAGGTCTATTTTCAAAAAATAATGTAACCTTACTTTGTGATCTGACCTAGTAAAACACCGGGGCCAACCGTAGAAATATTTTCTTTTTTATTCGTCAAGCTATTGTGAACGTCATCAATCCGAGAGGCTTGTGTTCGACACCTAGCTGGAACGCGTACCTCCGCGGGCTGGATGACCGAGGTTCGATCACCGATAAATCCAAACTGGTGAGGCCTCCCGTTCCCCTCAAGACCCACTCAGCCTGCCATGCAATGAGTACCGTATAAGAATATGACAACAGCCGAAACGTGCTACTCACCCCGTCATCTCCTTTATATTGCCAAGGGTAAAGAAACGGAATTCGGATCTCTACCTCTACGAATCCGCCATAGGGTCCTGTAAGGGAACCAAATAACTCCCAGTAATATTCAGTAAAAGCGGCAGAAGCACGCCGGCTGCCGCGTAACACGGAGCGTCCATAAACTACGTCACTCGGTCCGGGTGGGGGGGAGGATGGGTTGGCTGAAAGGCTACGCTGCGCTACGTGTGGGGATTGGGAGGGGAATTCAGAGCCAGGCCACGTAGCTTTCCATTCATATTATTTTTCACATTTAAAATGAGGTACATAACACACAACAGCATGAGAATATTTATTTCCCTCAGTTAATTATCTCCGTTGGGTAATTTGCTATAGTATGACAAGAGATGTCTTCTGAAATCAAAATGGAAAAACTACGTGGGAGGGGAGGGGGGCGGGTAGAAGCAAAAGCCACGTCGGGAAACGTGGGGGGAGGCGGGTACACAGGAGGTCAAAATGGAGCTACGTGGTTTATGGACTCCCCCCCCCCCACCCCCCACTATGCTTTCACGAAATAAGGCGTCAGCTCTTCTCTCGCGAGTTCACATGTACTCAAGCAGCCGTCGCCGAGAATGTAAGCGCGTGTTACCAATAATACCACTTTCGTTATCCCGTTTCAGCCAGAATCGTCTAAATTCAGTATAGTAAGGATAGCAGCTGACATATTGCGTGGAATAGGAGTTGCGCTCTGTGTTCGTAAAACTGTCGGTGTACAAAGAACCGCGATAAACCTGAACTTGACGTAATTTCTGTTTCTTTACGTGAAACCTTTCTAATCCGTATCAGGCTAATAACACACAAGCCACGAAGAACGTACGCAGCCTTTCTATCAAAAATATAACATCTATAAGAGACTTAAGTTGCTTTCAGCAGCTATTTTTGTCTGGTAATACTGCTCTATCAACAATTACCTGGTGTCAGACAGAAGACCGTCACTTTGACAAGAAGAAACATCAAGAAGAAGGTACTATCGGAAAGGTTAGTGATAGGCAATCAATCTGTATCCACTCGGCCACCCAAACGAAGTCTGGCGTCACCAGCGGGACTCAAACCCTGCACCACACGCGCCACAGAGTTCCAGCACACTCCATATGGGTGTGAGGCAGGCACTGTTGTGTTTTCCCGGAATGCGAGGCAACTAGATACTGTGGCACTACATCATTAAACTAAATTATTGCTATTTTTATCGCATTTGACATCTGTTTTCAATATCGGTCAAGAGACAGCTGCTATTAACCTAATTTACAGACCCACAACCCAGACAAAAAGCACTTCCATTACGCTGTAGTGTGATGAGAGTGCAGAGTGATAATAGTTATTAATAAATTAGGGCCAATTAGCAGCCGCTAGTTAGTCGGTCAGAGGTGACGTAATAACGAGTGGCCGGCACAGCCACGCGAACCCATGCAAATGAGGAGGCGATAACAGGACGGCAGCGTTTAATAGACCTACCGATAAAGTCTACTTACGCAATACTTCCGTACAAGGAACAATATATTAATACTAGCTTCACGTCCGTCAAAAACGGCGCGTTGAATGCAGTATTCTGTTATTTCGTTCCTTTGCAGTAGGTTAATTATACGAAATTGTTGATATATAATGCTCATAACCTTGATTTTATAATGTTCTACATATTTCGTTTGCAGTTTACATAACAATACAGTTGTATCTTCTACTGAATTAATAATGACAGAAGTATAGAGCCAATGAAATTTAAAATTAATTAGGAATCTAAAAACCTTTGCTATAGCACATAATATGAGTTTTATTTTTTGTCCAGGCACAATTCAGCACGATATATATATATATATATATATCCGCATGAAGTAACATGTGCCAGTTGCGATTCTGGTTAACTTACCCACAACACTCACTAATATAGCTTCTATTACCATCATATGAATAAACGACAGGTATCACCTATGTTAGAAGTAGGAATTTATTCTGGAAGAGCTTGTAAAGAAATACGAATAACGATCATTTTAATGATATTTTTCAAATGTAAATATCTTGGCATTACATTTGATAACAAGCTTAACTGGGCAGGACACATAGGACAGGTGGTAGGAAAAGGTTTCAAGATTCTGCACTTGTTGGAGAGAGTGATGAGGCGATGTACGAGAGAAGTCAAGGAATTTGATTGCAAAACATTGGTCAGACCATTGCTCGAATATGGTAGTGTAGTATGGGACCCTCATTTTACGTATCAAATACAGGAGTTGGAGAGGGTGCAAAAAAGGGCTGCTAGATTTGTTTCTGGAAATTATCGCAGAATGAAATCAGTGACGGATATGATAAAGGAGCTGGAATAGGATTCATTGCAAGACGGGAGGAGGATGAGAAGGGTAATGGGAGTGTACAGGGCATATACTGGTGATGAGGCATGGAAAGATATTGGAGTATGTATGAAAAGTAGTGCATGGAAGGGAAAAGATGACCATGACCACAAGCTGGCACTCGATTTCAGGCACAAGGGTGTGGGAAGATTCTCTTTTTTAGGTAAGGGTGTCAGGAATTGGAATGAGTTACCAAGAGAAATGATGAATAATTTACCGAAAAGGTTGAAAGAATTTAAGTATAAAATTTGTAGAGGGCAAATATAGGTGGGTGCACGGTAGGGGAAAGATGGGGGTGTAGGGAAATTGCCACCGGAGCCTGAGCTCCATTGCAATTAAATTAAATTAAATATTTTTCGCGATATAAATACCTTGCTCTGGTTAGATTCTCAGAGTATTTGGCTAGGATTTTTTTAAATAAAAGTATTTCACTTTAAATGACGGAAAGTATAATTTCAAAAGCGTATAACTGTTGTTTATTTGATTGACATATTTCGTTATTAGATACGTTTCGTGTAAACTTTCTCTGAGTTTTTAACAAACTTCATTGTTTTTTCTGTCAAAAAATTCTTAATTTATGTTGCAACCTAATTCTTATAAGTGCTTCAGAAAATATAGCGTAAACATCAAATATCCTTCTCGTTACACGAATTTCTGCTTCTAGTTATCGTGAATAAATCAAAACGCAAATTTAAATGAACGTACCATTGTAACTTTGTAGCTTACGATTTCCACGCATTAAAATTCTTGATCTGTGCTCTCATATTTTTGTGCAATTACTTCCACAACAGACAATTAATTACCTTTTATCTGGCATCGCAGTTACACTTTTTTTTAACACTATATATATGTGCAAGAAAAATCAAATTCAATTACTTATTTTAATTTTACATTTCATTTCAATAGCATAAGCGCAAATAAAGTGAATGCAGTTATACATTCGAAATTAGTCTAGCAACGCTGTGGTGCAATCAGTATAACACTTCGCGGGCATTATCGAGGCGCGCCGAACATTACCGAGTCATTGAGGTGAGGTCTCAACGCTCAACGCATTTTATTAAAGAGGATAGTAGATCATCACATTATAGAGAATAACAATAAAAACTTAGTATTTTTTTTAAATTTCTTCTTCTCTTTCGTTTTGCCCAACTATGGATCAGGTGGTTAATAAATCTGGCGAGCAGTATTTTTGTAGTAACATAAATTAAATTAAGTTTATTGTAACTCATCTCTATGCAATACCAATGAAGTGCTACCTTGGCTATCGTGTCCGTAACGCTGATGTCACGAGCCCTACCTAACAACGACCAGAGATGTTAGTGAAACATCAAGGTTATGAGCGTTATTTAATAACAGTTCTATCTATTTAAGGAACTAAAAAGAAGTGAGCTGCCACAACACAGGAAGAAAAGTATATATTTCGTTTAAATTAACATATTAATTATTAGTTTCTTTTTGTTTATTTATATTCTATCGATGCAGATGTTTCCGCTAAATTCCATGCCCATAGATATGTAAGAAAGAGGCTTTGATTTTCGATCAAAAATATTGGTGGAGGCTGTGATTAGACTGAAATTTAGCCTGCATCAGAATGACAACTGGAATTCGTAGTTACAACAGAGGGCAAAAATTAATATTTTTAAAAATAATTAGTTTCTTTTACAAGAGCCATGTTACTGAAATCAATACACCATGCGGACAAAAGTAGTTACTCCTCCTTTCGTGATCTGCGTGGCGTGGACTAGGATCCAAACTAATATTATGTGGCATAACGTAAGTTGTTAGGATTTATATTTATCTAGTAGTAACCGGCGTTGCCCGGTATAGTTGGCGTAGATTTCACCGTACCCTATTTTTATTCCCGCAAAACATTTGTACAAAGTTTCATAAAATGCGCGCCAACTTTTTCCTTACATTCACCCGCCCCCTACCAAGAAACTGGTGGGCTGAAGTTTATTTGCACTTATATTATTTTCATTCGTCCGAAAAGATTCATGTATATCAAGCTTCGATAATTTGGTTAAGAAATATCATTACTACATTACTGAACAACCCTAGATTATGTTAAAAACATTTGATTCAATTGCGAAGTGAATGGATATACTTGTGGCTCGAAACTCCAGATCCTTTAAATCTGCAGATAAAATATCAAAAGTGAATCCGGAATAATATTATCGTAAACAGAAGACTAATGCTGAAGGCCAGAGATATTGTCCAGATATCGTGCTTAAAGAAAATCTCTGTTGTTTTTACGGCTATCTATGTCGTTTAAAAATTGATATCCCGAATTAAAGGAAAGAATACTTCAAGCTATGGCTTTTAAAAATTGAATATATCGAATTAAAAGAAAGAATACTTAAAGTTTTGTTTAGTGTGCAAAATAGTTATTACTATAAGTTATCTTATTGCTTTAATTAAAGGCTATGGTCAGAGACATTGTGTTGTGTGTTTATTGCGGAGTATGCGGCATCTAGTAATTCCTCCTGTGGAATTTCTTACCATACGTTCAGAATTTCATTTAATGCTCCTACATTATTTAACGTTGAAACATGAGACATGCCAGACAAGTGAATTAAGATTCTAAGCTTTAAAACGGTGAAAACTCCATCGAAATCCGCCCCGCAGTTTCCGAGTTTTTATATGACCAATATGTCCGGTTTTCGTTTTATAGATATAGATTTGTTATTCTATCACTAACACCTTATTACTGAGGTCATTACTTCAGCCGCATGTAAGTAGTTCTAACTCTATTAACCACGAAAACTTTGTTATATGGATCTGAATCATGGACAGTGAAAAAGAAAGATGTAAGAAACAGACAATGTTTCACTGGAGCCATGTTACTGATATTTCAAACGCATGCCCATGGTTCTAACTGTACCGGGATGTAAAGTACAACCGAAATATGTACAACAGTCAACGTTATTTCATAACAATTCTAAGATTAGTGAAGCAGCCGCGAAGAAATGACTTTCTAGAAAACTTCGTTCAATCAGTCATTTTTGAGGGGCTTGGATGATAGTTCCATTAAAACTGTAATTTATCTTAAATTTATTCCAATTAAACTACTTTTCTTTCGGGCTTTATGGCTAGTTGACGTCGAGGTCATCATAGTCTGGAGACGACAGGGGAGCAAAGAATGGGAAGAAATTCAGCCACGGCCTTTTGAAGGAACCATCCCAGCATTCGCATGGAGTGATTTGCGGAAACAAAGAAAAGTCGAAATCTGAAAAGCCGGATTGCAAAGTCCGAACGTTTCTGATCACTCCCCAGACTAGGGTTTTAAAATAGCTATCGGAAATTTTTCACTATGACAAAATCTTGTGATAACAGAGATATACAGACCAATAAATAAAGTGCAGTTTCCGTGGTTCGGATTCCACGTTAAACTGTACGTCCCTTGTACCCGTTAGGTTAAGGCGGCTACAACAGGGCCGCAATGCACAGACAATAGAAACCAGGTCACCAGGTCATTCCGACCACACATAATTATTATTATTATTATTATTATTAGTTTAGTTAATTGTGTAGTATCAACTACAGGACAGCTTGTTCTAAATGTATAAAATATAACCAATTTCGTTTGGTTTACTGCTCTATTAACTAATTAACATTCAAAATAACAGAATATTTAATCCTAGCTTGTATTATAAATATAATTGCATCAAAATAAGAGAAACAATGTAATTAAAATTTCGTCTAATAAACTCAAGAGGCGAAATTATGGTATTTACGAATGGAATTTAAAAAAATATAAGTTAACTAAGATTTTGCCTTTTTAAGAAAAATTAAAACTCTAGTAATGTAAGAACGGTCGACCAATTTTTTTTAATAACTTCTAGCAGTAGAGTCAGAGACAAAGTAAAAACATAAAGTTATCGACTGCTTGACTTCTGTTTATGGAATCCACAACGGAGAGAGAGAGAACTCTGCCGTTAAATTCGTAATATTTTGATGTGGGTTAAGAAGCATTTGACGGAAACAGATTACAACTACCGCAGAAACACGGCGCATTTTGATGGTGGTTACAAAACGGCATCTACATTTCTTAAAGTGAAATTTTTTGCTGATTCACGAGGTGATTAGCTCTTCACAGCCAACAAGGCTCAGAGGTTGAAGTACAGAGCACATTGTATTTATGCCGCGAAGTGTGTGAAGAGTGGGAGGGTATTACGTTCCAGCAGCCGATGAAAGGGGAATTAGGGTAGGGGGTTGGAGTCACTGCATAGGTTTACAATCAGCGATATTATGCAATGCACAAATATCCATGAGAATGGCAGTCGAATCTCGTTCAATTTGTATTCCATACCCTTGTGACATTAATAGATCATCTCGTATGTGGTAGTTTGGAAGATAATCGTTTAGCACAAAAATCAGTGCTTAACACGTTGTCGCTCACTCCGCTGGTCCAGTCAATAAAATGTATGGCACGTATTATAGGATCCTGGCATTAATATATGACAAAACAACTCAGAATAAAAATTTTTCTTGTTTTCCATACTGCTTAGAAAGTATATTCACTGTAAGTTATTTTTAATATTTGTCGTTTAATTTATTTATTTTTTTAATTAGTCAGAGATGCGTTGAAGATTTTACACTGGCTAAATGCTATAGGGTTTTGAACTTCAAGCTGAAAAAAAATTAAGAACTAAGTTCACAACCTGTGGTGCCCAGCGGTATAATTGTGCACATTCCACACCAGCAAGTTACACGGGTTCGATCCCACGTTCGACCACTCACATTTCGATTTTCCATGTTTCCTCGAGATCACTCGAGGTAAAAACCGATTTCCCATCTTGCTCATAATTCTCTCCAATTCTCCGGGGACACAGTATACAACGCTATCAGGAACAAAGTACCAGTAGCTTACTTATCTCGCCTCATTCACTCGGTCAGCACCGAGGACAAACAGCACTTCGTCAAATTTACTGAACTTTTGGACGGCCTCCGCTTGCCTGCTCGTGGCAGTTGTGCCAATTTCTTTCGGGAAAATATCCCCCTCCTCCAGCTCAGTCACTGCAGCTCTTACGTCAACATGGCAGTAAAGTTTTTTCTCTCTTTCCGCCAGCAGTTCGCTTAGAAGCGGAGAACCCGCTTCTTCCGTCTCATTGATCTGTACTTACTGCCTCTCAGACGTTATGGCCAATTTATATGGAGAAATACTACCCCTACTGCTCAGTCCAATGTGATTTATATCACCTAACTGAATACACATTTAAGCTTGTGATTTCAACTGCGGATATTTGCGTAATTACACTGTTCAAACGCTTCCAAGTCTACTTTGTGTTAGTCTAAAAAAGGCAGCAGGAAACGTTCTCAAATGATAATCTGCGGTGGTTTGTGGAATAATGCAGTAGTCTTCGATTACTAACAGTTTGGTGCAATAATTTCTTATCTGACGGCAAGAGTCTGGTGTGGTGATAAGAAGCTTAACAGAATATTAACAACGACATTTTCTCTCTTTCCACCTTCTCATACACATAACCTCAGAAGTTTACTGCTGTTTGTAAACTTATTACTAGGCATCCGTTAGCAAAATAATGTTCAGATCAACCGTAATTGTAAGTACTTTGTTGTATAAGCTATGACCAACTGCATTGATAATGCCCAGCACAAGTGTGAGCAATATTGTTTGCTGTCGCTCAGCCACTTCATGGAACTGTCGTTTTATTACAGAAATTCTTTTTTATTTCTGATGCCAGAAAAATCTTGCAAAGGAAACTATCAGACGCAGCCTGTAGTTAGGGTTTAACATGATAGCCCAGTACGACTGATCATAATCAAAAGCAGACGAACTGGTGGAGCACAAAGTTTGCAAACTTGTTTATCCATATCTCTGATGCGATGATTTTGTGGTTTTTAAAGAGAAAATTAACTTATAATTTAGGACGCAGATCGTGTTCCGAACGTCTTGCCACTTTCATCAATATTCTTTTTTTTTTTCTCACAAATCAGAGGATCGTAAGTATACAGGGGCAAACAGATGATATATCTGTGCCTGCATAGTCACGTGACCAACTTCGACCAACGAGAGGGAGCTGGGGAGTAGCGGTCGTGATTGCCGGGATGTAAGTGGTGTTATACGCGGCTCCGACAAAAACGCGAAGCATGAATTAATTAGTGCTGTATATAGTGAGGTACTGTTCGACGTGGTGCCGGGTTGATTAAGTAGTCCAGAACAGTGAACGTAGGCGGTGCAAACAGAAAGAGACACTCACTTCATTGTGAGGAGCAGTGTGTGAGATCTCGCGTAATTAATAACTGTTGGTGGTCGAACTCATCATCAAGCTGGCGGAAGTATTAACAAACGCAGGAACCTGCATCTCCTAAATACGAAGTTCCGATATAAAATATTCACGGTCATATCGTAAGGTGGTGGTCACAGTGAACATTGAAGACGATTAAAAGTGTTTGTTGTCTTGCAGCAGCTTCCGACTTCTTATTTGAAAACTTAAAACATTTCAGAACCTTTTCCAACATTCTGTTGGTGTCGACCAGGTCCGAAATTGCAATCTTGACAAGTGTGAGTGTATAATAAATAATTAATGAACACGTCAAAAAAGCCATTTTATGATATTACATTCCTTAATTAGTTACAGGGTTTATTACTAGTTTTTAATAACAGAAATATTTGTTCCGCGTAGATTTATTAAAAAATTTTAAGTTTCAGTTATTTTTACTCTTTGTTATATGATCTTACTGTCCCTTACGGCAAAACATGAAAGGCAACTGGATAATAATGGAAAATATGAAATGAAGTGTTGGTATATCATTGACATTTCTGTAATTCCATCTCCACTATTCGTCTCCCCTCAACCCTCTTCGCCTCTACGTTTTTCTGTGCCCGCTGCATCCATTTAGTCAGGGGTCTTGCGGTTATGACGATAGGCGTCCTTCCCTTTGTTCTAGTTCGTATAGAGACTCAATGTTGACTTACTTACCTGGTTGCACTAGCCCGAGTCCCCTTCTGTGTACTGAATTAAGATTCTTATCGGTCTTATTTGTAAAAAAACAAACAAAAAAAAAAAAAGTCATACAGCGAGCTGTAAATGTGTTTCTGTTTCTTCTGCAGTGTGCATATTAGCTGCACTGGCAACTCTGCACTATGGAAAATATAATAAGAACACAACGTTTATTTAAAAGCACCCATACCCGAGACTGGTCTCGTACCGATGACCCCTGCAACATGAGGGCAGCACACTAGCCTCTACACTACCAGAGCAGCACTGGCGGCTTCATACAGATCAAACGTGGGACAGTTGATCACAATCCTTATTCCACAAACACTCATCAAAACACGACATTCCAAGGCGTGTGAAAATTACAATATTGTCTTGGTGCTATTAAACTACAATCAGAAATTGCGTCTGAAGCAGAGAATACGACATAGGTTCTTGCTACACACATGCTGTGTGGCATTTAAATGTGGGTCTGTACTGGTTTCATTGAGTTTATTATAGCTAAAATTGTGTTGAAAGGTCTTTTAT
The DNA here is from genome assembly GCA_031002005.1 of Vandiemenella viatica. NCBI lineage: Eukaryota > Metazoa > Arthropoda > Insecta > Orthoptera > Morabidae > Vandiemenella > Vandiemenella viatica. Next base: position 43,535,681 of record CM061920.1, on the reverse strand, counting down.
TGCCACTGTTTTTAATGCATCTTTGTAACTAATAACTCCAACATCTACAACTAGAACTTGTATCTTACTTTGTGTTTATATGAAGGTTGCAGGATTGTTTTTCAAGGTTACGCTTATGAAGTACCCGAGGACCAAAAGCACTCGTGAGCTAAAACCATCCGTTCTCACTCGTACTTAATTGTTAACAACCTAACTTTCTTCTTTTTTACCGTTCATTTTTTTCCCTCTCTTATTTTTTTTCCAATGAGTTTCCAAAACAGTTTTTTCTCATAGTCAACCCTGCACAAACTAATCTTTTTATTTATTTTATTTGATGTAAAATTATACAATATAAATCTGCAAATTAACTAGCTCAAAATATGGACCGAGCGTGGTGGGTGAACGCTTAACGTTCTGGCCTCGCATTCGAGAGGACGCGGGTTCGAATCCCCGTCCGGACTTCCAGATTTGGGATTTCCATGGTTTCCCCAAATTACTCCAGGCGAATGTCGGGATGTTTCCTTCAAAAAGGCCATGGCCGAATTCCTTCCCGTTTTTTGTCCCCAGTCCCATCCCGCCTCTAATGACCTTAACCGTCCACGAGGCATAAAGAAAAAAGAAGTCAAACTACGAAACATTTAACTGTCCCGTCACAACTGACAGCCACGCAGATATTCTTTACTGACCCAGTGTTCTGCCGGTGGTACAGGAGGTTCGTGACCCACGCCGCTGTTACGTAAGACAGACGTGTGTTTACTTTTTGCTTCTGGTAGCTGCCGAGGCGTTTGTATAAGAAATAAGGCGGTGCATTGCGAGGTAAATAACCCATCGCCTCGACCTGAAGAGTGAGGGACAAGTTGTTTGAGTCAGTAACACAACACAGAAGCTGAGAAACGGGCGCCTGTCATCGAGTCTCAAGAGCCGCAGCATGCAGTTACCTCCTTTAATTTTGACGTGAATAATAGGACCGCCTTAAACTTTTTCTCACAGGGTGCAATCCGGCTAAAACAACAGTTGCGAAACTAGCAGTACTCTCAAATTGTTATAATATGTGAAACAACTTTCTGAGGCTTGTTTGCGTTTTACAAGCAAGCTTTATCCACTGCCGGCTTGCTAGGCCTGTCGTAGCTTCACCAGAGCTATTTTCAGGGTTCCTGTAGGGCCTTCACAGCAATCGTAACGATCCTGGGGCACACTAGGTCCCCATTGCACAGCGCCCCCACAGACAGCCCCCTACTTCATGCTGTTGCCCGTCTCCCACCACGTGGAAGAGGGAGAAGGCTTTGCAGAACAGAGGAGTTCCCATTGAAACCATCAGAAGCGTGACAGAACTGTACCAAGGAAGTATGAGCTACGTAAAAATACGGGAAGGAAGAACAGATTGGGTGAAACAAAGGAATGGACTAATACAAGGAAGTGCCCTCTCACCAGTACTCTTTATTGTAGTCAGTAAAATGTTTCAGCTAATGTACAGGTCTCCACCATAGTATTCACGAAATCCTAAGCTGTGTACCGAGCGTGGTGCGTGAGTGGTAACGCTCTGGCCTCGCATTCGAAACGAAACGACGCGGGTTCGAAGCCCCATCGGGCCACTCAGATTTCGGGTTTTCATGGTTTCCCGAAATCAGTCCAAGTGAATGCCGGGATAGTTCCTTTAAAAGATCATGGTCGAATTCCATCCCGTTCTTCGACCCCAGTACCTTCCCGCCTCAACATCAATGAGGCGTAGAGCCGTAAGGGTAAGAAACAACTGCCACAGCCATTTCCTTCCGAAAGAACAATATGTAGACCTATCTTTTATATAGCGAAGTCATCTCAGTCAGTGTTATTACTTCTATTAATACTTCTAAGTTTCTTTACATTCAACAGAAATTCATCAAATTTTGATAGGGTCAAATACATGTCAGGTTAGGGAGATCAGGTCACGGGGTCATTACTCTTGACCCTAAAAACTCATTGTTTTTGTCTCTAAAAATTCATTTTTCGTCACGTTTAGAGTTAAAACAATGCAATTCAAATCGACCTTAAGAGGCACAACAACGATCCAATTATTTCGTTAAACAAAAACTTTTTATTTTGTGTCCGTTTATATTAGTTTGTATGATGGTACATTCTCTACCTATAACAATAATCAAAACACGGTCAAGGGATCGCACCTGACGTACTTATATTCCTTTCTCCGTCTTGTTATTTGTTGTTTGGAAACAGAATTGGCTACGATCTCCTACGCCAGTCTGTTGTTCCTTGCTACTCTCCGCAAGAACAAAGACATAAAACAACTCCTTCCTACCTGTATACCAGTTTTTCCAACGTTATATTACATTCGAAATCCCGTCCAGCCATTCAGATTTCGGGTTTTCCTGGTTTGCCGAAATCACTCCAAATGAATGCCGCCGGTAAAATTTTTAAAGCCACGATTGTATTTTTTAAAAAAAAAAGTCAAACAACAGATTTAACGTATTTAATGAACTAACAGTACTATAAGCTTTACAAGAGACAAGACATATTACTGACGTAAACGAAGCACGGAAGAAAAGCGGTGTTACTTTTGGAGATGAGGGTCATGAACGGATGTCAATGCATTGTAATCAAGCCAAATGAAGGAGGTTGCCGTCTAAAAAAATACACAATCGCCGCATTAACCTGAACTGATTTCTGATATCTGGATGGCCGAAAGTGTGTGTTAGGATATCACAACACTGATTTAAGCTTGGCGTCTTACGGTGCTGAGAAGAGATATGTACTTCACATGAGTGAAAAACGGTCCAAAGCGCACCTCAGTTGCATTATACATTATCAAAATAACGAAACGTGGCCTCCACTTGATCATCGTTGATGCCCCTGGTTCACACGCCATGTACTATTCGCAGAGTGAAGCAAGTGCATAAACACCTTGTCAGCGGCCGTTGAAAGTGGGAGAACATACTGGAAGTGAAGTGGTGGCGAGAGAGGTTGTTCGTTGCCACACGCGGTCCGTTGTAGAGGAGGATAGGGGATGATAAGACGTTACAGAGCGAGCCTGAGCTGAGGCGTCATCAACAGTCGCTACTCGCAGTACGTTAGATTGCTCTTGATGACCCAGACTGATGACACGGCGCGAAGCCCACTTATAGGTCAGCAGACGCGAGACTAGAGATTGGGTGGCCGGCGAAAAGAGGAAAGGCGGCTTTGTAAGCTTACAATTTTGCACATACAGTGTGAAACCATTTAAAATTCCTCTAGGCTTGAAGTATACTGCGATGTATGTTGCGATATTTACTTTGTTGATATTCAGGCCCTTATCCTAAGCTGTTTAACGAATAATAGGTTTTCTGTGATTTTTTATTCGTCTGCTGCAGCTCAAATAAAAACATTGTTTTGGTATACGAGCTTAGTTTTGCTAAATCATCTACGGTACTCCCAAACAAGTTATGTACTTTTTTATATTGAAATACTATGATTTTTTAAGCAATAATCGGTAATTAAATGTTAGTTATAACTTTCTCATACTATTAAGAAATGTTTAACTCCGAGGCATATCATGAGAACCACAAGAGACAAAGTGAAGTATCGTCGTTGCGTTTATAATGCCACGCCCTGGATATTGTTCTTAGGAAATTTTCCATAATGTTATATGCAATTTCTAGTAATCTACCCAGTGAAAATATACGTTTAACCGTTAATCATCATAAACCTAGCATGGTTAGTGGTCCTGTGACTACAAGTTCCGACCTTATCTTGGTGCTATAAAAAATATAGACGGTAACCGTTATATTACAGGTTACATTCCTCCCAGGTGAAGCCCAGGAGACGTGCTGTTGTAGGATCACAAGGACACTATTCAGCGAAAATGGAGGGATAGGGATAAGAAACGTGAAGGAGTTCGACGATAGCCTTCTAAAGGAACAATCCCGGCATTCGCTTGGAGTGATTTAGAGAAACCATTGTAAAATCGAAATATAGGCGGAATTTAAACCCCTGTCCTCCCGAATGCAAGGTGAGAATGATATCGCTCTTTCTCCGGGGTTGGTGACCATTATTCAACACAAAGATATTATTTTTATCCTTTATTTTTATCGATAATCTTGCTAATTGGTTAAATCATCTCGACTCCGATTTATTTTCTTGGTATCCATTTTGCTTTGCGAAAAATACTTCAGCTAGTGTAACCCCACAGTAACTGAGAGAGGCACTAGGAGTTTAGGGAGAGGGAGGTTATTCTACACCCGCCCTCCATTTTACTTAAAGCGATTCTTAGTTTCCATATTCGAACGGAAAAACTTTTCTAGTCAAATTATTAATAGATACAATCTCCTTCGATTTAGGATAGAAATTCTCAAAAATTTATGATTTGTAGTAAAACATCAAGCTTAGATGCTGCACACCATTCTGTTACTGTCTGTAACATGTTTATGGTCTTCATAAATATTATTTTATTTCCTACTTATATGATCTTGAATGCCATTTTTACAGCTGCAGTATTCACTATTGTTCCCAGAAAACTAATGCATGCAATTTCAAAGGCATATTAAAGGCACCTCATGTTTTAAAAAGAACGTTTCATTATGATTATAGGCTTAAACCATAGAGATGTGATGTATTTCATAACATCCCGAAGAAGTCATTACAAAACTCAAATGACCATCTATAAAGCTTCACAAAGAAACGTAACCAAAAACTTTAAAATCAAAAATTTGTTTCTTATCACCTGTGCAATTTCCCTACACACCCATCTTCCCCTTTTCCTGCACCCACCTACATTGCCCTCTACAAATTTTAACTTTAAATTCGTTCAACGTTTTTGGTAAATTATTCATCATTTCTCTTGGTAACTTATTCCAATCCCTGACACCCTTACCTAAAAAAGATAATGTTCCTATACCCTTGTGCATGAAATCGAGTGCCAGCTTGTGGTCTTGGTCATCTTTTCCCTTCCATGCATTACTTTTAATTCTTACAGCAATCTTTCCATGCCTCATCGCCAGTATATGCCCTGTACACTCCCATGACCCTCTTCAACCTTCTCCTGTCTTGCAATGAATCCCATTCCATCTCTGTTATCATATCTGTTACTGATTGCATTCTGCTATAATTTCCAGAAACAAATATAGCAGACCTTTTTTGCACCCTATCCAACTCCTGTTTTTGATACTCAAAATGTTTCCTCTGATAGTACATACATACCTACGTTCTGTCGTATTTTTGGAGACTTAAATCTGCGAGATCTTTCTCTGATAAGTTACTAGATTCTTTAGGATAGTTTTAACAGTTTAAACTGATTTTTTTATTTTAAAAAATCATATTTTTTGCTAATTTCAATAACGATTAGTGTGCAATATGTATAATAGAAGAGGATCAAGAAAAACATGATACCTTTTAGTGATATGTTTTTCTGATCCACAGCATACGCTAATGTGCTGATTTATGTCTAAATGCTGGCGGAACATAGAATATATCTTGTTTGGGCGACAGCTTTCATTTTTCGGCAACCCATTAATGTTTCAATATGTATGGTAAATGTTATGACTGACTCTGTGAAACTCTTCCAGTTGTTCGCTGAGGTTCGTAAATATTTTTTTAGGCATCTGATAAGTTTATCTTAAAATGAAAAGTCTAAGATTTATGGAGAAGCTAAGTATCTGAACCTTGCCGGTTGTTTTATTATTGCGTAATGTGTATAAACGTTTCCACTCGTAGATTTAGGCCTATGTAAAAAATGCTGACGAGAGTGGTACCGGTTGATAGTGTCTCGTGATTCTAGTATTGTACGATGAATAATTAATTAATTAACAATGATCTCGAAGAGCCCTTGAAAACAATTAGTGATTAAATCAATAGAGCGCGGAAATGCAGAGCCGATAGTGATCCAGCGTCGAGGATGTTGTTTATCAACTAACTTTTCTTATTGAAAGAAGGTCAGTGTTTGAGCAGCTGAATACCGCGGGGTTGTTTACTTGCTGTAGGGTGGAACAGCTTGCGACTATCCACAAATATGTCCCAATCGAATTTAGGGTTGAAATAGCAGCTGCGTGCGGTGTTGTTCTTTCTGGCAGATATTACATTTTGACGGATATGTGATAGAACTGTTTCAGAGTTGAATAATTATGACCGAATCTGACATCGGGTTGTATCTGCGGTGCAAATGCATATGTGTACGTGTGGGATAGAAAGAATAGGTGAAATTGAATTTCTTAATCTCCTTTTATACTATTAACAAAATTATGATGCCTGTTTTGTTTTCATATTTTCTAGAGTTTATTTCTACCACATAAATCAGAGCTGAAAACTGCCTAAAGTAGTTAGCGGCAATGTCGAAAGGACAGGCTACTATCGCGTTAAAGCTTCGAGCTATCTTCGTGGTCGGATGATCAAATCAACGTGAATACAAAGCATAATTCATCTTTTGACATTCGTTATACATTACGGTTCCAGCATCGTATTTATTGTGTATTCTATTCTGAAAACATATACCCTGTCTGCTGATTTTATTTAGCCACAATTTCCAGAATTATATTCTTCCAGAATTAAACAGGAGAAGTTTCGAATATAATCGAACAGTCCCATTCGATAAATCCACAGGCCTAATCTTCAATCAGGCACAAATGACTTCTGTTGTCCTGCAATATATATATAGCAATCGAAGTGAATAATTTATTTCCTATGGTAGAAGTGGAACTTTTCTTGCTTGAGCACAAGTGTGTGTGAGAATTTTATTTAGGGTTTTGTGGCTCATCGACGTCGATTAGAACTAGAAAGGAACTGGGAGCGAGGAACGAAAGAAACCGGTCATGATCTTTTGAAGGAACTATCCCGGCATTCGCCTGGAGTGATTTTCGGAAACCATAGAAAACAAAAACCTGGAGGGTCGGACGAGGATTCAAACCCACGTCTCGAATGCGAGGCCCGAGCGTAATACTTACCTACTCGGACTGTAATATAGTCCAGTATTTTCCGTAGCCATTCCAGTGTGCTCTTGATATGGCGCCCGTGTGGGAGTGATTAACGGCAAGGCTCTAATACAGCGGCTGCCAGTCAACAGCCCACCTCGTGCATCGAGCACTAACAAGACTCGTACCTAGGGTTTGCTTCACTCCAAACCATTAATTAGATACGCTGGTCTGTCATTCAATGCTATTTCAAGTCATTATACGTATCTAACTACTCACCGCGGTCAAGATAAAAGATCGCTGCAACAGCAAACAACGACACAAGAATACTGGAGAGTACAACAGGAAACCACATTCCGCGTGGTCAAAGTGACACAGTTCGGATACTCAAAGTACATGTTTGTTATAATACGAATACAGTCTCGACATGAACGTAATGTATAGCTGAATGCTGAAGTCAAATCTACGATAAAAGTTAATGCTTATGGCATTGTTGAGCCGGATATTCCGTCCAGTGACAGAGTTTCAATTTTCCGCGTAATCTGCAATTGTCGTGGTTATTCTAGCCTAATGCTACTGGGTAGAGGGGACCTACAGGTTATTTTTATGGAATCCGAACCCTCAGGACGTCCTCCACAGAAGTCTCACACTCTTCTTCTGTGGTTGCCTACCCGTGCCTGAATGTAGTAGCTTACCGTGGATGGTGTTGAGACCTCCATGGGAACGTCCCGGGTGATGATCAACTGGTGTGGTTTTGTATTGCCTTCGCCAGTGTGACAGTGTTCGTAAGTGTTAGTGTGTATGACCGTGATGGTGTATCTGTTCAGTGCTGCTTGTGTTGTGGATGAGAGATGGAAAAGGGAGAGTGAGAAACCCAGTGCCGGCCCATTCAGGCTTAACATTCCCATCTGACGGACGAATCATATCAGCAGTGTCGTGCGGAGAAGTTTCTGATTTATCCTACGACTCTGGCGCACACTCTGGTGATCAGGAATTGTGCACCACCACCTCCGTACCCTGCCAGCCAAGTCGTGATGGTGAAAATTTTTTCAACCACCAGGACTGGAACCAGCTAACCTCGTGTCAGCGCCAGACACCATCACGGCTCCGCCACCAAGTGGTCCAACGTAGCGGCCCTGTGCATAGTTACAGCATTGTGTAAATAAGTCTCGCATACCGAGCGTGGTGGGTGAACAGTTAACGTTCTGACCTTGCATTCGGGAGGACGCGGGTTCGAATCCCCGTCCGGGCATCCAGATTTGGGTTTTCCACGGATTCCCCAAATCACTTCAGGCGAATGCCGAGATGCTTTCTTCAAAAATTCCATACCCGAATTCCTTCCCGTTCTTTGTCCCCAGCCCCATGCCGCCTCTAATGACCTTAGCCGTTGACGAGGCGTAAAGCAATAAGTACAAAAAAAAATGTTATGAAGGTGTCAGTGTTTGATGCAGAGTCTAGGCTGGATTACGAGCGACATTTCGCTTACAAATGGATCAGTGAGAAAACGCCTTTCGCTTAAATTTAGATGCGCCGAAGCAATCAGATAAATGAGCTGTAAAGGTCAATGCCCACCGCTAATGTCAGCTAGGAACGAGAAAGCAGTGTTATTGCGGACTCCAAAGGGCAATAAAGCCTCCGTGACGTAATCTCTCCCTGAATCTGCTTTGATAGAAGTATTACAGAATTTGTCGCTTGACAAAATCTATTGAATTGCTCGATACCTCATTCTCATAGCATGGACGGTATTCTCCACAACATTTCACTGAGTTCTTAATAGCTGACATTCTGCTCTGATGTAAGCTTTGTCCATATCACTCTTAAAGATTAGCAACACATCGGGACAGGATCATGGGCGCTGGCAAGATTTCTTTAAGGGAGGTGCATTGCATTTTTTTATACACTATACATAACACGTATTAACTAAGGATACTGAATTTATTGACAAGGTTTTGAACAAATTTGTACAACAACCTAGGTGCTTTAAGTTATTATTCAAACACTGAATTTAATAATAAAATTTTTGCTTCTTTATCTTTTTCTGAGTATTTTCTTTCATAGCAGGGGGTGCAAGTGCACCCCCTTGCACCCCACCCTCCCGGCGCCCATGGACAGGATATTTGGCACATTTCGTTTACAACCTTTTACATACAGCTATTATAAACGCTAGTAACAACTAGAAAGACAAACAGTTATTATTGTTACAATCTAAACTGATCGTAACTGCTTTTACGCAAAATATATCAATATCGTACGAGTTATCCTTCAGAAAGCGTTTTATCATTTACTGACTTTACTTTTATTAGATTATTTGCTATAAATCTTTCATTATTAACGCCAATCAACCTTACCTTACTGCAAAACCATTCTCAACTTGTAGATCAATTATATTACAGGTTGTAAACCAGAAGAAGAAAATTCTAAACTTAATGAAATGTAATAATTTTTGCAAATACCAGGCATAAAACGCTTAAAATGTCTGGTGCAGACCAAAAAGTACCAGGATCTGTTAATATCTGAATAACAGAGTTTTAAGCTGAGGAGCTTTATACAGCTCATAGTTGGAAACAAAAATCACATAAATAAACTCACTGCAACAAGTGAACGTCGTCCTAAGGTGGTTTATCAATATTAGAGACGAATCGATCTAATCATTGGCGTCTAGAGCCAACTAATTTTCTTTGTTCGATGTCTGTTAATTCGTGTCATTCTTCCACAATCATGTTCAGAAAACTTTTCACACGACTCACCGGAGTACAAGCTCAGTTACTGCACGGCTCATTTAAATGTTTCTTCCGCGGTTCTTCCTGTATCTGCACATATGCATCATCCTACCCCATAACACTTGGCACTTCAGTCTATTATTGAAATAACTTTGCATATTCACATAGTTAGAGGCGTGCGAAAATTAAGGTCGTGATAAAATTCTCGACTATACTTTTTTCTGTTAATCATTGGCTTGTCGCTGAGTGTGGAGCATATTCTGCACGGAGGAGTCTCCATGGGCGGTAACTCAGGCGTGGCACCCGGCGTACGTGGGTTCAAGCCCCTGGCGCTACCATCCAAATTTCAGTTTTCCGTTGTTTCTCGAAATCACTCCAGGCGAACGTTGGGATAGTTCCTTCAAAATGCCGTGGCTGAATTTCTTCCAAATCCTTGCCTCAGTCCTTTCAGGGCTATAAGGATCTCGACGTCGACAGAGCAGGGATGTATCGGGTGTAAGATGTGAGATAACAACCATAGGGCTAGTTAATTGTAAAATAACTAATGTAAGTAATAGTAAAAAATACTATGGTCGAATATTTAAGTTGGCAAACATGTAATGCCAAGAGCTATACAATTAATATCGCTGACTGCATTGGAAGTTTTGTTTTATCATGAACTGGTGGTTGTCATGGATGTTTAGCAGTAGAGGTTTGACTTGCAAGTCGATGATTTAAGATTTGTTAAGTTTGTGAGAAATTCAATACTGAAGATAAATAAATAATCAATGTTGGAAAATTATTGGAGAATTATTTAGTTGAGTACTGAATAAAATTAATCAAGATAATGATTTGTACTAATCAGCAGCGAGGCGGCTATCGTTCGTAATTTTGGTTTAAATCCAGAATTCATAACGGGCCATTTTAAACAGCAAAAGTAAGTAAGAACTTCGCAAAGACATATTTTACATACGCCTAAAATTATATAATTTCGGCATGCGAGGTATAAAACCTAAAGCCAAGTAAGAATACAACCTGTTTAAATAGAATGGTGAATTATTGAATCTTTCCTGGCGGCTATGACCCATCAGTTTTTTAAATCGAATTGTCTCTGGTTTGATGTTTGTTTTATCATCTCAGAAAATAAATCGTATTAATTTTTGTTGGTGAACCTGTATGGTGAAATTCGAACGATAGTCGTCGGTCTGCGCCTACACAGTTCGGTCAGCAGTTGGTTAGGTCACAACAGTTCCAAGCGAAATGTGGCATGCGTGTACGTGACAATGGTGATCAGTCTGGCGAAGTAGCTTTTCCATAGTGCAACATCAAGAACTCGTGACTAATGACTCGTGTCGTATTTCCGTTGCAGATATAGTTAAATCTATGGACAAGTTGGGTCACAAGGCGTATGAATCAGCGTATGAAAATTCGGTATCGTTGCAGCCTTCCATTTGTAGTGTCGTGCCGCGCATCGATTGTGGGGAAGCCGTATGGTGGATGATTTATAATTTGAATTGTAGTTCGCAGGAGCTGTGTCGGAGAAACAACTGGGGCTTCGTCGACCTTCGACCGATGATAGGTGCCAGCTGGAACGCATTTGACAGGTCGTGCGTCCACTATACACCGAGAATGGTGACCAGGGTGGCTGCTAAAATATGGAACCCTCTTGATATGAATTATTTTTAGGAACACCGAGAGGCCCGAGGTTCCCTCTGTTCAACGAAGAGGATGCGTCGATAACATAGATCTTGGTTCTGGAAGTGACGTCACGTATAAATCGAATTTTACAGCTCCAATTACTTCACCCGTTTCCCTTTGCAATGCAAATAGTAAAAATACGAACTTAGACTCCACAGATAGCGATACTAAGCAGCTAAGGATAAAGGTCCTAAATGGTAGGAGTATTAGAGGGAAAGTAGCCGATTTCCACGCTGCAGTTGTGACTAATGATGTCGATATAATACTAGGAACCGAGAGCTGGTTGACGCCAGAGGTAGAATCTAACGAAGTATTTGCTCCTCAATTCAATGTTTTTCGGAAAGACAGAACTACCTCAATGTACGGAGGTATGTTCGTGGCTGTTAATAAAACCGTCAATTGCTCCGTAGTATTTGCGAGTTAATATGGGTGAAGGTAAAAATTGGCAGAAGTTTAAAGTTCATAATAGGGTCATTTTACCGACCTACGGATTCTGGATTCGATAGCACGGAGTATTTTAGACAGTCACTTAATATAATTTCTCAAAAATTTCAGGGACATATGTTGATCATGGGAAGCGATTCTAATATTAGAGGCATTAGAGAAGGTCTAAAGAAGAGCCACCCGATACGTGACAGGTATGTATTGTTGGAGGGAAAGCGTAAATGCGATGTTGAAGGAATTAGGTTTGGAAGACCTGGAACACCGAAGGCGTTGCTCTCGACAGAAGCTAATTGAAAAATTATCGACTGACGTATTTTGGAATGACAGCAAACAAATATTGCTACCAGCAACATTCGTATCTCGGAATGACCGCGAAAATAAGATAAGAGAAATCAGGGCCACAACCGATTCATTTCAGTACTCATTTTTCCACGAGCAATTATGAAATGGAATAGCAAGGATTTACCGGGCGAGTAAACTTAAAATCCGACAGGAGTAGCTTTCGACAAAGCACTCCGGCCATCCTGATCTGGGTTTTCCGTGGGTTTCCCGGATCACTCCAAGCGAATAGTTCCTCACAATAGCACATGGGCGCCTCCTGCCATATCCCGTATATTCCTTTCAAACTATTACCCTTTCGGATAGGTGCAATGCACCCTCCGCCACACACAGTGAATCGCGGAATAATAATAAAAATAACAATAATAATAAAGAGCTCAACCTCGCGTACCCCTTACAGCTGAAATGATAACAAATAAAACCAGTTCTCGTGTTTTATTAAATTTTAATCCAATAACAAACGTCACAAAAATAGAAAAAATTCTAAAAAATATATTTGGCCATAGTAATGTTTGCGTATTATTTTTTTCAATTGTCTTATCTCACCGAAGAGAATACAGCGCGTACCCCTTGGAGCAATCTCTCGTACCACGAATTGGGAACCACTGGTCTAGTGCGATAATGTCTGGACTTGGTCGTTAGTACCACGAGTAATATTCTCCATCATTGCAGCTGGAAATAAAAAGTGGGCTCTCCGCTCTTGGTTTCTACGAAAACAGAACAGTCAGCGGTAATAAATCCAGTTCTCACAGGGGTTCGATTGCGCTACGGGAATAACCTCTTTGTCGATGCGTCCTGCAGTTCTGCGCCTTCGCAGTTACAGTACTGCCCAAGTTTACGACATATCTTATTTGCTCCGTCAAATCATATCGTGAGCCCAAGTTGTTGATGATCGAGGCGACCGGCTAAGTTCCAGTCAACTGTTTTTATTCAAAGGTACTTTAACACCCCAACGTTACTTATAATTTTTTTCCTTTTAAAAGTTCGTTGGAAGATCAGTGGTTTCTCTTTGTCACCGAAGTTGTCTTGCCATGTGGCTCGCGACTATCCTCCGCAGCCGCTCGTTAATCAATCAGACTGGAGACTCATTACTGACCCGAGTTCGAACTCCAACTGATCTCTACGGCGACCATCTTAGTGACGAGTCACTTATAAATGATAATTGTTATAGCCACTGCCTTTGAGTGTGATGAATTTCTAAGGTATTATTTCCCCTGGGCGACCCTAAGCCCTGTCTTCGGGACCCTGGCAGGTAAACAAGTTTGGCATGGATACCGGCTCTAATTACTATTATTATTACTCAGCGATTCACTAAAAGTGGGTGGCGGAATGTGCATTGCACCAATCCTAATGTGTAAAAAGCTGTGCGTAGGGAGGGATATACGGGATATGGCAGGAGGTGCCCATGGGCTATTTTTAGGAACTATCCCGGCATTCGCCTGAAGCGATCTGGGAAAATCATGGAAAGTCCAGATCAGGATGGCAGGAGGGGTTATAGATACCTACTCCTATCCTAAGTTTTCTCGCTCGATAACTCCTTCCTGTTGCAGTCCCTAATCGCTCGTGGAAATAAAGAGTATAGAAATGAATCGGTTCTGGTCCTGAGTTTTCTGATCTTATTTTCTCGGTCATTCCTAGATATGAATGTAGTTGGTAGTAATATGTGTTTGCCGTCATCCTAAAATAGGTCAGTCGTGACTTTCTGGATCAGCTTCTGCCGAGAGCAACGCCTTAGGTGTTCGAGGTCTTCCCGACACAAGTCATTCAACATCGCACTTACGCTTTCCCTCCAGCTATATATACCTGTCACGAATCGGGCGGCTTTTCTTTGGACCTTCTCCAATGCATCCATTAACCCCTTTTGATACGGACCCTATACAGAACGACAATATTCTAAGTGAGGACGCACCAGAGTTTTGTATGCAATCGATTTAACTTCCGGTATACATTGTTTTAAATTACGACCTAGAAGTCGGAGCACAGTTTCGGCTCCAAAGAATTAATGGATTATTTATAGATATACTAAGGCCAACCTAATATGAGATTGAAAGTAAAAGAAAGAAAAAAAAAACACGGATTTATAATGACCAAACAAATTTGTACAAGGGTGAGGGCTTTGTGGCGTCTCAAAATTTGATCTCAGACAAGATTGCATCAATTAAATACAGCAATGTTAACTTTCAGCTAAAAAGTGATGAAAACTAAGAAAGAGGAAGACTTCAAAACACATTGAACAGAGAAGTAATTCTAGCTTGTCTAAATTTCGAAACAAAGACGGTAGTCATATTAAATACTGCATCTGTAATGTTCCAGTCGACTAAGTAACATTTAAAAAAAAAATCGGATTATTCACTACATGTGGGTAGAGCACAACCAAAAACGTGAGATATGTTGAATCGAAAAAGTTACCACTCATCCCGTACGAGTGCTCAAAAATAACGCGCGGACGCTTTTGCGCAAAATAACGACAGTGAACACAACTGTGCAATGTTCCAGAAGTGAGTAACTTCGAAATTGCGGTCCCTCCAAAATCATTTTTCCCATTAGCGATAAAATTTCAAAACAATTATGTAAACGCAGCAACCGAGGAGTTTCTCGTGATAAACTATGGCGAGGAGTTAGATGACTGCCTTTGACTTATGTTTAGAAAAGATTTAAGATCACCGACCTGACATCAGCTGTTTCAAGCGTGTCGCAGGAAACAACATCCATTGCCACGGGCAGCTCCGACATTCTGCTGAGCGCAAATACGTATGGGCAGAATCAGTGACTTCAGTTTGGTCAGTGTGACCATACAGAAGCAATGTGCGTACACATACTACGATTTGCCTCAAGAAGCCTCCTATTCGGAAGAACGCAAGCTCGAATTAGGAATTTTTTGAAAATATCGATATTTATGAGTGATATTTTTTAGGACGATATTTCGATACTGAAATCTGGATATCGGCGTCGCTATTTTTTAAAATAAGTTATCATGTTTCTTTTTCTCTGAATGACACTATGTTCCTCATATTTCTGTTACGCATAGAGATCAGCAAGCTTAAGTAAATGTTAATACGTTTCTACAATTAATTTGGAAGTTATAGGTACCAACTCTACTCAGATGATAACAGTATAGGCATCGCTCGCCCAATATGAATCGAACGCGAGCCCATTGTTTGAAATGAGCGGGCGCATGTCCAGGGAACTCCAGTGTGTTAGCAGGAATAGTGGGAAGTGTAATAACAAATAGTTGTTAATTAGAGAACAAGAAAAGTAAGTCAACTCAGAATAAGCTATCAACATATAAAACTAAATGTAATATCACCCAAAAAAAATCATATGAAAAAAGGTTATGTAACTTGGCCATAGCTAAACTTCTACCTAAATAAATACCTCAACGGTACTGCTTAACAATCTTAAAAATACACAAAATAAGATTTGCCTCGAACTTCTTTCGGGTTTTATTAATTTTTATGAAAATTATGACACGCATAATGGTCAAATTTGAAAAAATCAACAATCATCATCACCAAGAGAAACCAATCGAAAGTGAAAACTTTATTAAGAACAATATCACACAGCCTTATTTTTAAAGATTTATGAAATTGCATTTATGAAAGTGCATATATACTTTTTTCCGATATATCGACAGCCGATACTGATACTTTTTAAAATATCAACAGCCCTAGTTCGAATCCCCCTTGGGCCATCCAGATTACCATGACATCTTGAAATCTCTCCAGGCGAATGGCGGGATGATTCCTTCAAAAAGGTCATACCCGACTTCCTTCCCGTCCCTCGCTCATCATCCCCTCTTTCTTTACCGTCTCTAAGGACGTCGACACACGAAACAAATGACTAAGTCTTAAGAACGTACTAACCTTATGAAAGATGTATATTAGACGTTTTTATATAGTTGGCTGTAAAGAATTCAGCTGCAAGAAGCAAATTTTGTATCGTTGGGCACGATTCAATTGAAAATAATGGGATGGATGAAAGAGATCTTTCCGGGTCTCTCGATTGTATGAAAAATTCTAGGGTCTCTCAACGGGGGAGGGCGACTATTGAAGTGACGTTTCGAAGTCGCACTCTGGCTCTATCTTCAGACTGACGCGCTCCGCAGAATTTTGTACACAACAGTTATCTCTGTATTTGGAATACTGTGCAGCACAGTAGCCCAGGAATAAAATGAGGTATGTTTTACTGAACGCGGCATCGGGAAGCTGGGAAATACAGAAAACGTGTCTGTTTCCTTGAACGCGATTCACGCAAAAATTGCTGGTCGTATTTTAAAGGGCTTTCGAATTAGGCATAGCCCATAGTCCAAGGAGCGAACAGGGTATGTTTCACACTGATGAGATGTCGAAAATCCGATCAGTTAGGATAACAGTACACGAAAATTAGGCTCCACTTGAAATTTTTTCCGGGGTACGAACCAAAGGCATCGTATTTTTCAAAATTGAAATTATTCTGAACTGAAACTGATATTCATCATAAATATCGTTTAACTCATTTTTGACAGTCGTGACCCAATTGGATTTGTCACCGCATTTTATTATACGTTGGCTGCAAATAAGCAGGTCAAATTGTCACTACGCGTAATTTCGATAGAAGACCTGACTTTCTTTCATATCTCTTTCTAAAATAATGGCAGCTAGTACTGCATACTTCAAAAGCTTGACGCATACTCTGCAGCCATTAAAGTTATTCTCCAGTTTACGAACCCCAACACCCACATTTAGACATTGCAACAAGGGAATTTCAAGACAAATTTCTAAGGGATAATATTTTGAACATTATGAGTTCCAAATTCATTTTGGATTTTATGTGTATGGCATCTACAACACGGACATATACAGGGCGTTCGCCGGGAAACGCTACCCACTGTTAGCGCTACAAGGAAGAAACTGCTCCCGGCGAGCGAGCGGTCAGCTTCCGGCATTGTTCGACCGTCGGCCGCGGACTATTTCATAATAATTACGCTTCATAAACTTGTATGTGCTAAGCATTTAAATGTGACGTCAGTTGCGGATCAACAGTGCCATCGTGGACACCCTGCAGGTACCAGTTGCAAAACCTAATACCAGGCCCCTGGTCTATTTCTGTAATTTTATGCACCACAATTGTTTTGTACGGCTTTAAGTGAACTAGCTTTGTTACTTTCCAAGCTGACGTCTTAGATACGCCTGCCTGCTGCCCTAACTGACTTAATGATTTTTTGGTTGACTGTTCTAGTCGAAAAGCGATATCTTCAATTTTCTCCTCTGTGAGAATACGGTTGACCGATAGTCTCTTATTGTTAAAAAATGAACCCGTTTCTCTTACTCTTTTAACCAGACGCAGAATTGTTGATTTAGCTGGCAGTAAAGCGCCAGGATTTTCGCGACGAAATTTACTGCGACACTTTTTAAACGACTTCTTCTTCACATATGTATCGTAGAGAAATATTCTTTGTTGCAAACTGTAACGTACCATAATTTTACTCACACTCAAACACGGTACATATTAGTAAGAGTATGAAGCCCCAAACCAGCCAAACCGCAAAGAAACGTTTATTAACAACACTGATTAATAAGAGACTGAAGTCACAAACTAGCTACAGTGCGGTGATTCACGGCGCCGTGTGGCGGGAGTTGCTGGCCGACTGTCCCAGCAAGTTGCCGACGGCAACAGACTGGGAGGGTAGCGTTTCCCGGCGACGCCCTGTATTTCAAATTGACACGAAACATTTCTGTACTCACTGTGGATTATATCTACTTGTCGTATTATACGCCTTCATTAGACAGACGGAACAAATAAATATGATCAATAAGACCCCAAACTTGTGAGCCCTTGAAGACGTATTTACGAAAAAAATAAGTGGCCCAACCGTTATACAGTCTACCTTCTACTTTGCCGTCACTATACTGACTAACAAAATTGACTTAAAATTTTTCTCTTATTATAAAGGCAGAAACAATAATCTTCAAATGCTTTATTTCAAAATAGAGACTCGCCATTTCGTAAAACAGAAGTGTCACTCAGGTATTTCTTCTCCGATGACGTACGGTGTAATATTTTTGCCGCCTTTAGTGGCTAACGTACCTTTCTATCGCAAACAGGCTGAGTCAGTTCATTAGACGATATGACATATAGTTTACTCATGAGACTCTTTGAGTTCTTTCAGTTTGCACTCACACGAGACTCCGTGATATACAATCCTGTCGTCTAGAAGACACGCGACACTCGGTCTGTATCCAAGGCCGCACGCACGTCGTGCACATGGGTTTTGTTTTGATGACAGCACAGCAAATACAAACGTTGGGAAAATTTTCGGAAAAAAAGTTTTTAAAGCTAGAAACTTCTCTTTAAAACTTGATTAAAAAGATGTCAGCGATTCAGAACCAATCGGCTCGTAGGCAGAAATGTCGGCTGTCTTATTGTGATGAGTAATGTAGCCGGGGTTCTAATGTAATGTTCACTCGGACTCTGCTACGGCGTGGGTGTATTGAAGATATTGAAGGTACTCATCTTTCTTATGTCAACCAGTATTTAAAGAAGCATAGAAACACGATAAACAAGAAACGCTAAAAATGATTAAAGCAAGGCTATAATCAGAGGAAACTGTCAAGGAAACGATATCAAAACTTGATTGCTGTGGAAACATTCGAGGAGAAACCATCTGTACGCGACATTTTTCTCACTGTACTGACTCCCTAGCTGATATTAGGACAGACGCACATAAATTACTGCATGGCGAAAATGAAATATAGAAACGAATTGAGACTCAATAAAAACGAAGTTCATGATTAATATTGGATAATATCAGTGGGACTGTCAGAACATATGGCACAAAAGACTAAAACAATTTTGATATTTAGGAAATAACGTTATAATCAAGCAAGGAAGATAACGAGAGCAAACTAAGAATTCAAGCAGTACAGGCTGCAATTAATACTTTTAATTCGACATTTTCAACGAATACATACGTTTTCTACTGTTGTAAATGTAATGAATAATATCATAAGGCTTTATATAGGAGGCAAGGCACGTACAAATTATAAGAAATAATTAAAATGAGGGAACCGCCGAATAAATTAATTGCATCAACACGAAGGGAAAAATAAGTTCTTAGTATTATTTCGTTTGGTAGGGAGTTGGGAGTAGTTTTCTGGATATTTCATTTACAGAAAATTTCATGGAAATTGAAAAAGGGTTTTTGCATATTTCCTCCCAACAAGAAATGAGTTATTTGTATGCTAATTGTGCTATTTATCTCAGTAATAATAATGTTTGATTATTCAGGAAGTAAAACTATAATGACATACGAAGCAAGGAAGATTTCAAAATTATAATATCAGTGAGAAAAGAGACAGAATGAAAATAGAGGAATGTGGTATTTAGCAAAGTGACTCTACCACAATTAAATATTATTATTATAAAAAACTTTTTCTTGTGAAAGGAATCTGAGAATTTTCCGTACGATTTATACGGCAACAGTACATAAAAATTCTGATCAGTCCGTTAGTAAAACATCATTCTCATTAGCAGTGCGTTAAGTTATTCTCACGTGTGGTACGTTATTTGAATCTCTCATCCATTACGCTTCAAATAGTAACAACTGAAAAACTTTATCATTAAAGTATATACTTACATGAAAAGAGCTGGCAAGCACGCACATGATGTACCCACCTGTTATTTATCACCTGCTGCTGAAATATTTATCTAGAAATTTTATGGAAGCGCAACCTTCATTTTCCGTTGTAGCGGTGCAGTATTTTCTTTTGGATTGCTTCGCGGGCTGCGGATTTTTGTTGCAGTAGGTCAATGTAACCGAATAGCCAAATACCTGTTCTGTGTAAACGTAGAACAAAGCTTTCCGCACTAGCTTAGCTGGCTCGCTATTGTCATGAACGGGGTGGCAAATGCCAAGTTGTCTTGCCAGGAAGGGACTCCAGACCAGAAGTTTTGTTTCTTTGTATTCTTTAATAATTAAAAAACTTTGGTCTGACCATTACTCGAATATGGTAGTGTAGTATGGGACCCATATTTTGAGTATCAAATACAGGAGTTGAAGAAAAAAGGGCTGCCAGATTTGTTTCTGTAAATTATCGCAGAATGCAATCGGTAACAGATATGGTAAAAGAGCTGGAATGGGATTCATTGGAAGACAGGAGGAAGGTGAAGAGGGTCATAGGAGTGTACAAGGCGTATACTGGTGATGAGGCATTGAAAGATATTGGTGTAAGTATGAAAAGTAGTGCATGGAAGGGAAAAGATGGCCATGACCACAAGCTGACACTCGATTTTAGGCACAAGGGTGTGGGAAGATTCTCGTTTTTAGGTAATAGTGTCAGGGATTGGAATAAGTTACCAAGGGAAATGATGAATAATTTACCAAAAACGTTGAAAGAATTTAAAGTTAAAATTTGTAGAGGGTAAATGTAGGTGGGTGCAGGAAAAAGGGGAAGATGGGTGTTCAGGGAAATTTCCACCGGAGCGTGTACTCCATTGCAAATTAATTAAATTAATAGTAACGCCATTTTGTATTGTTTACACGTCTGAGTTCAATTTGATCTTCGTGTCTCATTGTATTTCAGTTACGAGCTCATCGTTCAAGAAGACTGCTGTTAGTCCCGTAGTTATAAATAACATACGCAACTTTATTTCAACACTTCGCATTGAAAACAGATTCTTTGATGACCAATTAAACTTACCAACTTTGACAGAACTGACGAATAATAGGATATCTAACTGGCTAGAAAAATATGAAATTCCCAAAGAAATCTTGATCAATTCACATTGGAACAATATTAAAAATTTTGTGTGTATATCTAGTGCTCAGATTAACATAAACTTCTTTACCGTTCTATTACTGTTATTTATTTACCAGAAACACTGACTCATAATTTAGGTAAAAATTCAGCAGCCTTTTTTCAAATGGTGGCGAAAGAAATCACTCTTAGAGTGCAGTGTTCAGAAAAACAACTTGAACCTAAGTTCATGGTTTTTACAAAGCAAAAACGAACTTCTGTATACATTCTTCCTTGTCTGGAAAAGCTGAGACTTAATTCAGCGTAAATACATGAACGTTTGTAGTGGTAGAACAGGTTTAGATGGTCGGGAGGTAATTCTGTTCTCAGATATATTTTACAGCGTTATGTCTTTGGTCACTTATCAGTTGACATCCTTCGACGGCTGACATTGTAAAATCTTTAATCCCTATCTTGGTTGCCTATCAATTGATTTCTGACATCTATCCGCGTTCAAACAAAAAGATAATTTCCATGTAATTGGTACAGATCTTAACTTCCATTTACGTATAAACGCATAAAAGAAGAGAAAACATGTATTTGTTTGACATGACTTTGGAGTTACTAATAATTTGTCAATTATCCCTGCTTATTATGTTAAACATTTAAATCATTAATCTATTACACAATCTATTTGAATAAGATAAAGCCCACACATGTTAATATTTTGAATGAGAGCGATAACTCAATCGTGTCACTTTGTTAGAAAATAAAATAATCCTCCGTGAGCATTTTGCAAAGAAAGTGTCTGTCAGTCATTAACATGGCCCTTCATGGCCTTTGAGGAGGACTCCAAGGTCAAATGGAGTTTTTAGAGAACGAATTGTTCCGATTGTTCAGTAACGATCTGAAGCGGTGAACAGCAATTAAATATGGGGCAGATCGGATGCGTCGCTCTTCAGCTGTTTTCTGTCTTCTGCGTTAGATTAGTAACAGTAACTCAGATGATTAACGAGGCAGACAAAAGAAGAACTGAGAAAATGAAAACTATAGGAGATTGGTTCTCACGCTGTCTGATCTGAGATCAAAGTGTTAGAAACAGCATTAAGGCAATCTCGTATTGCCCTTAAGACCTGGTGACAGGCAGTGGTGTAGCTATAGAGTAGCAGAACTGGCAAAATTCCACAGGCCCCAGCCGGAGGGGAGCCCCGGGCCCAACTGGAGGGGCCCGAGAAGGCCTGCCTTCCACCCATAGTCCACCCGCAGTTATAATGGAGCTTAAAAAATAAGGTCACCATAAATTGGGTACCCCGGTTTGTTCTTCTTCCTTGATCTTGCTCTCTAGATTTGCAACCGGCCTCAGCCGTATAGTTTATTACAGGGTTTCCTACCGGCTACGTAATCCCCTCCTGTAGTAGCCGCCTAACCTCACCTGATAGTCCTACCGGGAACACGGTACCTACAGCTTACATGTGATATGAATAGCGGAAAAGTTATGGCGTACTTGACATGCACAAAGCAAGCTTACCAGAGATTGAAGGACTTCGAAAATCCACCAGAAATCGCAATTCGAAACAGGGGCCTTTCGATCTCCTCTCAGATGCATCAACCACTGAGCCACCCAAAATCCTGGGATATTATCACAAGTATAAAGCAGAGAAATTATTACAAACGAGACGTTATTTGTAATTTAATCGTCCTTTAAATTTGAGAGGTAACAGACTTTTATCTCATAAGCGTGTATCACACAGGCAGTAAATCACACAATAATACAGAAACGATGGGTAGATACAAAACAACGTTTGTCCGTACTCAAGACCTCTAGGATCGGAGGGAGAGAAAGCGATCAGTCAGGCTCTTAATCATCGTCAATCAACGGTCTCATCCTCCAATGACCGTGTCCCCTGACGCGTTTAGAGCAGCTAAACAAAAAAAACGTAACAGTTCCTTAAAGTGCAACAGGAAAATAAGATTTCAGGCACAGCTGAATGTTTGACCTCTTACGGTCGTTTGATTGTGTACTGACTGGCCGGTAGAAGATTTGGATAGAGAAGAAAAAATGGATTAATCGTTACACATCGTACTATGATTTTACTTCATTTCCAGTGCATCTGTATCGAGGCAAAGAAATGTTGAAATCGAATTAATATGCCTAGTGGGAAACTGATAAACGTGGAATACGACAATGAAAAGGAAGGATAATTTACTAATTAGAAGATTGTGGTTGTATAGTTTATGATGTGTATATCGAGAAATGACGATAAGATGTTCACCTACACATCCATACTCTGCAAAACACAGATATTGTGGGAGGCAGAGGGTTTTTTGCATCAAAACTAATCTTTACTCTGTGTGTTATAATCCCTAATAGCACGAGGTAAAAAAGAATACATTTAATCATCAGTACGGCGTCTTATTTTGTAATTTTATGTCTCCTGTCAATGCGTCCTAAAAAAAACACACACACACACACAAAATCTATGGAAGCTCATTGTAATTATTAGGACAGGCTTAGAGCGCATAGCTGTGTTTTGGTGTGAGATGTGATTACGGCTGGAAGTGCGTGCGTACCTGCTTCTTGCGTCCCGAGAGCAGCTGGCTGATGACCTTGTCGACGTCCAGGGACTGCGCCTTGGACTTCATGTTGTCTACTGCGGGCTCCCGGCGCGACGGCGGGCGCCGCGGCGCTGCCCGACGCTAGGCGTCAGTGCGCACGCGCCGCCTCAGCCCCCTCCAAGCCCACCGCAGTTGTGGCAGGTTGGAAGCTAGCTGCTTCCTCCTCTACCAAGCGCTGTATTTATATTTAAAAATTTCAGCCCAAGTCCAAATTATAGAAGTCCTTGTAGTACATTCAGCAACATGTTTGCTATGACGTCCTTCTATCAACTAGCCGACTCGAAGACTGGTAGCCAATTCTCCATAGGATCTCTTGTTTAGCTCTTTAGAGTACCGTTTCTTATGTGTTATCTTCTGCTCCGTTTCTAATTTCTTCAAGTTTTTTAAGAACAATACTCATGAATTTTGAATTCCGGGTTTCACAATGTAGCTTCAAGTGTATGATCTTTATTCAAGCAAAACACCAACGCTTGAAATCAAGAAAACCACCATGGCGCACATCAATCAACCTTACAGAGTCCTCTTTCAACATCAACAAGCTGTGGGCAACTCAATGGGAGCAGTCATCAGTAGCCAATAAAAATCTAGTTGAGGATCCCTCAGTAAGGTTACAAGGTTTCGATCTTCCCAGGCGGCAGTGGAGAATCATCAATCGGATCCGAACAGGACAAGGCAGATGCGCCTACTTATTACACAAATAGGGCTGGGTAGATTCTGCAAATTGGGACTGTAGAGCCGCCTTATAGACAATCAATCACATCGTTTCCGACTGTCCTCTTCGGGCCTACAAGGGAACAATATCGGAAATACATGATGCGTCGATCAATGCAGTTGACTGGATTAAATCATTAGATCTAGAGATATGAAATTTTACATGCTTGTGATATGGACATTTCCTATTGCGTACCTTGTTAAATAATCACACGAGAAATAAAATAGTGGATGATCTGAAAAGTTATTAACACTGGCTGTTGAACTGATTCTTCAGTAAACTACCATGGTAATCTTATATATACATATAGATATTTATATATATATGATGTGTGTGTCCCTATATTTCAATCTCCACTACCTAGCGCAGACCACTGGTGTTTGTGTGTGGTAGTAGCATGGATGTCCCATCGTGCACAACGTTGGCCGAATTCCAGTAGCTGTGGGGGTATGGATTGAAAGTGATCGATCTAGGGCATTTTGCTATTCCTACCAAAGACGTTTGTGTCCCTATATTTCACCTTGCAGCCAGAACTACCAAGCTCAGACCACCAGCGTTTGTGTGTGGTAGTAATCTTAAGTCTCCCACCGTGCACCATGCTGCTTGCATGTCGGTAGCTATGGGGGTGTGAGAGATATGGTTAAATTGGCCGACGGAGGCCATTTCCATATTTCGACCAAAGACATGAGAGTCCCTATATTTCACTTTCCAGCCACAGCTACCTAACGCAAACAACTGGTGTTTGTATGGGGTAGTAGCCTCGAGTCTCCCATCAAGCACTATGGTGGTTGCATGTCGGTAGCTATCAATCAAAATTCTTTTAAAAAACGAACGAAGTCGTGGTCACCAGATAGTACTTAATCGCCCAGTCTCTACAAGCAGATGCCATTTCACTACGACATGACGTTCTGTCGGGAGCCTCGTGGGTGAGCAGTGACGTAGGTACTGCAAGACCCGTGTTCGGCCATCTGGATTTAGGTTTCCCCTGTTTTTTCCGGAAACACTCCAGGTGGATGCCGGCGTGGTTCCTTCAAAAGGCCAAGACTAATTTCCGTTCGTTTCCCAGGATATTCTTCTAGCTCTAATGACCTCGACGTCAAAGGGCCGTAAAGCCCTAAGAAAAAAGAGAGTATGTTATTGTTTTCTGATGTGCAGTATTTGGGAACAGCATAACTTATGCAATGCTGATACGATTTTCGTTAAATTTCGCATTCACAGGTTTCACGTTGCACAGTGTTTCCGATATCCGTAAATCTTTCTCTTTGTTTGCACGTGTATCTACCTTGTTTAATGCAGGCTTGTTTAAGAGATCTGTCTTAACAATGACTTTCTCTTTTATGAATCTCAACTGAGATGAATGCGCATAACAGTAATGTTTCATTTTTCATATTTTACACGTATACATCGCAGATCAGTGATGAACAAAAAAAATCCTAGCGAACATGGATCGGTCATTGGTTAAGACGCGTGACTGGGGAACGGAAGGTCACCGGCTGGAATACAGGACTCGGTTGGAATTTTTACAGGCCTTTAACTGACCTTCACCTTACGATAAATAAATAACGTCTCGCAAAGCTTTGCTTTGTTTTGTGTGAAGTACCCTAGGACGCTCTGCGGTTACGATTCCACGTAAAGCTGTAGTTCCCATTTACCCGGTAGGATTACTGTGTTAGGGCAGCCGTGACAGAGGCGCATGCGCGGCTAATCGATATTGTGTCACATGGCAGCCGAACAATCTTTCCGCTTCTCTCGACGAAAACGCCATACGCGTTTACATTTCTTTTTAGATAAGAAATGTGATTGGTCTGTTAATCTTGAAAGCAGGACATACTACTCATAATCAAATGTCTGCTTATAAGCTTTAGGTGTCTTTTCTATGACAAATTGAATAAGTTCTGCAGAGAACCAGCATGAATATTTTGTCTTGCCAGTTTCTTTTTCAGTGGTGCGTACTTGAGCACAGTTGAATTCAGTTTGTCAGTGAATATTTTGAACAATGTGTCAGTACTGGCGGATATGTCAAGGAATTCGAAAGCAGATAGGGCTAAATAAAGAATGTGATCAAAAACTTCTCCTATATTACATCTTGCAACATCAGGAATAAAAGTGCACTGCTGATCAACAAGGAAATTTCAACAGGATGAGTAATATTCAATGCTGGATGCTGGATATCAATAGGCAACATAGAGCAGATGTCTTCCTTGATTGTGACACCTCTAGAGTTCAGGACATGGTTACTCTGTTCGTCATCCAATAAACAAACGAGCTCATGAACTCGAGGAGAGCCAGAGGAGAAATATTCTTTTTCACCCAATCGACATACGGGATGTTAAAATCACCAACAATAATCACATGTGATGGATCTATCATTTGGTCAGCTATCACTTATTCCACCACTTGACAGTAGTTGGTATATACGTCAAGGGGCTTACTCGGTGGAATATAAACACAGCTCAGCAAAATGCGACAGATTAATTGATAAAAATATAGACTTCACAGATAATGGGGACATTACTTCAATACATCTAGAAGGCATTCTGTTATCCACTGCCACAAGCACACCACCACCACTCTCTTTAGAACTAGTTTGAATAGACCTAGCACTCCTGTACACAGAGTGAATAGTGAATCCAAGTTCCGCATTACCAAAGGTTGGTTTCAGCAAGCATGATGACATCATTCTTTAATGATGCTTGTCTGTTTATTTCAGAGTATTCGAATCCAACCATGAGCGATTAGATTAGATTTTGTAGTATTATAATGTGTAGCCATGTAGCTGAATTTTGTGTTGTCTGCTACGCTTCATCTCTCTGCTAGTCCTTCAAACAGTGAAAGTAGCTAGACGGATTTTGTTTAGTAAATCTCTTCGAACATTTTCAATGTTTTGTAATAATTTGAGTTCGTATATTATCACTTAGCAAACAGACCTACATATTGAAACGATTTGTTTTTTTTAAGAATCGCAGCCACGTAAAAAAATAATAATGTAGGCCAATACTTTGACTGAACATTAGGAAATAGTCAAAGTGGAGTGGACTGGGATCGAACCCAGGCTGGTTGTAATGTCAAGGCATTTAGATTTCCTCACTCATTCAAGTTTACTTTCATTGGTTCTACATTTCCAGTTTCAAATACTCAGGACAACATAAGCAACACCAGCACAAACGTCAAACTGTTCGAGAGCAGAAAAATTATTCTCAGCATTTACAATGTTAGTCTTTTTTCTTTACTATTACACATAAAATCCTGTGACGTTTGGGAACTGCAGTTTAGTGTCTGAATACAGCTCTTAAGGCACGGGGCGGCTGATTGATAGCCTTTCGTTGAAGAATTGCTTCTCCTGCTCGCCGCGAGTAGTTCAAGGTGAGAAAGAAAACGGTTCCACGAAATTAATGGAAAAGGAGGAGAGTTCGGAGAATTTCACAGACCGTGCACTGAGTTGAATTTGTAAGGCGGACTTAGGCCTGGTGGTGTAAGCAACACTCTGCCATAATTGTGAACAATAATGTTCATGACCGTAGCCTTCTGGTACCTTGATTATTTAAATGATTCGGTCGCCACATGATTGATATACCCTCAAACGTGAAAGGGAAAACAGAAATGAATTCACTTTGCGCTGAAGTCACAAAAGATATATATTCTTCCAAACATTCTCTTAAAATGTCAGTACCAGATTTGGCTAGGCAATCGGACAACAGTTCCACAGAAGATTGTAGGTAAAACACATTTTTGAGAAGAGACAAACACTCATCAAGCCCCCTAATTTAGATGAAAGTATGACTACAGCATATTGAGGTATACTACTCCAACCAACCACGTGGAGCAACTCCTTCTACATTACAACATGAAGTTAACTGTTTGAAAACTGTCGGTAGAATTTAATTTAATTGCAATGGAGTATACGCTCTGGTAGCAATTTCCCTACACTCCCATCCTTCCCCCTTTCCTGCACCCACCTACATTTACTCTCTACAAATTTTAACTTTAAATTCTTTCAACGTTTCCGGTAAATTATTCATCATTTCCCTTGGTAAGTTATTCCAATCCCTGACACCCTTACCTAAAAAAGAGAATCTTTCTACACCCTTGTGCCTGAAATCGAGTGCCAGCTTGTGGTCATGGTTATCTTTTCCCTTCCATGCTCTACTTTTCATATCTACTCCAATATCTTTCCATGCCTCATCGCCAGTATACGCCTTGTACACTCCCATGACCCTCTGCATCAATGAGCCACATTACGACGCGATGTTGACTGAAAACCACCGAAAAACTGAGCGCCAGCCCGGGTGTCTGCTTTCTACTTATTGAATCGGTTGACCTTAGAAAAATTATATCTTAAGAAGTTCTCAATAATTTGACTCGTAATTGATACGATTGATATATGGGCTTCCTGATACCTTAACCTATCTGTTTTGACTTGAAAAGGGTTTCTGTTAAATTAATTTTAAGCCGTCTTACGTGATAGACCCATCAACTCCGGCACACTTTCTTAACAATTACTAACAAACCATTTCCCAAATCTCGTTTATCTTACAGATGCTTTAAACTTTTTACCGAAACCACTATATCATTTTAACTCTCTTAATTTGAGCCATCATCTAATATTAATTTCTTGCTTTTATCTCTTTTAGTTTAAATTTCGATGTTTTACTTTTAAAAATGGTACTTAACATTTACCTAATTACTTGATTCTATATTCAAAATATGCTAAAAGGTGCTCACTATGACTGGTGATAAAAGCTCTCCTGTAACTTTTCGTGTTCTTTAGTTATTTCAACTTTTAGGTTTTAGTCCTCCCTGAGCGCGTGGTTGAAAGACATCAACATATCGAATTATATCTTAAACTAAATTTTTACGGGTATGATAAATATACTTTAAAATGATTCTTATGATGAGTTTTAGTAGTTAAAATGAATGCAAGAAAATCCATTAAGGTTTCTAAATTTCTCTGTTCCACTAAAACAACTTTTAAATCGAATTGTAAACTATGTAACTACTGGGAACAGCTAGTATAAATGCTTTTGGCGAGCTTACGTTACAAAATTTGTGTATCTTTATTTTCGAATGTCTCAGCAACAAATTAATACGCCAATGTTTTCCGAAATTAAACTGGATTGAGAGATTGACCAACAAATCATTTTTCTAAATTACTTCAATAACCTAAAGTTCATTATTTGATTAATTTTATAATTAGTACATTATTGTGCCTCATGGGTTGTGTAAAATAGTAGAGATTGTATAAAAATGAAAATTACTTCTTTGATTGACGTGACTTTTCACCAATTCAGTCCACGTTTCGGCTCTTTTTAAAATGTTTTCATACTCTAAATGCCGAGTGTAGTAATAAAATACATGCTGCCCGCACACCCTGAACTAAATTTTGTGTCTCCTCCACGATTGTCCGTGGCGAAGTCTGAAAATCACGAATCTGTCGCGATGGTCGCGCGCTGTTTGGCTAGTGTGATGCAATCCTGCATAGTCCGCAGCTGTTCACCGAGCTACCAGTTCACTCGTAAGAAGTATCACACATTATGATTGTAAAGTAAATCTGAATCTTAAAAAAAATATATAAAGTTTGCCAAAAACAGACACGATACTATTGTAGAGCAATGTTTTGAAATGCCTTCAGTTGAGAAACTTTTTCGCAAATGCGTTCTGGAGTCTTCGACGAGATTGCACGAATCGCTTTCGTTTTTATTCAAGGATAAACAATGTATACACTTGAACGAGACGTTTCGTGGTGAGGTCTAAAGACCGGATTATTCTTATTGTTCGACCTAATGCGCCTAGTGGGGATTTTTTTTGTGTCTTTACGATTAAAGTTATACCATAGAGTAAAATAAGATGCGGTACAGCTGCAACAACAAAAAAATCATTAAAATTAATATTTTGTCTTTTCTAAATACGTGCAACTATTTCGACTGAAAAGATAGGAAATTTTCGGATTTAATCTTGATTCTTCCATCTTCACAGACAGAGCTGGATCTAGGAGGGCCCTTTAGGGGGGCGGAAAAATCTTGATTAAAACGCGGCAACTTATGACGCGGCTCTGAAAATTCCTCGATCCGCCACTGTACCACTGTTCAGAGGCGACAAGTACAACATTTCTTTTTTTAATACACAACCTACAGCGATGACTTCTGACATAGTATAATCAATTTATGTTAAAACATTTATTGTTTATAAAAAAATTACCGCTTCAAAAAAATACGCTAAAAATTTTAAAATATGTTTATATCTAACTTTGGAGAAAATAACTCTAAATGGACTATATTTTAAATTACTATTATTGAAATTTTAACATTAATCAGTTATTTTTGGAGCCGGTTACTCAGCGGGCAGCATGGTATCGCGTGGTACGAGTAACTGTACTTTATTTGCTGTTCGAGGCGGCATGGGAAGTACGCATGAAAATTACGAATAGTTTACAGCATATAGTGAGGCAGAAATTGCTTTTGCGGGAGACAGTTTAGCAAAACAAATTAGATAGTGACTCGGCCTCGGTGGTGTTCGAGGAATCTCTCTGGCGCTACAATGTCGGCTGGCAGACTGCATCACACGGTAGACGCTTCATACTTAGGTCTAATTTATTATTGACATTCCTTTTTACTGTCAATTTTGTATTCCTTGCCTTTGTTGGCATCTACTACAAAAATAACTGGTAGTAATGTAAAACATTGCCCATTTAGGTTAATTTTATCCTAAACAAGGTATAAACTTATTTTAAAATTTTAGTAGGTTTTTGAAGGCGGTTTTATTTTTTGTATATATATATATATATATATATATATATATATATATATATATATATATTAAATGTTTAGTGATATTATAGTTTGTTTTGTATTTTTAAAATGGGCAAGCCTAACAAAAAAAGGGAACAGTGGCGTTTAGATGAAAACAGTGATAAAATGGATGATCATCTGAGCAGAAACAGGGAAAGAAAATGCTATCAGGGTTTCAAAAGAGAGTGATGAGCAGCCTGCTCATAGGCTTTCACAAATGAGAACTTACAAAAATGAAAGGTCAGAAAAATATCATGCTCAACGGCTCAGTTTAATTCACGAAAAATTATTAAACAAATAATTAGAGAAAGCTCTGACAGAAATGACGTAGTTGCGTTATCTATCCAACTAATTTTATTATTATTATTATTCGCGGTTTAACATTGCACAACCGACCGAAGATAGAGGGGAGGGTGGCACGGCGGCGATGGTGGTGAAGGCGCGAAGGCAGCGGGGCGACCCGGGTGGTGAGTATGAGTAGGTATTCTAACACGACCTGTTATTTTGTTGCAACACTAGCTATCTAAAGTCGAACGAAAGAGACGCATTAAACGACAGGCATATCAGGCGTCCTGTATTATGCTTTCTATGTTTTCTACTTGATCTTTAGCTCACAAGCAAATTAAAAAAAAAATTTAAGAAAAACTTGTACATTATCAATAACTTACTTACGAATTGTTTATTTATTATTTGCTTGGTATCTAGATTATTAGTACCATTAGTCCGCCCATTTAGTCTCGTGTAAAATGGCATTTATATTTCGTAGTCGGGGAAGTCCCTGTAGAGTGATCGAGCTTAAAGGGCAACACTTGTGGAGTGATTGAGCAACTTTATTTGCGGGGAAGTCCCAATAAATATTTTTCTGAAGTGAGTAGTTCGTAAGTCACTAAATGAATGAATGAAATGATAATGGTTCATTTCATTACACTTCTATTTAAATATTGACTGGTACGGTTCAGTATGTAGTAACGTAGTCAGTGGTAATAAATATTGTAATTAACTTAGACGAAATTGTAATACTTTGGACGAAGCTAAATAGTTAAAAAAGGAGATTATGTTTTACTGTTATTACTTATCAAAAAATTTATATAGTGCCATGTCATTATTTTCGATTTTTGGCAAGTCTGAACAACATTTTTATCTTTCAGTTATATACTCAATGTTTTTTTTTTCTAACTACATTTACTTACAGATATTTTTTATTTGTTATAGATGTAATATAACATTGTGATCGTGAAATAGAGCAGTGCTTATACTTGATGAATTATGGCAGAAAATAAAGAAATAATTTTAAAAAAGCTATCTGGTTCAGAAAATCGTAAAAGAACAGCTGAAAAAGACAAAGTTTTTGAACAAATTAAAAAACATATGATTATTAATAAATACTTGAAAGGCGACTACTTCAGATATCGAATCCTATCTCACCAGTTTTACATCAGAATCCGAAAGACAGGTATTTCTTTAGATTCTGAACAATTAGTCACAAAAAATCCGCACTCATCTATTCAAGGTGACCAAATTGACCAACCCATTAAATCCATACATGATCCGTTCTGAGTAGCCTCAAGATATGACTTCTCTGGTTGATAAAAGTGTCGACTTACATAGATTAAAAAAATACACTGTGTCTGATGTAGCTACGTGGCCAAAGGTACTTCATGCGAGTAATATAGATCACATTATTTTGTGTGGACCCTCACAAGTGCATTTAAATAATTTTCCGGAACACGGAATGGACGTCATTTCTCTTCAACTTATTACTCAAGAAAGCTTTCAATCTAAGAAACTACCAGACGTCGGTGGTTAGTTTATTCGGTATCAAACGATAATGTCCTTTGCTTTTGTTGTAGACTGATTTTAACTCAACCACAAATTTGACCACTACTGAAGGCTTCAAAAATTAGAAACATTTAAGCTTCAAAAATGCATGAAAATAGGTCCTGCACATAAAAAAGGATTTATCCAATGGACAGAAACTGAAATGAAGTTCAAAGTTGGTTCAACTATTAACAAGGAAGAACAGAGGGTAATTTCTAAAGAAAGAACAAGGTGTTTGCAAGATTGATGCACATAATCTTGTATTTGGCTAAAAACAGCATGGAATTCAGAGGGTCATCCGATAAATTATTTACTCCAAACAACGGAAAATTCTTAGGCCTTATTCAATTATTGGCAAAGTTTGAACCTATCAAGGAAGAGCATGTCACATTGGCAGTGAATGGTGATCTGGCTGACCATTATTGCAGCAAAAATATAAAAAATGAATTTAAAGAATTCATGGCATCAAAAGTTATATCTCAATAGCACCCCGCATAAAAAATGCAAAGTATTATGCAATCATAGCTTATTGTACTGATATAAGTCATAAAGAGCAACTTTCAATTACATTAAGATGCACCGACGTAACAGACGATGCCGTAAGCATAAAAGAATATTTTATTTCATTTTTGCAAATATATGATACAACGGTTGCAGGTCTCATAGAAAAAATTTAGTGATCATGACCTTAACATTAATGACTGCAGAGGACAGGGTTATGATAATGGCGCAAACATGAAGGGGGAAAATAAAGGTGTACTTAAAAGAATCCGCTAGCTTTTTTCGTACCATCTGGATGACATAGTTATAATTTAGTATCATGCGAAGCGGCAAAATCATAGGTAAAATCCGTTACCGTCAGAATTTTACCAAAAAAATGTTTAATTTATTTGCAGGATAGGTAAATAGATGGAAAATTTTGCCCGATCATTTGAAAATATACACACTGAAAATTTTAAGTAACACGCGCTGGGAAGCCCGAATTGAAAGCGTCAAAGTGGTTCGTTATCAGTTATGTGAAATGCATGATGCTTTGGTTTCCTTGGTCGATGTTACTAATTAAAGCGATGCTCCGACATCACATGAAGCGACCACACTGGCGGGACAAATAAAAGATTTTAGCTTTATTGTTTCTCTTATAATATGGTATGATGATCTTTTTCAGATTAACGTTGTGAGCAAAGCAACTTTGTCGACTTAACCGAAATGCTTAGTAAATGTTGCTCTTATTTGAAAACATTTAGACAAACAGGTCTCGAACAAGCTATTATAACAACTGAATTAGCATCGGAACTTGATACACAACCAATTTTCTAACCACAAACGCAAATAACGTAGACTGGGTGAAGAGACTATTGATGAACCAATAACTGATCCAAAAAAAAACCTTGAAGCAGAATTTTTTTTAATGTTCCTTTGGACACCATGCTTATATCTACGAAGGAAACATTTCAACAGATACAAGATTTTTCTGTTACTTGGAATTTCTTGTTTAACATTTTTTTTAAATCAAAATTAAGAAGAACAAATGCGATATTTTTCTGTACTTTAAGAAATGTTAACGGCCAACTTTAAATCTGATATTTATGGAGATTTGTTGTGCGATGAAATTTTAGGTCTGCAACATTATCTCGAAGACAGTCAGGCAGCACCTATCGAAACATCACACTTTATCAAAAAGCACAATCTTCAAGAGTTGTATCCCAACTCCTGGAACGCAGTTTTTCAAAACTAAAATTTATAAAAACGTACTTGCGGTCTACAATATCTTAAACAAGATTAACTAGTTTGGCCTCACTGTCTATTGAATATCAAGTTGCTGAAAACCTAGATTTTGCAAGTCTTAACAGAGTGTTTGCTGTCATAAAAGCTAGAAAAATGTTTTAGTCGTTTTTTAATTTTCGTATTTCATTAAATGTTTCGTGACTGACAGACAATTTTTTATAGATTGATTTGTTAAATATATTATTAATAATACATGTTTGTTGTGTTCTATTAATTCAATAAAATATGGTGCAAATTAAAATAAATGTTTTAAAAAATTATAATCAAAAATTAAAGAGCGCCAAATGCAAGACTCACCCGGGGCGCCTAGATGCGTGAAGGGATAGCTTGATTTGATCTTAACAAAAATATGGTCAAACCGAGACCTAATTCCAAGTCTGATAAATATTATTATGAAATCACTAGAACTCGCCGAATCGACGACTGATTTTTTCCCGATATTTCAGTTCCGGATAGAGTGGGAACAAAAAAGGATCTCAGTCGCATTGCTGTATTTTAAAGCATATAAGCTGTGATATAAACTCTCTAATAAAAAAGCAAAGTCGAACACATCACTGCATATGTAGCCAACGAAGTTTGAATATTTATGTAGCACTTATAATGGTATGCATTTCAACTGCGAGAGAGATACGCCAGACAATATTAAAGCGATATACAGTCGAAGGTAAGAACTGTAGAGGAAGACAGAGATTAGAATATATGAAGCAGATAATTGAGGACGTGGGCTGTAAGGGGTATGTAGAAATGAATAGGTTAGCACAGGATAGGAAAGGATGGAGAATTGCATCAAACCAGTCGAAAGACTGACGACGGCAAAAAATAAAAAATAAAAAAAAATACAAAAACAGGACATTGGGCAGACAGAAGTTAAAACATAAAACTATGAATATCATACGCGCAACACGTCGTACTTAAAGCCACAGGTATACTAAATAACAATAATAATTCCGTGTGGTCGTAATGACCTGGTGATAGGGTTTCTATTGCCTGCGCATTCCGCCCCTGTCTTAGCCGCCTTAACCTAACCCGGTAGTGCTACCAGGTACAGGGTGTAACATAAACGCTTGCGTTTTCGTATTTTCTTTTCATCCAAGATAGGCTGCATTTGCTGAGCCATAAACAACACCTCAACACATTACTGCAAAGGGAGTCCGTCTTGGATTAGGTCAAAACATTCGGCCATGGTCTCTCAGACGATATCTGACGTTATACATAAGATTTAATAGGAAAACGAACTTCAAAGCTGATGCATACAGTTTGAAAATGATTTAACAAATCCACACTCAATATTTTTCACTAGATATATTTTGCAGTCAGTTTCTACTCAAACTATTGCAGTATTAGCTTTTCAGTAAACCATAAATATCACACTATTTCGAATCACAATAATAAAAATGCTACTACTTTTCGCCAGTCGCCTCTCAGGGACGGTATACGCCAACATAACAATCAATATCCTGCGGCCATTTCACTTACACACAATGGAGGAAGTAATATATGGAGACGACGCAAGGGACCTTCGCCACGCACTGGAGTGAAACCGAGTAGAGAGAAGTGGGGTATGAAGATCGCCATATTGCCTGACCGTAGAAAGACAGGGAATAGGCACAAAAACCTCACGGGAATCATAAGACAGCCGTGGCACCGCAATTTGATGATGGCTTATCATTTAACTCGACGAGACACATAAAAAATTAAGAATATATATATATATTTAATATATATATCGTGCTTAGTTCTCGAGATATACTGTCTCAAAAGTAAGTACCGAGCGTGGTGGTGTAACGGTTAGCGTTCTGGCCTTGCATTCGGGAGGACGGCGGTTCGAATCCCCGTCCGCGCATCCAGATTTGGGTTTTCCATGGTTTCCCAAATCACTCCAGGCAAATGCCGGGATGCTTCCTTCAAAAGGCCATGGCCGAATTCCTTCCCATTCCTTGCCCCCATCCTTTCCCGTCTCTAAAGACCTCGCTGTTAAAGAGACGTTAAGCAGTTAAAAAAAAAAAATTGTCCCAAAAGTGAAGTGTTTTGGGTTGAAATTCGGAAGAAACATTTCCCCAAAGTCAAATTTGGTGATAAATTCTTATGTAACACGACGATACAAATCGAAAATAAATTATTTTTTTTCATATCTCGCTTAGTTCACGAGATATACTGTCTCCAATTGAGGTTGTTAGATAATTTTGCTGCACTCGCAAATTGGGTGTTTAATTTTTTTACTAATCCTTGTGGTTAGGTTAAAACGTGGCCTGGACCAGAATAAAAACGTCACCAAAGGCACAAGGAAATATACCTGTAATTTTTGATAGTTGATATCTAGAGAACTAATGGAGATATCAAAAAAAATGTACTCTTGATTTTCGATTATTTTCGTCAATTTACATGAGAATCAATCATCAAATAGCATCGCCATGGCCATAATAGTGCTGCGCACTTCAACACACAAAATTCCGTTTAAACTATAGTTCTAGCTACAACATTGGCAATATTAGGATCCCATGTTCACGAAGCATAAAGTATCACAATTAATTTCAACATATACCTTAAGTCAATGTTTAGAACGTTTAAAAAAAGGACACTTCAAAAGACCTCATAGTTTCTGACCTCACTTAGAAGATATTGTACTTCTAATGGCCTATATTTTTTGCTAGCAAAATCAGTGCATTCATAGGGGCGGAATGAGCAGCCAATGAGAACCCTGTCTCCAGGTCATTACGACCACACGGAATTATATATTAGTGCATTCATAAGTCAGAAGCTATCAACTAATAATAAATAAATTGTATGTTGTCTTGCGATACACACCGCATTTCAACCTATCAACATTTTCATTCATATTGCCGCTACAAAAGCAAACTATGTAGACACACCTAAACACATGAAATGCATCGCGAACTACATTTCGGACAACAACGTTTGTTTCATCACGTTTAGTAGTTCGCACAGCACAAAATATCACAACTAATTTCATCGTAAACTTTCAGTGTAAACTGAAACTGGAGTAAAGCATGCAGAATACCATATTCGTTGTGTCGCGATGTAAACTTGACCCGATTAAATAAAACTTTCAACACTTGTCTACAATAAGGCTAGCTTTTCAGGTGCAAAGTAATAACATTTGATAATTTTCTACAATACACCAACAAAAATTTTAGAACGATATCATCCTATTAAGAGCAATGAATAAATTTATAGCGATAGGCCCTAATGTTGCAGTTACCTATCATATACTTCAAAAACAATAATTACAATGTGATTTACTTATGAAACGTTAGTCCAGGTTGTTTTCTATCTTGTCTGTTTGTGCAACTGTATGCAACACAACTTTGTCATTATAGAAAACTTTAGAATATTAGAAAATGAAATATTCTCAGCAGCAGACACAGTGCAAACAGCCCAATGTTTTGGGGTGATTCCTATGGCCACCGCGCATGCGCAGCAGGAGACGAGTTTTTATACGAGATTACACTGATTTAGCGTTATTTCGTCTCCATACATTCCTTCCTCCATGCTTGCCACCTTATTGCGTCTGCCACGGAGGCATTGTTACCAAACTCTGGTTGTGCGATCGATTGGCTGTGTGTGTGT
The DNA here is from genome assembly GCA_031002005.1 of Vandiemenella viatica. NCBI lineage: Eukaryota > Metazoa > Arthropoda > Insecta > Orthoptera > Morabidae > Vandiemenella > Vandiemenella viatica. The sequence continues at coordinate 43,497,638 of CM061920.1, read as the reverse complement.
GTGTGTGTGTGTGGAGAGCTGCTCATCAAACTGCGATTTTGCTTTCATCAGCTAAGTTTTTGTAAACTAAATTATTTTAAAATCTTTAATTATCATCTAAATTCCTAGGATTATTGCTAGCGAGAAGAATTATTTAAGATTACTCCATGAATAACAGTTTTAAATTTCGCGTCATTGTTGTTAACGTTATTACTAGTTATTGCACGTTTTACTGAATTGAATTTAGCATAAGCTTGATAGTTAGATTAATTATAATACTATAGCATAGGTAAAAATAGTGGTTTAAGTTATTTTGTAGTGTTAAATTTCTTATATACCGTAAAAAAAGTTTGAATTTCGTTTGTTAAAGTTTTTTGTATTGTCGTATATTAAGGCATTATTAGGCTCAAAATAACACAGTTTCTTAATTAATTGGTTCCGAAATAGTAATAAAATCATCTACAAATAATAAATACTAAACATAAGTATTCATATATAGCATTTAGTTGTTCACATTAGGTTAATACAATATCGTTATTTTTAGCTCGACTATCGATATCGAAATCAAGTTTACGAAAACAAAAACGTACGGTCTAATAATTAACCTGTTCTGCCTGAAATTGAATTGTGATTAATTGCCATCTAATACATAAAAATAAAAAACTTCCTACATTTCTTTTCTTTTCTTTTTTTTAGAAAACTTTCATAAGTAACTAATTAGTTGTTATCCACATTAGCACTAAATAGTATTGATCTTCCTTCTTAAGTTTGTTTCGAAATTCATTAGCTTAAGTTTTATTCATTGGTGCTTAAGTAGTTTAGTTACCTAGTCGTTATTCATAAAACTTCAACCAAATTGTATATAGGCCTATATAAAAATTCAACAGTTAGTCAAGTATAGCGCCTATCATATTTAGTAAAAAAAAACGTTAAAAAATATAGTATAAACTTTGTAAGACTACTTTATCAAATAAATTTAAGGTATGTGTAGAATATGGTTGAAGTATTTGAGAAAATCATGACTGGAAACTGTGGCGCCTGTCGTAGGTACGTTGCGAAGGGGATGGGTTGTAGTTATGTAAGAAGTGGTTTCACTGGGCGTGTGGTGACGAGGAAACGGGGGAAATAAATGATGCTTTCCCATGGTTTTCTTCACTTTGTCTTAGGGATGATAGGATGGGGGAGATGGGCGAAACGATTAGGGAGTTGCGTGAAAGGATCAGGGTTCTTAAGGCTCGTCCTGTGGAGGCTCAGTCTCTGCAGACATGGCCTGTGGTAGCCCCGCCTGTCAAGGTTCAGCCTGTGGGGGGTCAGCCTGTGGAGGCTCAACCTGTGGAGGTCCAGCCTGTGGAGACTCAGACTGCACAGGCACAGCATGTGGGGGCTGAGCTCGTCGAGGCTCATTCTGTAGAGGCAGAAAGTAGAAATAGTGGGTTGGAGGAAGATGAGAAGGATGGGTGGGAGCTGGTAACAGGTTGTTTAACAGGATGAACAAGCCAGACACTTCAGTAATCGTGGGAAAAAATAGGTTTGACCTGTTGCCAGAGTCAGGAGGAGAAGAGCCTCATGCAGATGTAGGGGTTGGTAAGATGCAACAGACCTTTAGGAATAAGGGCATGCAGGGCAAGAATAGGAAAAAAAGGGTTCTGCTGCTAGACAGTAGCCATGGGTGAGGTGTAGGCCTTCTTCTACAGGATCAGTTAGGTACAGGATACCAGGTCACAAGTGTTTCAAACCTAGTGCAACGTTAAGTCAGGTAATAGAGGATATAGATTCACTTTGTAGGAGTTTCACTAAGAATGATAGAGTAGTGGTAGTGGGAGGTGCGGGAAATAGTATTAATAGAAACGCGAGTTATAGTATAAAGAGTGACCTGAGGAATGTGGTGAAAGAGGCACAGCATACCAGGGTGGAGCTCATGCAGGTCCTAAGTCGCCATGACCGGCCACAATTGAACTATGCTGTGAGGCGGGTTAATGTGGAAACGGAAGTGCTACTTGGGAAAGACATTATTTCTGTGTTAGGAGTTGTGCCTGTGAACACCATTGGTAGTTCGGGTTTCACTAGGCATGGCCTACACCTAGATAGATTTCTTTTTCTTTTAACTGCTTAACATCTCTTAACAGCGAGGTCTTTAGAGATGGGAAAGGCAGGAAGGGCAAAGGAATGGGAAGGAATTCGGCCATGGCCATTTTGAAGGAAGCATCCTGGCATTTGCCTGGAGTGATTTGGGAAACAATGAAACCTAAATAGAAGGGGGAAGGGAGTACTTTATGAGTTGTTAGCTAAAGCAGTGAGGGAGCCCATTTCCAGTGATGATGGGGTGAGGACTGTGCCTTTTTTAGGTTAGGGGCTGCTGGTGAAGGGACAAAAATGGATTATCAAAGTGATACTGATTGCAGATTAATGATGGGAAACGTCACAGATGTTAAGGAAATAGATGATGTGGCTGAAACAATAACTGACTGGGGTAAAACTGGGAAAGAGGAGATAAATGCTGAAAATGTAAACAAGTAGTATGGGTGTTAATGGTAAACTGTAGAAGTATAATGAATAAAGTAATTGAATTTGCAAACTTAATAGAGATACACGAACCACAAGTAATAATTCGGGTAGAGAGTTGGTTAAAAGAAGAAGTACTAGGCAGTGAGGTTTTTCTTGATTGTTACAGAGTGTACCGCAGAGATAGAGGAGCTAGTTAGCAAAAACTACCACAGTTCACTGGCGTTCATAGATCAAGACCATGAGTTATTTGGGGTAGATTTCTGGGGTAATAAAAAGAAAAATTCAGAGTGTTGGCTGTTTACCGCAGTGGAAGAATGACAGATTAAGATGAGGCTCTTGTAGATAAATTAAATTCATACTCAAATTTCAGAGGTGAGAATTGAATGATCATCATTGGTGGGGATTTAAATTTACCAGATGTAAACTGGGAAGGAAATAAGATAAATAACACAAGGGGACAAAGATTTGCAAATATGTTAATAAGGGAAGGAGGATTTACACAAGTGGTTGAGCAAAACACTAGGGGACAAAATATTTTGGATATATTTCTAATTAAGCCCTATGAAAACATTGTGGGGTGTCAAGTAACTGAAGGAATAAGTGATCATGAAGCAGTTCTGATGGATATTAGAGGATTCAGTAAACCAGCAGCCAAAATTGAAGGGGAAAATAGGTACAATTATAAAAAGCCTCAGGTTTCAAATTTGAAGAGATATTTCATAGAACAATTCAGCAAATGGCAGGAAGGCACAAGTACAGTAGAGTCAAGGTGGGAAGAGTTCAAGGAGATAGTAACAAACAGGGAAGAAAAATTTATATCAAGGCAGAAAATAAAGAGAAGTAGAGAACCTATGTACTATAATATGGAAGTGAGGAGGTTAAAGAGGCTTCTAAGAAGAGAACATAATAGAGTTAAGAGACAGCAGGGTAGTAAGGAATATTTAAAACAACTAAACAAGGACTTTATAACAGTGGCTAAAGTGGCTAAAGATGGGTTTATGAGGAGTATTGTCAGTGCAGGAAGACCATTGACCGATGCATCTAGAAATTTCTATGGCTATATCAGGAAACTGAGGGGAAGGGAGGGAGTAGAGATGCTTATAGATAAGGATGGAGAAGAAGTTACTAAGAATTTGAAATAGGCAGAGATTTTAAGTAACTGGTTTAGAGAAAGGATTAGGTACAATGAATCAGAAACGGGAGGGTCCAATTCGGAGAAGGAGCTTAACCCTGCAGTGGCGCGTGGATTACATATGTAGTCCACTCAAGCCATTTCTAATGGGACTTTTCAGAGCGCGACCACTGCAGGGTTAACAACACAATTAGAAATGAACATAATAAAAAATTTGAAATTCATCCTGAGTAAATCATGGAAGAAATAAGAAAGCTGAAAAAACATAAAGGTGCTGGTATAGATAATATTACTACAGATATCTTAAAGATAGCCGGATGTGACATTGTACATTATCTTGAAATATTATTTTAATTGAGTCTGGATACTTGCTGCTTACCACAGGACTGTAAAAGTGCAATAGTAGTACCAGGTACATAAAGGAAGGGTGAGAAATAGAGTTGAGAATTACAGGCCAATCAGTTTGATATCAGTGGTAGGTAAATTAATGGAAAGATTGATATGCAACCACATCAGAAATATATGTGAGGAACGTAAATGGTTTTCAATGCAGGCAAGATGGGTAGAGGCAAGGATATTCATGCAAATCTCAGTTGGTGGGATATATACAAGATATTTCAGATGAAATGGACAAAAGAAGCCAAATTGACAGAGTAGCACTAGATCTGTCAAAGGCGTTTAACAGAGTGAGCCATAAAATGGTAGTAAATATTGGAGTGGATGAGAAAGTGATTTTCTGGGTAGAAGAATTTTTAAAAGGTAGAAAATAGTAAATGTAGTATCAAAAGAAGTGGAATTAAACATGGGAGTGCCGCAGGGTAACATATTGGGACCATTGCTATTTGTTATTCTAATGAATAATTGTGTTGATTGTTTACTATCTGAAATAAGATTGTTTGCAGATGACATAATGCTATATAAAAGAATCAAAACGATAGAGGATTGTAAACAGTTGCAGGGTGAACTGGACAGGATATCTAGTTGGGTTGGTAAACATGGGATGAAGATAAATGCAAAGAAGAGTCATCTTATTAGACACACAAACAAAAGGTTAATTATGAATATAAAGTAGGGAAAGAACTGCTTGCTGAAGACTTAATTTAATGTAAATATCTTGGAATTACATTTGATAACAAGCTTCACTGGGCAGGACACATTGGACAGGTGATAGGAAAAAGGCTTAAAAATTCTACACTTGTTGGAGAGAGTGATGAGGAGATGTATGAGAGAAGTAAAGGAATTGGGTTACAAAACTTTGGTCAGACCATTGCTCGAATATGGTAGTGTAGTATGGGACCCTCATTTTGTGTATCAAATACAGGAGTTGGAGAGGGTGTAAAAAAGGGCTGCTAGATTTGTTTCTGGAAATTATCGCAGAATGCAATCAGTGACGGATATAATAAAGGAGCTGAAATGGGATTCATTGCAAGACTGGAGGAGGATTAGGTGGGTCATGGGAGTGTACAGGGCATATACTGGTGATGAGGCATGGAAAATATATTGCAATAGGTATGAAAAGTAGTGCATGGAAGGGAAAAGATGACCATGACCACAAGCTGGCACTCGATTTCAGGCACAAGGGTGTGGGAAGATTCTCTTTTTAAGATAAGGGTGTCAGGGATTGGAATAAGTTACCAAGAGAAATGATGAATAATTTACGAAAAACATTGAAAGAATTTAAAGATAAAATTTGTAAAGTGCTAATGTAGGTGGGTACAGGATGGAGGGAAGATGGGGGTGTAGGGAAATTGCCACCAGAGCCTGTGCTCCACTGCAATTAAATTAAATTAAATCAAATCGCTAATGTTGAATGTGTATGCTACCAACATCACTAAATTACAAAATACTCCCTGTTGTACCTTTTTTACAAAACATCAAACACATACAATACAAATATATCATGATATATCTTTGTAAGAGGACCTACAGTTTAACCTGGAATTCGAACCATGGAAGTGTTCTGACGTACTTCAAATTACTCAACAAGCTGTTCCAGAGTCGAAGGTCCGTTTGTAGGTCTATGAAAATCCCCAACCAGACAGGGATTCGAAATGGGTACCTTTTGTTCCCTAGTCAGACGCCTTAAACACTGAGCTACTAGACTGCTATAGTCATAATGTTAACATTAGCATGTCAGTGACGCGAATTCATAAGATTTTACCCATCCAAAAATCGCCCAATGCGCCTAATTATTATTTATTACTCATATTCTTTTATTCACTGTTAGTGAACGCAGTACTGAAATAGGTTTCATCATATACACATTACAATTATATATACATGTTAATAATGTTAGAAAATTTAGATTTTGTCAAATGATGCCTCAGTTTTATATGGACATATTACAGTGATAAATTCCTTACTTCTAATTTGGAATTTATTTAGGCAGATGGTTGAAGAATGTGATTCCCATTGACTTAAAATTATTTTTAGTTATGCTAAGTGAGCAATATTCATTTCTTATAGCGTGTTTATTTCTAGTGTTATAATCATGTACATCAATATGTCTTTCAAAGAGATGTGGATTAGATTAAGAGACACTGTGAATATAAACTAGTTCCTCAAATTGTAGGTAGGAGTGGACAAACCATAATAAATAGAGTATAATACATCAGTTGTCACTGTACCTTTAAGTCTCTAATGATGAAAATTCCTTTGGCGACTTTATTTGATATGAGTTCAATTTGCCGCTGCCATTTTAAATTTTACTGTATAGTTATTCCCGAGAATTTCACAAAATTAGAGGTAGACTTCTTAAGGTTATATCAAGGTGGTGTGTTTTTTCTAAGTTAAGAGATAGCTTGTTGGCATTACACCAGTATATAAGCAGATTTATCTTTGATGAGAATATCTCATCATTCGAGGTTATAACAGAACTTATTTTTACACACAGATCATCAGCATGCTTATAACATTTGGAGTTCCCATTTTCAATAATAGATGAAAGGTCATTGATATATAGAATAAACAGTAGGGGGCCAAGAGTAGATCCCTGAGGAACAGCATGTCCTACCTCCATAAGATTAGGTATATTTTTATTGAATGAGACTACTTGTAACTTATTATTTAAATATGACTAATAATCAAAACCTAAGTGTTTAAGTTTCATTAGTAAAACTTCATGAGACACAGAATCAAATGCCTTGGACAGATCAAAAAACTTTACACCAAGGTTCTCAAGACAGCCTCCATAAAAGTTACAACTGTATCACATGTTGACCTATTTTTCCTAAAACCAAACTGGTTGTTGGAGGGACGATTATGTAGTTCAAGGTATTTATAAATTTGGAGACAGATGATCTTTTCTATAACCTTTGACATAATAGGAAAATTGACCTATAATTACAGAAAGATTTCTTATCACCCTTTTTATAAACTGGTATCACCTTACATACCTTCATCTGTTCTGGAAAAAACAGCCATTTACAACCTCTGTCATCATTTTTGATATCAAGTAGCTACTAAGCTTGACAATTTCTAACTATAGGTTATAGACATGCATTGACTTATTGTTTCTTAAGGACGTTATTGCAATATGGACTTCCCATACAAAAGCTGATTTGAAAGAGAATATTTTATCACATCATTTGAGTTTTGACATATAATAGTTCCCTTTGTTTTGACTAATTGCTATTTTCTTAATTGTTTCACTAATACTATCAATAAAGTAGATGTTACTGAATTCATCAACTGTTAAGGTAGTTGGTGTTCCCTCCTGGTTACTATTTCTGTTTGTAGGAAGACTACTTTTAATGATGTACCAGACAGCCCTTGGTTTATTTGAATATCTAAGGATTCTTATGCTATTATAATTTAGTTTAGCTCTTCTGATTTCATGTTTTTACATATATTTTATTTATTTGTATTTAGTTTTTATGTCCACAATGTGACTTTGTTTGAATATAAAGTGGTTCCTTTCACACATATTTTTTAATTCCAATAACTTAGGAGTGAACCATTTTTTTACTTTGTCATGTTTATCTCTACTGTTTACAACCTTTAATGGGAAGGAGTAATTAACACTTCTCATAAAGTCTGTAAAGAAAGCTGAGAATTTATCAAGAATGTTAATCTGAGAGTGAATGAGGCCTGTTCATACTCTTTAAACAATAGAAAAAGTCTGCTGGATTTGTGTCATTAATCTGTCTATACTGATATTTGTTAATTGGTTTAATCTGCTTGAAAGTTTTTTCCTGAATTGAAGAGAAGTGATGAGAGAATATCATAGTGATCAGATAACACAGTTTGTATGACAGAGGCTTGCTTGGATTCTTGAGTAATAGAAAGTAGTTACAACATTGTCAATACATGTTACTTCGTTTACATTCCATGGGCATGTAATAACATTTTGGCCATAACTAGTAAAAAGGATGCACAAGGTATCTATATTTGATCCACTTAAATTGAAGTCCAGGTTGAAGTCAACACACATAAATATATTGCAATTTCTATAACTGAGTTTGGCTACTAGAATATCAATTTTTTCAAACTAAATATTTATGTTGTCACTTTGAGGAATGTGGTAGATACATAGCACAAATCTTATATATATATAAAAATAGACGTGTTTTTTCCTATATTTCACTTTTCAGCCACCACTACCTAGCACAGATCACTGATGTTTGTGGGTGGAAGTAGCATGGAGTTTCCTCTCGTGCACAACGTTGGCCGAATACCGATAGCTGTGGGGATGTGGGAGATATAATGATTAAAGTTGTTCAGTGCAGGGTGTTTTCATATTTCGACCAAAAATTCGTATCTCCGTATACTTCTCTTTCCTGCCACAACTACATAGCATAGAGCATTGGTGTTTGTGTTTGGTAGTAGAATCGTATCTCATGTAGTGCACTATGGTTGTTAGATGTCGGTAGCTATGGGGGTGTGACGGATATGGGGGTTGAGTAGTCGACCTGTGGCAATTTCATACTTCTGCCAAAGACAAAAGTGTCATGGTGTATCACTTTTCAGCGAAAACTATAGATCATAGATAACTGGCGTTTGTGTGTAGTAGTAGCACAGAGTCACCTTTCGATCACAACAGCGGCCGAATTTCAGAAACTGTGGTACAGTGGTAGATATGGTGGTGTAAGTGGCCGACCAAGGATATTTTCGTATTTCGACTGTCTCCGCATATGTCACTTTTCTGCCACAACTACATAGCATAGAGCATTGGTGTTTGTGTTTGGTAGTAGAATCGTATCTCATGTAGTGCACTATGGTTGTTAGATGTCGGTAGCTATGGGGGTGTGGAATAAGTGGGGGTTGAAAGTGGTCGACCTGTGGCAGTTTCATACTTCTGCCAAAGACAAAAGTGTCATGGTGTATCACTTTTCAGCGAAAACTGTAGATCACAGATAACTGGCGTTTGTGTGTAGTAGTAGCACATTGTCAACTTCAGATCACAACAGCGGCCGAATTTCAGAAACTGTGGTACTGTGGTAGATATGGTGGTTGTAAGTGGCCAACCAAGGATATTTTCGTATTTCGACTATCTCCACATATGTCACTTTTCTGCCACAACAACATAGCATAGAGCATTGGTGTTTGTGTTTGGTAGTAGAATCGTATCTCATGTAGTGCACTATGGTTGTTAGATGTCGGTAGCTATGGGGGTGTGGAAGAAGTGTCATGGTGTATCACTTTTCAGCGAAAACTGTAGATCACACATAACTGGCGTTTGTGTGTAGTAGTAGCACAGTGTCACCTTCAGATCACAACAGCGGCCGAATTTCAGAAACTGTGGTACTGTGGTAGATATGGTGGTTGTAAGTGGCCGACCAAGGATTTTTTCGTATTTCAACTGTCTCCGCATATGTCACTTTTCTGCCACAACTACATAGCATAGAGCATTGGTGTTTGTGTTTGGTAGTAGAATCGTATCTCATGTAGTGTATTATGGTTGTTAGATTTCGGTAGCTATGGTTGTGTGTGAGATATGGTGGTTGTAATTGGCCGACCAAGGATATTTTCGTATTTCGACGAAAGGCACGTGTCTCCGCAGATTTCACTTTTCTGCCACGACTACATAGCATAGAGCATTGGTGTTTGTGTGTGGTGGTAGAATCGTGTCTGTTGTCGTGCACTATGGTTGTTAGATGTATGTAGCTATGGGGGTGTGGAAGATATGGGGGATGAAAATGGTTGACCTGCGGCAATTTCATATTTCTGGCAAAGTCGCATGTGTCACGGCGTATCACTTTTAAGTGAAAACTATCAATCGCAGATCACTGGCGTTTGTGTGTGGTAGCAACACAGAGTCTCCCATCGATCGCAACGTTGGCCGAAATTCGGTAACTGTGGGAGTGTGTGAGATATGGTGTTTGAAATTGGTCGATCATGAATATTTTCATATTTCATCCAAAGACTTGTGTGTATCCGTAAATTTTACTTTGCTGCCGGAACTACATAGCGCAGTAGACTGGTATTTGTGTGTGGTAATAGTATCGAGTCTCCCATCGTGCACTATGGTAGTTAGATGTCTATAGCTGTCAATATGAATTCTTTACAATCATGAACAAAGTCGTGGGTACCAGCTAGTGTGTTAATATTTTCTAAATACACCAGTGACAGTTCAAAAACATATTCAGTTTCAAGATATGATGTGATGTTAGGTTGTTCATATACTGATAAGTTATTTCTTATAAAAATTGCTGAGCCCCCTATTTTACCCTTTGTCCTACAAAAGTGACTTGACAGATTGAATCTGTAATGGCAAGTCATTTATATCCTGAAATGACAACCAGTGCTCAAAACTACATATAATATCAATATCTTGCACATTCCAGTATAATATATCATACATATTAAGTTTCTTAACTAGGTTCATATTTATTATATGATCATCGCACTGATCATCTACAGCTATCTTATCATTGTTACCTGTATTAAAATTTAAGTTCTCATTTTGTTGATAAAAGGATATCCCTAATAAATCATGGTTATAATCTATAAATGTCAGGGAACTGTAGTAGTCTTTGCTAACCAATATGAATGCTTCACCCCCAATTGATCCTCTATGTCTGTAGTACACACTAAAACCTCATTGTCTAGCACTTCTTCCTTTATCCAAGACTCTACCCCTATAATATATGTAGCTCTATTAAGTTCAAATACCATATGAAACACAATATATTTTCCATTGATACCAATATGAGAGACTGGCTCTGTAGGATGTTGAAAGTTATCAAATTACAGATAAACAATTGAATATCAAAATAATAAATACACCAGAAGATGTACAGTCATAGCTAGTGTTGTAAAAAAACGTTTTTTTTTCTGGCTTGAAAAAAAAACATGAAAAAAAACTTTGAAAAAAAACATGTTTTTTTTCTGGAACACGTTTTTTTTCACAACTACTAAATTTCAAATTTGTAAGGCAGTTATCGTTTAAAATGACTGTTTTAGAGTTTATTCTAAGTACTTATCTTAGTTTAAAATCTACTATATTTTTCTGGTTCAGTAGGGAAAAAAAAATTACGAAAATATTGGCAAAATTGACTGAAATTTTCTTTATGAACGGGGATTTCCCGAAGAGACTAGGTTGCGCAAGAAGGAATCCCCATTCCCCATTGTTTGGGTTGATACTTGCTATTTGAAATAGTGCTGCCAGCCATACAAAATTACCTACAGATCTTTTAAAAAAAATTAGGAATTTAAAATTTATCCACGGTTTTTTGCCTTATTGGGCTTTCCTTATATTCGTATACTTGTTAACTCTAAGAGTATAGTGGTACTGACTCATTAAATTGTCAGTAAGGGAGCGTGCATAAACCACATAGCTCCATTTTGGCCTCCTGTGAACCCCCACGTAGCCCTACGTGGCTTTTGCCTCCCCCCTCCCCCCCCCTCCCATCCGCTCACGAAGCACATAGCTTTCTTCCGTTTTGATTCCAGAAGACATTTTGTACTGTTTTCTCTTGTCAGACTATTGTAAATTACATACGGATATAATTAACTGAGGGAAATAAATACTGACATGCTGTTGTGAGTTCAGTTCCTCATTTTAACTGTGAAAAATGTTACGAAAGGAAAGTTACGTGGCCTGGCTCGGACCCCCCACCCCTCTCCCCACGTAGCCAAGCGTAGCCTTCCAGCTAACCCCTCCTCCCTCTGGACCGAGCCACGTAGTTTGTGCACGGTCCCTAATTATGAATTGTTTCCTTACAACCGTTGGTGTAAACAAACGATTGAAAAGAAATAAAGCTCCTATTTTGTATGATAATAGATTTTAATTCAAACTTAAAAGACCGTAATACAGAACTATCGGCGCAGTCTTTATGCACAGTGTGTACTTTGCTCACAATTTAAAATTGCAATCTCAAAATCTTTTGCGTACAATACAAGAACAACCAGTAAAAGAAAATTTAACTATTTCTGAAGTTAGAGGAGACAGAAGAAGAGACAGAAAATTCCGGCACCAACCGAACTAGTGTTGGTAGTGCTGATACTAGTGAATGTGGTACTGACATAGAGGATGAATGAAATTATGTTACCTATATAGATACACTTTTAAATCATTATGTGAGACATTATATGATTCAGTAAGACTTAAAACACACTTGTAAAATTGAAGTTCCTTAAATAAAACTATAATTTATCAAATATTTTGCTTTCTGAAAAAAAAAAAAAAATTTAGAAAAAAAACACGGGTGCTAGGTTTTTTTTCATGTTTTTTTTCACAAAGCTGAAAAAAAAAATTTGTTTTTTTTTTTCAGTTTGCAACACTAGTCATAGCATACATTGATCATGTCAACTAAATTTACACAAACTACTGGCAGTTATTTTGTAGACACCTTAAAAACAAATTCTTTGACAGAGAAGAAGGAGTTGTCAATTAAAAATTCTTTCAATTTTCATTAATTTAATCTTATCATCTGCTAGACATTTAATATGGGTTGGGAGATATTGAAGATATGTATCCCTGAATATCGGACTCCTTTTTGAACAAATGACGATTACTTGTAATCCTTGTGAAGATAATTTTTACTTCTGGTACCATAATTGTGTATTTTAATATTCATTTCAAATAAAGTATAATTTGTGACTACAATGGACATTAATGTGTATATATTATGTATGCTCAGCCACCAGTGTTAAAATCCCTAACTTCTTGAGCAGCTCTCCACATAAAGTTCTATTGCTAACTTCACACATAATTCTTATTACTTGCTTTTGGACTCTGTATACTTTGTCTCTATGGGTAGAATTGCCCCAGAATATTATTCCATATGATATTAAGTAGCAAAAATAAGCAAAATAAACCAGTTTCCTCATACTGAGACCACCTATAGCTGAAATTGTATGAACTGCAAATGTGGCTGCACCCAATCACTTTAGTAAGTCAGAAGTACCTTCCAATTTAAATTATGATCAATATGAAAACCTAGAAATTTTGCACAGTCTACCTCTTGAATGGACTAGCCTGCAAATTTTATGTGTATGTCTGGTGTTAATCTGTGTGATGCACTGAACTGCATATGCTGAGTTTTATCAAAGTTTAAAGACAAGCCATTAGCTGTAAATCATATATTGACATGGTCAAAGACATAATTTGAAATGTGTTCTGTAGATAAATCTGGAGTATTTTTAATTCCTATGTTTGTGTCATCTGCAGATTGGACAAATTTTGAGTTTTTAAATGCAACACAGGATAGATCATTTATACTCGTATATGAGGTAGGCCTCAGAATTAGTTAATAAAAATTTATTGAAAGTATGTATAGCATTTTTACCTTATTTTCCCACAAAATACTCTCCTCCTGCTTCTACACACTTATTCCACCGTTCATACAAATGTTGGAAACACTCCTGAAAACCGTTTTTCAGAAGTTCTTTCAGTTGCTTCGCTGTATTTTCCTTCACTTCTGACAAATCAGCAAAATGTCATCCCTTTAATGACATTTTCAGCCGTGGAAACAGGTAGAAGCTGGTGGTGTAAGATTGGGAGAATATGGAGAAACTTCCAGATTGGTAACATTGTTTTTGGCAAGGTATTGTTTCACCATTACAGATCGATGTGACGGGGCATTGTCATGCATCAAAAACCAATCATTCCCTGTTCATTGTTCAGGTTATTTTTGTCAAATTGCATCTCATAACCATTATAAGATCTCTGTGAACAATTCTTTGTTGACTGTTTTCCATTCAGAAATAAATTCACAAAGAATCAGGCCCCAGTAATAAAAAAACACCTCCAACATTACTTTACCCCGGCTTCTGTCCAAGCAAAATTTTTGTTTTCTTGGTGATGTTTTTGACTATGATTCAGGAGACTGCCTTTTCAGCTGAAGGTTGTAAAGAAAACAGCATGTCTCATCACCTGTAACAATTTTGTGCAGGAAGTTGTCATCTGCCTCAGCCATTTCAATCAAGTTCCTGCACATGGTCACCCTCATTTACTTTTGCTCAAGGGATAACATTTTCGGAACCATGTGCAAGCAAACACGGTGCATGTTCAAATCATTATGAAGAATACTGTAAGCACTCCCAAGTGATATACCAACTTCAGAGACAATAATATCAATGGTTGTTCGCCTGTTTGCATGATGCACAAGTTGCCAAACACGCTTAACATTCTCATCTGTCATGGAAGTTGAAGGCCGCCCAGTCCAAAAGTCATCTTTAATTGCTGCCATCATGAAAATGCTTGTGCCACTCGTAAACTGCCATTTTTTTCATACCAGTTTCAGTATGCTTTCTTCAGCATCTCAAGTGTCTCTGAGGGTAATTTCTCCAGCAACACACGGAGTTTGATATAGCCACGCTGCTCTAAAGACGACATTTCACAATCCAACAAAAGAAAGAAATTACGTCTAAAATATCATGCACCACACGCATGAAACCAACTACAACTGCCTGTTGCATAGCACAGCACCTTCCTCACCAAACAAAAATTTCAACTGCTTGACTGTACACGACAATTCTGGAAACTTTTTGACCCAAGCTCATATATTAAAGACAATAGTGGCCCCAATATTGAACCCTGAAGTACTCCACATCTGATAAATTCCTACTCAAACAGTGGACCACATAAGCAGCCTTAAAATCCCCCAGTAACATTTTCTGTATTCTATTCTGAAGGTAAGAACTAAGTCATTTATTAACAATGCCATCTATACCATAATACTATTTCTGCACCAGAATTTCATGATCTACACAGCCAAACACCTTAGATAAGTCACCTTCTAAAATATTGTCAGTGAATGCAAATATAGTTTGTTCTGTAGAATGGCCCTTTTGAAAACAAAATTATGATTTGGTTAGAATTTTATTATATTTAAGGTGTTGGTAAACTCTATTGTACATTGCTTTCTCAAAATTTTTGGAGAAGGCTGTTAGTAATGAAATAGAGCAGTAATTCAATACAGCTGATTTACCTCCTTTTTGTGTAGTGGTACACTACACTTAAACCTTTCTGGGAAGGTACCGATAATAAGTAAAGATATAATTAGGCAGATAACTTAGTATATTACTTAATTCTGTGGAACACAGTTCAATTAATCTGCTGAAAATCCCATCATAACCATTCGAGTATTTGCTCTTAAGAGACGTGATAACTTCTTATTTCTTCTGGAGTAGCTAATTTTATAGACATAGTGAAAAAATTTCTTGGAAGCCTGTATTGAAAAAATTTGTACTATGTGTCACTGAGTTATTGGCACTTAATTATCAGCAACAGATAAAAAATGGTTATTAAATATATTAGCAATTAAAAAATTAGATTTAGATTGTACTGAATTTTCTTTGATATAAATGTCATTACTGGTATGATTATTTTTTCTTCTTCCCTATTTTACAATGTCCCATATTGTCTTAATTTTATTTTCAGAATCATGAATTTTATGTTTATACTTGTAGATTCTTTAATAACCTTTCTCAGTATTTTACAGTACTGCTTGTAATGTGTTTTAGCATTAGCATTGTGACTGTTCCTAGAGGCAATATATAACTTCCTTTTACAAATACATGATGTTCTAATGCCCACAGTTTGTTCTTTTTGAGAACCATGACACCTTTTCAAGAGAAAGCAACTTTCAAAGTAATTCAGTACAATACTACTAAAAATGTTGTATTTTTCTTCTTCTTCAGTGCTCAGTCCTTAGACTGGTTTGTGGCTGTCAGCCATTTCAGCTATATTCTCTACCATTTTATTTAAATGTATGTATCTCCTGTGGCTAACATCCTCCATTTTCTGCTGGATCTCATGGCTTAATATATGTCCAGTTAATATTATCCTCCACTTTTTATACTCTTTCATATAGTGTTATACTGTCCTGTCCTCAGATTAGTAATGTTGTCCCTTCAACTAATCCTTAACATCCTTCTGCAGCACCACTGCTAAAATGAAATTAATCTCATTTCTGAACTATCCAGGTTTCCCATCCAGTACTCCAAACATACGCTTTTATTAATCTTTTCCTTGTAATCCAGCTGATGTAATTTGTTGTAAACATTTATTTATTTTTTAATGCTTTTTTGCTTGAGTAATCCTACATTTTCTCTCTTTCTTGCTTCTTCCATCTTTGATCTTACTTCCCAGGTAGCAGAATTCTTGCACATCCTTTCTCTTGGCATAAGTTACCAAGAGAAATGATGAATAATGTGCCAAAAACATTGAAAGAATTTAAAGTTAAAATTTGTAAAGGGTAAATGTAGATGGATGCAGAAAAGGGGGAAGATGGGTGTTTAGGGAAATTGCCACTGGAGCATGCTCTCCATGGCAATTTAATTAATGTAATTTAATCCTCCAATGTTTCTCCATTAATTATAATTTTCACTTTTGAGTTTTATCTTTACTACATATCATAACTTTGGTCTTTACTCTATTATTTTTCATTACTCATTTCCTAGTCTTTACAAAATTTTCTTAAGGTTCCCTTCACTTTCTAACACCATCACAATGTAATGTGCTAATCAAATCATATTTAGTAGCTCTCCTTGTATCTTTATCCCAGCATCAAGTTCATCCCTGATCTTATCTAATTAGTCTTGATTATAAGCATTAAAATAATAGAAGACAAAACGTATCATTAGGTGATTCTAATGTATTTATGCTCCTTGTTTATTTCTAATTTTTATTAAAGCTGTTTCGGTTTTGTACATGTTCCATATGAGCCACCCAATTTTGCAGTATATATATACAGGGCGTTTCATTTATGACGCATCCGCGTGTGGGCAATAATCGCCCGGTGCAGCATCGGCTCACTTACCGCCAACTCATACGGGGCAGTGCGGAATGCCTCTTGCGTGCGTCAATTTCTTACCTTATAGCACGTGCTGGAAATGTTGGCCATCGGCTTCAGTACACACTTGACTTCATCTAAGGATATTTTGGCTAACTCTGCAGTGTTTGTGAAGAAATGTTATTAATTTTACTTCTTATGTTTTCCCTAAGTTCCACTTCCGCATGCATAAACCCCGTGCTCCAACAATGCGTGGGCCGCCCCTCGGATGATATCGGGCCCTTCGCAACACAGCAAATGCGCTGTTGCAACTCAGTTTGATTTTTTGAAGTGAAGATCAAGTATACTGTGAAGTCAAGATGAAGTATACTTTGGTCCAACGAGTTTACCTTTATGATTGTTATGTGAAATACGAATCTGCAAGGAGGTACAGGCATATGTTTTTGAAAAATTTCCAGGAGCCAAAGTGCCGAACAGGTCAACTATACAAATATTCGTAAACAAATTGCGTGCTACAGGTTCCCTAATGGACATGCCTAAGAAATGTATGAGCTCTGTTCTTACTGAAAGAAAAGTCGAAGAAATCGAATCTCGTTTGGAAAACTCTCCCAGAAAGTCCCTCAGATGTCTCTCCCAAGAAGTCGATGCCTCCAAAGTAAGTGCATTTAGGGCTACAAAAATACTGAAAATGCGCCCTTATCGAACAACTGCTGTGCACGAATTAAAACAAGCAGATTACACTGCACAAATGAGGCTTGCAAACTGGATTATGCAAAGTGTGCACGATGGCGAGCTGGATCCACAATTAACATTTTGCAAGAAAGCTCTTTTTGCTAGTGCTATTCTGCTTTAACATCCTTCCTGTTTCGTCCAACAGTTGGAGTTTTACTTCCTAAGTAGCAGAATTCTTTTACTTCTCCTATTGCATCCAATCCTATATTTATATTAAATTCTTTCTACAGGCCACATCCACAGCACAATCTTTTCCTTTTTTACTTCTTCGCATTTCATTTCTTTTTTATTTCCAAAATGCCTTAACTGCTCTCTTCCTGCTTCATCCTGAGCATTTTAGTGCCTTCTCTGCTAATCCATCAGCTATTCGATTATTCTTCTCTTCAATGCATTCCATTCTTCCTCAGTTGAACTGTTTTACAGAGTTATTTCTTGGACCCACCATCTCTGCAAATTTTTCTCTCATTAGATTGTTTTGGTTTGTTCATTTTCAGTCTGCTTTAATTGCTTCTTTTATCCTCTTGAATTTCAGCCTGCACTTCATAGCTATCAGATTGTGGTCAGAGTCTATGTTCAGTCCTGGGTATGCTTTACAGTATATAACTTGTTTCCTGAATCTTTGTTTAGCCATGATATAAGCTAGCTGATATCTACCAGTGTTCCAGGTATATATCCTTTGTGTACGATTCTTAAATAGTGTGTTTATGATGAGTTTATATTTTTTCACAAAATTCTAAAAACCTCCTTACTCCCTCATTTCTTCCTCATAGACCAAAATTTCCCACAGTATTCTGCTCTTTACCTTTTCCCACTATCGCATTCCAATCACCCATGATTATTAGATTTGCATCCCCCTTCACATGTCAGATTAATTCTTCAATTTCATCATATATTTTCTCTATTACTTCATAATCTTCCTATGACATTGGCTTAAACAGTATACTTGTGCTAATGTTGTTGAAACAGGCTTAGTTCCTACCCTCCTCAAACTAACCCTGTCACTAAACTGTTCATAATAACTCATCAGTTCCCCTACTCTCTCGTTCGTTATATATGCTACACAAGTAATACTACTGACAGCTTGTGTGATAATTATCCAGTGTTCCCCAGACCAATAATCCTGGACATCCTTCCACTTAAGTCATTCCATCTCCCTTTTTCACCCTATTCAGACTACTAACATTCCATGTTCCGACTCATAGAATGTTTCTATCTAGTCTTATGACTAGCCCCTGAGCAGTCTCCACCCAGAGATCCAATTGGGGGACTATTTTACCTCCAGAATATTTTACCCAGGAAGAAGCCATCATTTTGTATGTAATTTGGGAGGATTATATGTCCTCAGGATACCCCTTTGGTCTTTAATAAAGTAGCTTCCCGTTGCATTCTGCATCCCAATACAGCTGATAATGTCTGATTCATCTGCCTTTACAGGCAATTTCCAATCCCCAGGGGCAAGAAGGTGCCCTGGACTGTTACTCCCTCTTCTGCCTTCCTTTAAGGTGGCCAGGAATCATTCAGTTGCCAGAGCCTCGTCCGTACAAATAGGGCATTTCATGCGAACGAGAAGTTGACATTTGGTTGGAAAAGGTTAATATAGCCTCTACCAAATCCATCTCTGTATTGTACACCTATTTTTCTGAGGACCTCAAACATCTTCAGCCATTTAATATTATCAAATGCTTTCAGAATCTATGAAATCTAAATTGGTTTATTATTAAGTTACCAAACTCTATTAGTTTATTAGATTCCAACAATTCACAAGTAATGATCTTATACCTGCCTTTGTGACAATTTCAGCATTATCCACCACCTTTCCAGCTGTGGTACTGTCTCTTATTGATTCATCAGCTTTAACTTCGGCATGTGCACACCTCCCAAACCACATGGTCCATTTTCTAAAACATTATTAAGGAGGACAACCAAAATATTGTATATGTTTTTGTTCATAAGATAGGATAGGGAAAATAAACAGTTACCCGTCACTTACCACAGATGAAGGCAGGAGGGCGAGACACGTAAAAACACAAAAACGACTTGCACAATATTTCGACTTTATTCTTAGTCATGTGGAACGAGACATATGGCAGGGGGAAAGATGTGGTCACATCCCAACCCCCCACATGAATTCCCCCTGCCATATGTCTCGCTCCACATGACTAAGACTAAAGTCGAAATATTGTGCAATTCATTTTTGTGTTTTTACGTGTCTCGCCCTCCTGCCTTCATCTGTGGTAAGTGACGGGTAACTGTTTATTTTCCCTATCCTATCTTATTTTCAGTGCCTCGCGGCATTTTCTTTGTTTCCTTTATCCATATGTTTTTGTTCATTATGTATGTTTTTCACTCAACATGGCCTTCACCTTTGGTGAGTGATTAGTCATTTTCCCTATCCTTTGTTATTTATATCAAGTGTTTTTTTAGCATTTATGATTTTTCCCATCATATATCTGCATTCAGTATTCATTTGGTCACCTACTTTTATCTCCTCGCTAGTAAGCTGTAACCTAAAAGAAGGGATAGTGCTGAACCCATCATAACTGGAAGCAGGATGCCTTAAAAATGTGGCAAATGACTCAGAAAGAATTCCATTATCCTTCTAGTTAAGTACATACCATGCCTAATGAAACACCACCCACTTATGATATCCCCAGGCACAACTCCCAGCTAATGCCTTTACTAAGCAGCATCTGTACCTTCATATTTCCCTGCCACACAGCATGGTTTACTGTTTCTAAGTCATGGTAATTTAAGACCTGCATGACCTCTACTCTCCGGTACCTTTTTTACCATTTTCTTCAGGTTTCTCTCTAAACTATAACTCACATTTCTATCAATACTATTCTCCACACTCTGCATTATCGTTACTCTATCCTCCTTTATTCTGCCTTTACTAAAGTACTGAAGCAAGATACTGGCACCTACTTTACAGGTATCAAATAAAGTAGTTTAACATAACGTAACAAATACAACAAGATTTGTTTGCATGAATTAATGCAGAACACACCCCGACATAATTATGATAAAGAAACTGGGTTGAAAATAAAAGAGACAAGAGCAGATGAAGATAGAATATGGTAAACACTGGAGATCCATACTGAATGTAGAATTAATAGAAGTATGTGAAGGGGATTAGAGAACCACAACCATAAATTAGCATTTGATTTTAGACATGAGTGGGTACGTAAGTTTTCATTTATAGGTAAGGGAGTCTAAACAAGGGGATTTCTGAGCAATAAACCTAAAATGGAGGAGCAACTTAAATTAATAATTGGCATAATGATCAATTGGATACATAGCGAAATTGTCACTAAGGTGTAAGGACCTCACCAGTTAAAAATAGTACATCTGTAAAATGTAAAAATCTTTATATTTGTCCACATATAGAAATGATAACAAAATTGTACCTCCAAAATATTTTACCCAGGAAGAAGCCATCATTCCATATGTAATTAGAGAGGATTATATATCCTCAGAACACTCTTTTGGTCTTTAATGCATAGCTTCCCGTTGCCTTCTGCATCCCCATACCATTGATAATTTCTGATTTCATAGTTTGTTGATAGCATTGCCATTAAAGGCTGAAGCCAATAACTTTCCAGACCACCACTGCATTTAAATATATAGAAAATTAAAACAGTCAAAGCAATCTATTTCCTATTAAAACAAAGCAATACTCAAATAACTTTAATGTAATAGAAATAAAAAATTAAGCAATTGATAGAAAACAGTTCTGGCTACAATCAGAAGAAAATTTATTGCCTTTTTTATAAATAATTGTAAGAGTAAAAAATTCAAGAATTAAAATTCATGGTTTTATTCATTTAATTTCAGATCCAATATTTGAGCCTACTTAAAACTGAACCAGCTTACTATTTGATTTCATTAAATATTAAATTCTAAATCATTATAGGAACTTCTTTTTTTTAAAAAAAAGTAAAACTAAAATCGCTATCAATATTTCTATTAATGGCTATCTGCCATATTACAGTATTTATTTAATAGTACTATAAATTACCATAACACTTTTAAAAAAAGATATACACGTTTGCCACTGAGCAATGAGGAAAACAAGAATTTTGATTGTGAAAATAATAGGCCTACACTTTACACTACACCATTTCTTGCTTCTACATTATTTCCGACTGTTCCACTTAAAGTGGAGTTTGGTATATTGTTCAAACACAAATATCACAAATTTGCTTTCTCAAAAAACAGCAGTCTTGATATTAGGCAAATTGCACTAGAAAAAACAGTTTTAATTCAAGGATCAATTTTGTCTATGTATAATATTAAATGACATGTTACAATTTAGCACTATGACCAATGTTACTAGCATCATCAATGAGATTTAAATACAAATGACATAACATTTTCGTCAATATTTTACAAATATAGTATTAAAAATCTGATATTTTATGCTGTCCCCTTAAACATATGGAAGAAACAAATTTCTTACAAAGTACATTCATCTGCAAATGGATTAGTTGAAGTTAAGTCATTAAACACCAGGCATGACAATAAGTTTTGATTCAGACCATCACTTACAAACCATATTCTGTTGCTGGAACACTGTGGTGAAATAAAATTTAAATTCATGGCAAAACTTATGAGGAAATTGTTTACCATTAAAACAGAAAAAAAGAAAAAGTGTAAATTTCTTATCAGATTAGAGCATTGCACAAAATGGTGTTAGTCTATTTAGCTGTAAAATATAGTGTGATATGAAATGTATATCTCTGGTTTACACTAATTACATTGTAAAATACTTCATATTTAACAATATTTATAACAACAATTTGAATATATAGTAAACACATCATTTGGCAGGAAAAATTGAACAAGGACACTTCATAATATCTAAAAAATATAACAAATACTGATTAAAATAACAAATATATCAACAAAATTTAATAACATAGTAGTATCATTACGTCCAGGAATTAATATTAAAGTATTATCATAAAATCTGATAAATTTAATGTTTCAATAATGATACTAACCACACAACATGAACATGTTTTAAAAAGCACAACACAACTTGCTTTGGCTTCATTTATGGGAACAAATAGCTTAATTGATAGTATGTTCTACACCTGTATGTTTAAGGACCCACTCAAAAGGGCCTTTTCAGTCTTATCCCAAAAGTACTGATAACCATTGCCTAACAATATCTCCAACCTATCCATAACAATAAAGAAACATTTTTTTCCTTAATACTTTATATCAAGTGATAGACTTCATATCATTATCAATAAAATAAGAGGCAATTGTCAATTATATAAGTAACAACGATACATATTTGTTTATGAACGTTTCTCGGGAAAACAACTGAGTAATACTATTATTTATATACAGTATTTGGCGACATATATCTCTATCACCATCTTAAGGTGCAGTCATAAGACTTGAAGTTTGTCTAGAGCGCATTTTGAAAAACTGGCATGGCAATGATAGACATTGCTATGTTGCCTAGCAGCATCTCAGACTTCATTAAATGACCGGAAAGCACAAAACACAGAGCGTGCATCACTTAGTTGGAAACCACAATCCTGGTTAGCCAGATCAGACGTGAGGAGAAAGTCAAACGCTTCTGTCATGACGCTGCCCCAGAAGCCTCTCGAATATACTAGCACCTTGATTGATTTGAAATTGAATCCATGTCCTTGTTCTAAACTATGTTCCACCACTGCGGATTTGTCCTTTTGTTCCAGGCAAACATGCCGGGTATGTTCCAAACAATGTTGTTTTATACATTGTATTGTCTGGCCGATGTACTTTTTTCCGCATTCACACAGAATGCTATAAACCCCCAGTGTACAAAGTGAAAGGTCATCCTTTAGAGAGCACAAAATGTTCCTTAGTTTGGGTGAGAGTAGGAAAATGGTCTTAATGCCAGTGGGTTGACAGCTGTATGGTTACTGAAAGCCACAGTGTTCAACATTGTCCAATGGCACGGCAATGCAGCAAATTTGCCTGACTTGCCCGCAGCGTTAATGCCTCTACCGAACCCAATAGAAGGACAGGCAATGTAACATCTGTCATTGCCAGGCCAGCTTTTTAACAATGCACTTTAGGCAAACCTCAAGCCTTGTGACTGTGCCTGAAGGTGGCGACAGAGATTTATGTCACCAAAATATTGTGTATAAATAATAGTATTACTCGGTTGGTTTTCAGAGAAACATTCATAAATATATATCGCCGGGAAAAACTTTGTCGACTGATACATATTTGGCAAGATATATGAATGTCAAATTGACCCTTACACACTAAAAGTCTATATTATACATAATTCAACAAAAACAATCTCATGAATCATTTCATTTTACTGCCCATATTTGACTAAGGGACATTGTCCTTTGGCCCAGATTTTATACATTTATGAATCACATATTGCAAACAGTTTTCAGTGATGAAATTTTAAAAATTTTATACACAAGAATGAAAACATAGCATTATAAGGAAGAATTTAACATTCATCACAAATCACAAATGGAATAAATGAAAAGATACACGCATGTCAAATATACAGTCTTCGGTATTGTTATTATGTTAGAACTGAGAATGTGCAAGAATAGTAGTTAACACAGATAAAAAATATGACTCATTTACTCCATCTTACATCAATTGAGCAGGAACTGGAAGGAAAAGTTTTAATTCAGTTTACACATTCATGCAGATGACATGTTCCACTGACAATTGTACATGTGTTTTATAAATAGAGAAACAGACATTGTAATCATCATCAATACAGAGGCTATGTAAAAATATCGCAGCTGAGCTTCAGTAATATGAATCAACATGTAAAACTTTAGGATATATAACACTGAATCAAGAAAATAAATTTCATTTTTTTCTCATCACAGTTTGTTTTTTGCATCAGAAATAATGACAACAGCAAAGAAAATGTGAATTTGTTACTAAAAGTCTTTTTCTTTACCATTATATATCAGAAGGTGTGATATAGATGGCATTTACTTTAAAATATATCACATTTGAAGAATTGCATCATATAAATACAAAATCAGGTCACTACAGTTCTGTACATGTGTATGAATAACTAGAAACAGTCTAATGCTCTATCCAGTTAGCTGGAATATTACACTCCTATAACAACTCTTGATAATATGAAATTTCCTAATGATAAATTACATGAGAAGATTGCACAACAATAATGAACAGCTATGAAAATAATGAGATTTGTATACAGAAGTTAAAATACTATAAGACCTCAAGAAATAAATTTCATTTTTGTCTTTGACATAAAATATAGCAGCAGTGTTTGCCGCATTGTCCATTCCTCTCAAGTGCGATCAGACAACGAGGCCTCGGCGGTCGTCATCCTCAAACACTGTGGTGGCAGTGGCTGTAGTAACAGACCTGGGAGGCGGTCTTGGAGGTAGGGGAGCTGGTGGCCGTGGTGGTGGGTGAAGCGGAAGCGCTGGTGCCGACGGCCCTGAGTCGGAACAATCGGACAGCGTTGAAGACTGTGGTTCCGTGTCCGACAAATGGTATGTAGGTGGTGCTTCCTGCAATAAAAAATTTGTATGATCAAAACGCTATCATGTACACGAAGAAAGCTTCAATAGTAGTAAATTCTAATTTTCAGTAGTTTATGCTCTTATAATTATTAATTACCACAATATTCAATGAAGAAAATTTCGTATTGCCATTCTTAATGCACATATCTGTGTTCAAATGCAATATATTATCAGCAGTAATACTGAATGCTGATCTTAATTTATTTTTCTTTACTGTATGTTCTTTTACATCTGAAGCTTAGGTACTTAGTTGGTTATGTTTGATAGTCCTCAACTCAATTTTACAAAAGTTTGTATACTCATTATTATTGAAAATGATGACACCATTCTTCCATTACACAATGCTATAACCATCAGTGAGAATGCATTGGTTAGAAGTAAAAAGTTAGTCATCTTATGAACATTTTAATTGTTAATTATAGAGATTTCAACAACAAATAACTTGAAAAAAGTTGAGGAAATTCCTTATAAAAAAAAATAACCGGGCATATAAGAAACGTTTTGTTATGGAAAAATAACTGATCCTTGAGGAAGATCACTTCATTTTCACTTTTTCCATACAAGGTGGAAACTGAGAAAATATCATAGAGAACTTTGATTCTCACGTGTATTTACTTTATTTTTGACAACCACTTAATCCATTTTCAATACTGATATATGTATGAAAGAGACATATGGAGACTTGTTAACTAATATTAGATCAGATTTATAATTAGTTAAATTATTATGTTCAAACTACAAAAATAAATTTAATGTTTGTTTACCTATTCTATGAACCTATTTTTAGGCTGCTTCACTTTTTCTTTTGGACTTCTGGTAGGAAATTAGGAACTGATGGGATACTGGATAAAGCAGTTATGAAGGGCTTCATAAATGGCCAAATGACATTGTCTGGTCTATTGATAAATGTAACTTTTCACATTAACCATTTTATTTTTGTTTGAATTATATAACACACAATTTCTTTTCAAGATGGTATGATTACAGTATGCCACATATCAACTGAAAATATTAGAGCATAAGTGTAAGCATACTTGCTATTAAAAATATACCCCTATTCTCATTTTTCCTGCACCTTCCCAGAATCCACAAAAAAAGCCAATAAAACTTATAATCAACCAATTCTATTTTTTAAGCTAGCATGTTTTTACATCACAGTGCAATTCAAAACATTTCAGGTAAGCATTTAGTCATATCGAATAGTATTGAGATACATTCCAAGTGGGAAGGTATGCATATTTGGTATGTCTAAAGTGAGGGCAGAAGTGTGGGAAGTAGTCCAAAGAACTCTTGTCCCATGAGGTTGGAAATAACTCCCAAAGGCATACAAATCAGAAATGATCAATGACTTGCGGATGCAGAAAGCTAGTGTCTTAGAGAATCAAAGTGAATCCTGAGGTCATAATAGTGAGACAGCCAAATAGATTTTACACTTTTCAAGTATTTAATATGCATTTAATCTTTCAAGAAATAGTTGTTAAAATATATTTTTTTAATTTTATAGTAATTTTGAGGTAGTCAGTTCAGATTTAATTATTCAGTTGTATGTATTAAAATATTGGTTTGACTAATATTTCAAATGACTGAGAATAAATTGGAACAAGTTTTAAAAACACTTAGTGATGATTGGTTGAATTACATGAGATTAGCCAATAAGAAGAGGGCTTAGGTACAAGTTAGAGTTAGTGGTGAGTATAGGACAACACAGCACTAGTTAAACATGGCAGTATTTAACACCTTCCTTGAACAACCACAGAAACAATAAATTTAAAATGTAGGAAAAGTCACCAGAAAATACTTGAAAATATTTCTTAAATAATTTTATTAAATAATAAGAAGGAAATTTGAACTGTGTAAATGTATATTACTTTGATGTTCAGTGCAACCATATAAATGAACAAAGTGATTTATGAGAACTATTCAACTCTTAGTAAGCATTTTTGTCCATTTCATATTGTAATATCAATAACTGAGTTGGAAATCTGTAATTTTAAGATATGCATTTCCAATCAAACATATCATTAGCCGTGTAATTTGGTGACTGTACAAGAATTTACATTTTCTAAATGCATTAAAAGTATGATGTTACACAGGTAAATCTTCACCTGACAATTATTTAAAAAAACACAGGTTTTTTCAAAGAATTTTCTAAATAAGATGAGTGGTAGCCAGTTTAAAGAATTTGTAATATCCAAAATGAACATTTAATAGCAATAGAACACACACTATAGTGGAAATTTCTTTACACAACCATTTTTCCACTTTCTTGTACTTGCAAACTTTTGCCCTTTGCAAATTTCAACTTTAAATTCTTTCAGAATTTTTGGTAAATTATTCACCATTTCTCTTGATGACTTATTCCAATTCCTGGTCCCCTCACATACGAAAGAAAATCTTCCCACATCCTTGTGCTGAAACTGAGTGCCAGCTTGTGATCATGATGATCTTTTCGTTCCATGCACTACATCTAATTCTTACATCAATATCTTTTCTGACATCACCAATATATACCCTGTATACTCACATGATTCTTTGCATCCTCTTCCTGCCATCCAGTGTATCCCATACCAGCTCATCACCATATTGGTTACTGATTGTGTTCTAAGGAAATTTCCAGAGACAAATATAGCAGTCCTTCTTTGTGCCCCCTCCAACTCCTGTATTTGAGATCCATAATATTCAAGCAATGGTGTGACCAAAGTTTTGTAGCTCAGTTCCCTTACTTCTTTGGTACCTCCGCTCATGAATGCAATCAGTAACAGATATGATAAAAGAGCTGGAATGGGATTCATTGGAAGACAGGGGGAGGATGAAGAGGTTAATTGGAGTGTACAAGTCATATATTGGTGATGAGTCATGGAAAGATATTGGCGTAAGAATTAAAAGTAATGCATGGAAAGGAAAAGATGACCATGACTAAAATCTGGCACTCGATTTCAGGCACAAGGGTGTGTAGGAAGATTATCTCTTTTTTGGGTAAGGGTGTCAGGGATTGGAATAAGTTACTAAGAGAAATGATTAACAATTTGTCAAAAACGTTGAGGGAGTTTAAGGCTAAAATATGAAGAGGGAAAATGTAGGTGGTTGCAGGAAAGTGAGAAGATGGGTGTGTAGGGAAATTGCCGCCGGAGCATGCACTCCATTGCAATTTAATTAAATATTATTATATTGACTCTCTCCAACAAGTGAAGGATTTTGAAACCTTATCCTACTACCTATCCAATGTGTCCTGCCCAGTTGAATTTGTTATCAAATGTTACACCAAGGTATTTATATATGTATTAAGACTTCAACAAGCAATTCTTTCCCCATCTTATAATCATAATCAAACTGTAGTTATTTAACTGTATACCTAATAATCTGTCTCTTCTTTGCATTTACCTTCATCCCATGTTGACCTACCCAGCTAGATATCCTACCTAGATCACCGTGCAGCTGTTCCATAAATATCTACAAGCAACATAATTTAAATTGACATTGGAATTGATTGATAGCAGGAGAAAGCACAAAATACTCAGGATGATGCATGAAGACTAAAGATATTTTTGAAATCAGATAAACAGGAAATGGATGAATGCAAGACAAAAATAGCAAGAAATAGGGAAGGAAGTGATTATAGGTAAAGTAGATGTGGCTTATAGCATTATCAGACAAGATTTTGGAGAAATAAATGAAAGATGTAAAAAAACATCAAAGATGCTGATGAAAAACCTCATAAGCACAGAGGTAACTGATTAAAGGAATACATAAAGAAGTTGTATGATAGGGATGGTCTGAAAACAGTGTGTCAGGAAGGGAAGACAATGTTAATACTGATGTGATAAAATCTGTTTTGAGGCCAGAGTCTCACAGAATTTAGAAAGATTTGTACTCAAATAAGGCAGATAGATTAATAAAAATCCTGCAGAACTTGTAACATCACTACGAGAAGAAGGAATCTAAAGACTATTCAAACAAAAAATTTTAAAAAAAAACTACGGAACAGAAAAGATTCAAATGGATTTCAATAAAAGTATTACCTTCACTTTCCAGAAGAAAGCACTAGCTGACAACAGTGAAATTAATTGCACAATAAATCTAATATCACATGGTTCAAAATTATTGTTAATATACAGAAGAATATACAGGAAATTGGAAGAGACGTCGGATCTGATGTTTCAAGGTAAAAATAACTTATAACCAAAAAAGAAACAGGTGGCTATAATAAACACAAAGAATTGTGTGAGATGAGCATCAATCAACATAACGTTGTAGTCCACATCAGCATCTGAATGGAATCGACATAGAATGAAGACAAGTGTCAAAAAGATTCTACTTATTAGGTACACAGACATAAAAATAAAAGTTTGCTTATAAAAGGTAAAGGAGGAACTACCTGTTGAATATTAAAAGTTTAAATATCTTGTCATAACATTTATTACCAAACTCTGTTGGGCAGGACACACTAGAAAGATGCCAGGATTAGGTTTCAAAATCCTTTGTTTACTAAATAGGGTGATGAGGGCATAAACTCGGAAAGTGAAGTAATTGAGATACAATGCTTGTTCAGATCATTGTTCAAGTGTTTTGGGATAGTATGGGACCTAAACTATGGGTAAAAAATACAGGAGTTGGAGGGAATACAAAGGAGGGCAACTGCATTTGTTTGTGTAAATTTGTGCAGAACATAATGAGTAAATTCATGCAATAAAGGAGGTGGGTTGGGAGTCATTGGAAGACTGGAGAAGGGTGAAGAGAGTGCTGGGAGTGTTCAATAGATATTGGTGATGAGGAATGAAAGGATATTGGTAGAAGAATTAGTAGTAGTATGCGGAAGGGAAGAGACGACCATGACCACAAATTAGTACTTTATATCAGATTTAAGGAAATGGCAAAATTTTCTCTTGTAGGTAAGAGAGTTTGGGAAATGGAATAAATTACTTAAGGAATTTGAGAACAGTTCACCTCAAACAGTGAAAGAATTTAAGACAAAAAATCATGAAATTAGTAGGTAGGCAAGTAGGGAAATTGTCACTGGGAAATGTATTCCATCACTACTAAATTAAATTAATAGTGTGTTGATATGCCAGTGTGGCTCAGAACATTAAGGACCCACACACTGGATCAAGGGGGTACAACAGGGTTAGGTTTGAGTTCTGGTACACCCTTACTGGCTGTCCTGAGTGTGATTTATAGGCAGTTTTTTTTTAAATACCTAGGTGAATGCTAGGACAATCCCCAGGCTCCACCTAATAAACTATGGATTTCACCCCAAAAAAATACATCCAGGACACAAATTTACATCTTTCACAGACAAATGTCAACACAGACTTTTCTAAAATTGGTCAAGTATGCCGTGTCTAATAAACCCAATTTGAATTTGTGCAGGACATAAGCTCTTCTCCCCCTCCCTTCTCAAAACTGGCACAAGCCAACTGCATACAACAGGTGACCATTGTTCCCTAGATGGCTGGATTGAGGAGGAGGAAAAACAGTTGGCAGTCATTAGGGAAAACTTAAAACTAATGATATCATACATGCATCACATCATACATAACTACAGATATACTAAATAATTCCATGTGATTCTATTGGCTGCAGATTCTACCCCAGTCTTAGCCTATAGTTTAACATGGAATCTGAACCAAGAAAGTGTTTTGGCGTACTTCACATTATGCAGCAAGCTGTGCCAGAGGTGAAGGTTGGGTTAAGGGTCTATAAAAATCCTCACAGAGAAAAGGATTTGAACCGAGGGCCTTTCGTTCTCCAGTCAGACACCTTAATCACTGAGTCACTAGACTATGACATGTTAACATTAGCATGTCAGTGACACGAGCTCATAAGCTTGTACCCATCCAAAAATCGCCCAACGCACCTAAAGAAGTTTTCACTCCAAATAATAAAAATCTAACTTGGTCCACAATCTGAAGGTTGATCGAATCTTCCTGAAGGAGATTTACCATGCTATTGTATCAGAGGCATGAAGGCCAATTCCTTTCCTCAGGGGCCTAAAGTTTAATGTGGAATCAGAACCCTGGAACATTCCAGCGTAGCTCATATAATGAAATACACCTCCTAAAAATTCCTGTGCACCAAGGGATTTGAACCCATGACAGAAGAGAAACTTTTGGAAGTAACCACTTTAACCACTGAGCAACCAGATCACCTTGTTTTGAAGTATATGTGTGCTAAGTACTATCAAAACAAAGAACAAAGTTGACAGAAATTTAGGTGAGGGGGAGAGGACGAAAGGGTTTAGAATTTTGTAAATCAAACATAAACAGCATTTTTATGTTTGTTTTAAAGTTTATGCATGCATAGATAGTTCCATCAAAATTGGATAAAAGCTGTGCGTTTGTATGAAAAACATTGGAAAAAAACATTCATTTTCATATATTATATACAAGTATAATCTATACTTTCACTCCAGTCCAAGCAAAACATGTCATACTTATAGCTACAGATATACTGTTAACATTAGCACGTTGGTGGCGAAAAACTCATAAGATCTTACCCATTCGAAAAGCGTCCAATGCACATATCATACACGCAACACGTCATAGCGTGTTGATGATAGTAAGTCACAAACTCATATATTTACCCCTGACCAAACATCGCCTATAGAAGTTTTCACTTCAAAAAATTTAGGATGTTGTAAATAAATTTATAAAGTGGAAAAATAGGGAAGAAAAATTTTTTGTTAAAGAGTCTCAAAGAAAGAAGTGATGGGGTGATAGGTAACTTTTTAAAAAATGCAAGAAAGATTAATAACTGAAGGAAATATAGGAGAAGATAAAGATTAGAATATGTGAAGCAGATAACTGTAGAAGTAAATTGTAAGGGTATATTGAGATGAAGAGGTTAGCTCAAGACAAGAGATGGAAGACTGCAGCATATCAGCTGAGATAGTGATGACAAAATAAATACATCTATTTAACCCACCCACACCCTCACTGTATCTCCAACAGTTGTTTTCTGTATGCATGTAATAATTTGTAAATAACAAATGATAGGGGATATGGATATAACTTATGGCATGTCCAGTCTATCCACCAATGTGTTGCAGTCAAGATGAACAAGAATTTAGGATCTAGAAAGAACAGATTTAAAAGGAAGATGACAGTCTGATTATAGACACACAGAAAACAAGAACACAATTTTTTCTTTTCTTTTTCCTTGGCCTCCTACATGTATGAGGAAATTAATAAGGCTGTTGGGTAAATTAGTGAAGATGCACCATCCACTGGTAGATATAAGGGAAGAGTCTTGCTTAAAGGAAGTAGACGAAAGAAATAGAATGTAAAAGATGGAGACTTTCTCAGTGTATGATTGCAATGGATTCTTCACAGGTATACTACCAGATTATGTTATAAAAACACAAGATTTCGACAGCTAGCTCCCTTGTCTTCTTCAGATGTAAAAACATTATAATGCCTTGGGTGATTTTGGGATACCAAGGAAAACCAATATTTGAATGGCTGTCTGTGTAAGGAAGTGAACACAAGATTTCCCAAATGCAAGAATCTACCAAGTTTGGTTTCAAAAAAAAATATTCTTTCATAAATAACAACCAAAACTGCGAAGTTATTCATAAGAAATAGGTAGCTTATTTGAAAACAAAAAAGAAAAGCAGCTTTTGGATAGTATAAGTAGTACCAGCAATGTGAGTAAAGCAGTGTTGGTAAAACTGTCGTTGACTGAATGTTGATCCAGGAATTTTTTCTAATGCTGTAGTGATGTGTTTACTTAACTGTAGTGCGCAAGTATCTTGGAGGCAAAACAATTGGAAATATGTGTCAGAAAAAGGGGAATGTCTTCTAACTAGGAAGAATGGTTGTGGAGATTCACATGCTCCAGATGCAGAATGTAAAAAAGAAACAACACATTGTGTAACCAAGGGCTTTCCCTAGAAATACACACGATCAAGCCACCATCTTTGATAAGCTTTCATTTAATTTTGTCTTAACATATCAGCATTAATTTTGGTAATTGGAATGTTTGATCCTTTTTGTTCACACAACTCTAGATAAATGATTGTCTTACAAATGAAGATTAATTATTGCTATAAATGTATTCAGAATAGCTATTGTTAGTGAAAGGTAATTTAATATTACTGGGACTGAAGTATAAATCGCTTTTCTTTCTTTACAGAATTTAATCAGCTTTTACATAGCACATGGTTACTCAGTACTTCGGCTAACATCCTATCAGTAAACAAGTATAAATACAAAAAAATATCTCATTCACAAAGGAACACATTGAATTGTCTCCCTCTCACCAACACATACCTGCAGTGAGGCTGGTCTTGGCAGGACACGCCTAGCTCCTGGTCGTGGTACTCTAAGTGATGCATGCTGTGGAGGCCTGTGCCATTGCCGACTTGTCAGCAGTGCCTCTTCTTCGTCCTCAGAAGTGCTGTACGGAGCCATGGCAACGTCAGTCACAGGGCCTCGGTAGTTTACTCTGCTGCCAACAGGGTACTCTCTGCTGTACACTGCCACTGCTGACCTACCAAGGGTCGCATCTGTCTCTGTGGTGCTACGACTCGATTCTGCCACCGTGTCGTAGCCCGCGTCGTGACTCGAGTAAACTGCAGATGTAGATACACTGAGCTTCCTCTTCCGGCAGCACAACACAGTAATAATAATCACAGTGAAAAGTAATGCCAGTGGAACGACAACTGCTGCAACTAGTATAACTGTAGACTGCCAGTCAGACGAAGTTTCATAAATCTCTTCTGCTACTGGGCAGTGGGAGATATTGCAGGGAAGTACGAGATCTTTCACAGGAGGGGCTAGTAGGTCTACACCATGTTCTGTACTCCAACGATACACATTCCACAGAGCACAATCCACTTTCAACTGTCCACCTAACAACCTCAGGTACTGTAGCTCTGATAATTTTTGCAGTGAGCATACATTCATCATGTGGAACAAATTCTCGGACAGATATAGGTGAGTCAAATTAGACAATTCTTCAAATGCCGTAGGTGACACTTCTCTGATCTCATTATATTCCAAATAAAGTTTGTTTAGACTGGACATGCCAGAGAATACACCAGCGTCAATTACCTGGAGCCTGTTATGATCAAGGTGGAGGATACGCAAATTTTTTAATGGCTTGAAAACATTATATCCAAGGCTTTTAAGTCTGTTATCAGACAAGTACAATGTATCTAACACACACTGCTGCAGGAAGATATCAGCATTTAACTCCTGTAACAAGTTGCTTGAGAGGTCAAGAACCTGCAACTGGTGTAACGGATGCAGCGCACCAGCCTGTATCTCGATGAGCCTGTAAAATAATAAATGATATGGCATGTTAGTAATCAAATATTATTATGTAATACATGGTAGTGTTGTGGAATATGTAATATCTTGTCAACGTAAACTCGTTTGGACTGTATCAAATAATAATAAAACAAAAAATCTAAACAAGTATTGGTTTCTTTTAACTAATAGATTCCCTACTGCTATTTTAAATGTTTTTATCTGTTTCATACTGACACAGTTTGTAAACAAAGGATTTATCCATTTTGCAATGTATAACAGCATATATGAAATTGATATCCAAACTAATAGATCTGATAAAACACAAAAGGTGCACCATTTATAATAGTACAGCTAACAAGCTTTCTACAATATGTTTTAATATCTTCAGCAATGATCATATTTCAAACAATAAACTCAAATTCAGACATAAAAGAGAAGACCGGATGGCACATTAGGGCACAGTGTTTACCGGAAGGCTACTCACACGGATCAGTATTTACATGCCACCACCCGTCACAGAGAGAAGGAATGCTAAATACACTGGTTCTCAGAGTACGTGTGATTTCTGACAAAGACAGTCTGCCTGCTGAACTAACACACCTCAAGAACGTGTTCCAGAGTAATGGCTACGACAACCCCCAAATCCAGCGTGCCTTCAGGCAGAAGACCACTCAAGAACCAACTGAGGAAGAGGACAAGCCAAGAGCCACAGCCTTCATCCCGTACGCTGGCAATGTATCAAGCAAGATTGGCAGAATTCTACGCCGACAAAACATCAAGTGCGTATACTGCCCGCCGGCCAAGATTAAAGCCCTACTTGGCTCAGTTAAAGATGATTTGGGTCTCAGGAAACCTGGCGTGTATCACATACCGTGCGAGTGCGGTAAAGCTTATGTCGGGCAGACAATTCGCACAACCGAAGAACGGTGTAGGGAACAAACGCTACACCGAGCTACAGCAGCCGTCAAAATCCGCAGTTGCGATCGAGACACGGCATACTATTAAATACGAGGACACCGAAGTTCTGAGAAACACATCTCACTTCTGGACTGTGTGTATAAGGAAGCCATTGAGATCCGGCTACGGGGTAACCTCATAAACAAAGACAACGGGTTCCAACTAAGCCAAGCTTGGAACCCAGCATTGAAGCGGCTCCACAAATACTGGAGCCGAGGCACTGTGTGCGACGGAGGTGGCGTACAAACTGATGGTCACTGCTCGACGCGTTGCAAAGCACTACCCCTGCCACCGCTATCGGAGCGCAGTGGGGGGCGGGGTCCAAGGGTATAAATATCGACGCCCCCAGAGCAGCCCAGCAGTCGCGTCCCAGACTGCGCTCTTCACGCCGACCATTGGACACTACCTGAAGATGATGGCATGTTATGCCATCGAAAATTCGTACATCTGCGATCAATTGACCCGGCTGCACGCCCCAGAAATCTTCCAGCAACAGTTCCGCCGGGAAAACTTACGATCAAACAACTATAATACTTAGATACAGTAAGAGAAAGAAAGAAAATCATTAATAGATAGAAAACCTTCATATAACTGATTTTTTTTATCTCCAACTGATTTATATTTGTCGGAATCAAAATTTCCTCATTTTTAATTTTTTTTTAGTGTTTATGCTAAACTCAAACTAAAAATTCAGCACTTATTGCTGCTTACCTGTTGTTGGAAAGATACAGTTTTTGCAGTCCAGGTAACTCGGTGAATGAAGAATTTGGCAGCTCACTGAGAGCATTGTAGGACAGCCAAAGCTCAGTCAGCAGTGGGCAGCATTCTCCAAGCAAAGGCTCACTCGTTGGTATTTGTGAGATGTTGCACATAGTAGCTGCAGTTCACGCAAGCTGGGAATGTCGAGCAGATGTGGTGGTCTGGGTCCCAGTGGGTTGTCACTGAGTGCCAATGACTCTAGACGTTCAGCACCAGAGAACGCCAGCTCATCAATATGCCGTATAGAACTATGTGTTAGTGACAACCAGCTGCAATTAAAAAAAAAAAAACACACATTAATGTAAGTTTTACTTAACCATTTATGCAAGTACATAAAATTTTTGATAATTGGATATACTTCTTAGAAAACTATAATGATATTTTTTTTTTATTTTTTTTTTTATTGTAACAGTTAGCAAGACACACACTAAAAAAATAAGGAGCTTTTAAAGAGAAGAAAATCAAGAATGAGTAGAAAAATTGAGATGAAGCAAGTTATTGGAAGTACTTCCAACTGTTTCCAACTTTAATAATGAGAAAGAAAAGGTCACTTGGCTCAAAGAGTTAATGATAAAAGCAAATATCAGCAACATAAATGTGGAGATCAAAACCAAGAAACAGGAATTATTCCAAGCTTCTAAAGGAATATACTAAACAGCAAATCATATTAGGATATGATATAGAAAGTAAATTCCAACATTTAAAGCAGCAGCAGCACTAAAGAAAATTACAAAGTGCTTCCAGTGACTCATTAGTCATGTAGCAAGGAGATGAAACACATGGAAAGGCAGATGATGGGTAAACATGTGTTAAGGCACATGTTGACATTGCACATATTTTGTCACCCACCAATATGAATAAAGAGAAACAATGAACATTGTGTTTGCCCTTTTTTTGTGAACATGTTTCTGCAACCTTTCAGACTTCAAATTTGGTTAATAGTTGGCTAACTTCACCCATGTTTTTTTCTAGTCATAATGTATTAAAACAGTTTCTTTTTAATTTGTCATCAAATGTAGTAAATGGTGTGAGAAAACTTAAGTCTGTATGAAAGTAACATATTCAAGGATGTTCAATGAAAAAAAAAACTTGTTTATAACCTCATTAATATGATACATTTAGGCCAATTTCATAAGGTTAAATTTCATAAACTCAATTTCAAAAAATTCTTCTTGTTACAAAAACAAATTGTAAATTGGTTTAAAAGAAAGAAATATTTTATAACAATCCCAATGAAATCCTAAATATGTGACAGCTATATCCAGTTGCTCATAGAAGAAAATATGGTTACTGATATGTCTAAGTTTGAATGACAGCAAAACAAAGCTTGCATGCTTGCAATCATAATATTAAGAATATTGCACCTTTAAGTGGGCAAAGAAAAAAATATAAACAAAGTTAACTATCTACTTATCAAAATTGAAGACTGCTGCAGTGTTAAAACATGAAAAAACATATGCATATATAGATCATTGAAATTTTCAGGCTATATCCCTACAACAATAGAATGAGGTGGCTGCCTGATGGTGGCTGCCAGCTGCTATAGGAACAAACCATTAATCAGAGAAATAGCTTGGTGGGGAGGCATCTGAAAGGTGTAAAGCCAAAAATTGTGAAACATATCATGGGAACAAGGCACAGATACAAAAGAAGTAGGCAGAAAATATAAAACAGTAAAATTTTATTTTAAGTTATATATACATAAAATTAAGAAAACACCCAGCAACCTTCCTGCATTTCCACCAATTTCCCACATTAATGACAATTCAACAGAACTGACATTTATGTAGTGTGTAATATCTCTGGTTTTATTTTTTTAATATAAGTGTTTCATATCCATATAAAAGAAAATGTTACCTCTCTTATGTCTGTGACTTTGTTTCTGTGATATGTTTCACAATTTTCAGATTTACACCTTTAAAATCCCACCCATACTACCGATCGTGTTTTGTTTTTTCTCCCCACACAAGCCACCGGCAAATGTCTGTGCCTGCAGTCAGCTGGCAGCATCCATCAGGTAGTTGCCTCACTCTACTATTGAATAAGGGATATAGCCCAAACATTTCAGTGCTCTACGTGTGTACATGTTTTACTGTGTTTCAATGCTGCAGCAATCTTTAGCTTTAGTAAATGGTGGCTATTCTCCTATACAAATGTTTTAATGATCTGTAGTAAAACCAGATGTTTACTTGTGAAATTTTTACATTTGTTTGGGTTGGGATCGAGGACAAGCGAGTGAGCAAAATTAAGCAATGTTACAAGAACCACAAATGGGAAAGTAGAACGTGAGTCAGCGATTCGGCAATTGCTATGGGCCAAAAAGAAAATGCAAGCTGGCATTATGACCGCACGCAATGAGGTGAAGTTAGGGTTTGCCCTCTCCAGACAGCTGGAGTGGAGTGGGGGTTGTCATAGTAAAACCCTCAGCACAGCTGGCTAGGCCGGTCTGTCTGTCGGTCGATCTGATTGTCGCATTGTGCAGCCTGGAGTCGACAAGAGATGTGACCGGGCTCCAGCCTCAGAAAGGAGCCATTGCAGCGACAAGAGATGTTTTCCAGCATATCAGCAGGTAGGCTCTGCTGAGAAAGAGTTGGATATGGAAGTGGATAGGGTTCGTTAGGCAGAAGTTCCAATGTATTGCAACAGTCCTGTCGTTTTGGGTTAGAGGTACCCATGTTGTAAAGCTCGCTCTGTCTCTCCTCATTCCCATAATGTTGGTGGTGGTTAGCAAGGTGCCACTGCACCAGTTTTATCAGTTTCAGGCAATAATAGGGATAGTAAATGTTTTCACAGCTATTTCCATTTATGTGTAAATACGAGGGTCATTCAATAAGTAATGCAACACATTTTTTTTTCTCGGCCAATTTTGGTTGAAAAAACGGGACATTTTTGTGGAACATTTTCAAACATTCCCATTTCATCTCGTATAGTTTCATTGATTTCCGACAGGTGACAGTGCTATACAGAGTCGTTAAAATGGCATCTGTAATGGATGTGTGTTCCGTACAACAGGCAGTGATTGAGTTTCTTTTGGCGGAAAACCAGCGCATCTCAGATATTCATAGGCGCTTGCAGAATGTCTACGGTGATGTGGCAGTGGACATAAGCATGGTGAGTCATTGGGAAAATCGTGTGTCATCATCGTCACAAGGTCTAGCAGTACTATCTGATATCCTGTGTGCTGGCCGGCCGTGCATAGCTGTGACTTCTGCAGTGTCGGAGCGTGCGAAGACTCTCATTCAAGACGATCGACGGATCACCATCAAACAACTCAGTGCTCAACTTGACATCTCTGTTGGTAGTGCTGTCACAATTGTTCACCAGTTGGGATATTCAAAGGCTTGTTCCCGCTGGGTCCCTCGATGTCTAACCGAAGAGCATAAAGAACAAAGGAGAACCATCTGTGCGAAACTGCTTGCTCGTCATGAGGTTGAGGGTGACAATTTCTTGTCACACATTGTTACAGGTGATGAAACATGGGTTCATCACTTCGAACACGAAACAAAATGGAAATCAATGTAGTGATGCTACACCCACTCCCCTACCAAGAAAATGTTTAAAGACATACCCTCAGCCGGTAAAGTCACAGCTACAGTCTTCTGGGACGCTGAAGCGGTTATTCTGGCTATGTCCTTTCCCATGGTCAAACGATCAACTCTGAGGTGAATTGTACTACTCTTCGAAAATTGAAGAAACGGCTTCAGCGTGTTCGTAGGCACAGAAATCAGAACGAACTTCTCCTTCTTCATGACAACACAAGACCTCACACAAGTCTTTGCACCTGAGAGGAGCTCACAAAACTTCAGTGGACTGTTCTTCCTCATCCACCCTACAGCCCCAATCTCGCACAGTCAGATTTCCACATGTTTGGCCCAATGAAGGACGCAATCTGTGGGATGCACTACGTGGATGATGATGAAGTTATTGATGCAGTACAACATTGGCTCCTGTATCCACCAGTGGAATGGTACCGTGCAGGCATACATGCCCTCATTTCAAGGTGGCATAAAGCCGTAGCATTGAATGGAGATTATGCTGAAAAATAGTGTAACTAAAAGATTGAGAAATAACATGATGTATTTGAATGCTGAATAAAACATCCCATTTCAGAAAAAAAAAAATGTGTATTGCATTACTTATTGAACAACCCTCATATATGTACAGTATCATGCATTAAGAACCTGATGTAAATAAACATTTAAATATACAGCAATCATTAGCCCTGATTTCCCAAGCAATAATCCTATCACAAGACTCATATCTGAACAATCGACAGTTTCTATGTAGATGATTATCCATGCCTCTCTACGGCAATCTGTCCTTGTCTCACCGCTCGGCTGGACAGAGTGACCTCAAGGGTCACCCCGAAGGGTGGCAGCCAGGTCACTACAGGATTTACTTTATAGAACCTTTACTTTCTAGCTATATGGATACACCTCAAGCCACTGGCTCTATGAGGCAGTCTCCTACAACACCTTCCCCTCCCCATTTTCCACAATTTTCTCTTGTTGATATATGGCTAGGACCCAAAAATTACTATAGCATATGTGTTTTCATTTGTTATTTGTGTTAAGTCCGCATATGTCAGTATGGAATGCAGATAAATGCCAAGAAGAATCAGCTTATTAGGTACACAGATAAAAAAAAAACTAAAGGTTAATTATGCTTATAGGATGGGGTCAGAATTGCTTGTTGAAGTGTAAATATCTTGGCATAACGTTTGATAATAAACCCGTATGGGTGGAACACATTGGGCAGGTGGTAGGAAAAGGTTTCAAATTCCTTCATTTACTGTAGAGAGTGATGAAGGGATGTGCGAGAGATGTTATGGGACTGTGTTACAAAACTTTGGTCTGGCCATTGATTGAATATGGTGGTGTAGATTGGGGCCCACATTTTGGCTATCAAACACAGAAGTTGGAGGGTGTGCAAAGAAAAGCAGCTAGATTTGTTTGTGGAAATTATCGCAGTTAGTAACTGATATGACAAAGGAACTGGATTGGGAATCATTGGAGGAAAAGAGGAGGGTGAAGAGTGCTGGGAATGTACAGAGCATATGGGGCTTGGAGAGATATTGGTCAAAGAATTATGAATAGTGCATGGAAGGGGAAAGGCAACCATGACCACAAGCTGGTACTCGATTTCATGCTTAAGGGAGTGGAAAAATTTTCTTTTGTGGTTAAGGGCATCAGGGATTGGAACAAATTACAAAGAGAAGTGATGAATAACTGACCAAAAATGCTTAAGGAATTCAAAATTAAATCTTCTAAATCAGAAAAGTAAATGGAAGGAGGAATTTAACCCTTCAATTACAAAAGATATTTTTTAAAAAAAAAAATATGGAAAATTAGATGACTACGGAATTGCCACCAGAAAGTTAGCTCCTTCGCAATTGAAATTAATAATAATAACATTGTCTATGGTAAGTGTTGGTTACCTTAGGTGATGGTTGTGGGCTAATTACGGTGTAAGTTACACTGTACTAACTTGGATGTAATAAAAATTCTCAATAGCTGAAAAAAGTATTTGCATAGTCAGTTATTGATGATTTATAATGCCCAGTTTGAAACCCACTGAGTAATCAGGTTTTTAGTATGTACATGTTTACAATATCTATAGTATTTGTGACTTTGATTAGTTTTACCAGCTATACCATCCCCCTTATGCGAATGCGGAGAGATTCAGACTATTGGTCATATTATTGAGGAATGTCCTATAAGATCTTACAGTGGTGATCCTGTACGTCCTGCTGACAACTCAGGAATCGATAAACTATATTAATAAACTAGATATATGTCTTTAATCTTGTAAAGTTGCAGTGTATATATTTTATCAATGTTCTTAAAAGTGTCTAAACTGTCATACGATAAATAAATTTACCAGCTATGAAACACAACTTCTGTTCCATTTACTGGTGAAATACAGTGTATGTAAGCAATGAAGTCTTCATGGGTGTACTGCCGGATGGTGTTTTGAAAACCCAATATTTTGATGACACTATTCGGCAGTACACCAGTGAAGACTTCATTGCAAGCATACGCCGGCAAAATCTCCATTCTTACACATTGCAGATAAGGTTTATTACTATATCTTTTATTTGGTTAGTCTAAGCTGTTCCCCTTGTATTAGTATAGAAGAGCTAAGTATAATATATATATATATAAGATACCGAAGCTGATGCCAGGCAGCAAAGGCATTCTCGGGTAGGGCTATCAGCTGCCCGTCGTCCAGATAGAGGACGCGTACAGTGGAAGCAATGGTAGTGAAGGAGAGCAGGGCAGTGAGTTGAGGGCGGCTCCAAGAGGACACGTTGAGCACGAGCAGTCCTGGAGGCAGCGTGGCGGTCCCAGAGCCCGAGCGACAGTCCACCCGGAGACCGCCCGGCGCACAGCGGCAGTCACTGGGGCACTGCTCGACACACCGACGTCACACTCGTCAGGCAACAATCACTATACACTAATGTAAACGTCTCTCACATACAGCTATGGCCTCTAAAGTGATAAATGGATTCTTATAAGTTGGTAAATAAATTATTGGATACTGGTGATGATGAAACTGCCATTAATCAATGAAAATAACATAGGATACAGAAAATAACCTGTTACTTACCACAGATGAAAGCAAGACAAAATCGGACAAACACACATAAAAAAAAAGCAAACACACTTTACAATGTTTCGATTAATAACCTTACTCACACAGCAGAGGAGATGTGCCTATTTTGAGATGTTTAAAAAATAATATGTTATTAGGATGGAAATATAATTTTCATGTACTGTAATAATTACCGGTAATGTAAGTCTTATATGAAAGTCTTTCAAACATAATTGTAAAGATCAAAATAATAAGAAAGAGTGAAACTGTTTCTTGGTAAAGCATGTTTACTAGGTCTGGTTTGACTTCCAATTTGCTTCTGGATTTTTTTAAAGAAAAACGAGTGTGCAAAATCTATTTTCACACTTATAGATCACGACATACCCATCACAAATTTTACTGCTTTTTCTGCAAAAACTAAATTCCGCAGCATTAGAGGGTTAGTAGTTCTGCAAAAGTAAATTTTCAAGTTAGGTTGTCTCAGATGGTGTGAGAAAAGAAGTAGGGAGAATGA
Organism: Vandiemenella viatica; assembly: GCA_031002005.1. Taxonomy (NCBI): domain Eukaryota; kingdom Metazoa; phylum Arthropoda; class Insecta; order Orthoptera; family Morabidae; genus Vandiemenella; species Vandiemenella viatica. The sequence goes on along the minus strand of CM061920.1, from coordinate 43,454,493 downwards.
GACATATTTCCAGAAAAGATCTGAGAAAGTCATAGCCACAATAAAGGATTTGGATCAAGAATACCAGGTCCAAGAGAACAGAGAGAAACACATAATTGTAGTTGTTTTTTGGTTATATATGGTCATTGGTTTGGTGCATAGAATTAATTATCACCCCAGATGTTTATTTGCAGGACAATTCTGGAAAATAATGATCAATATGAGTACTAGTGTCAAGTTGTTGGAGTAAAGGGAGAGGAAGTCTTGATTGAAGCAGATGTATGTTCTTTGAACAGTGATGCTGTAGGTAAGGGGGCATTTTATGTGACAAACATGGCAGCTATCAAACTATAGGTACTGATTAATGTTTGTGGGTTTGCTGTGGACTGAAGTGTTAAGGTAGCCATCAAGCACAGAGATGTCTAAATCAAGGAATGTGAAGTGAGTGTGAGAATAGGATCATGTGAAATTCAGGGAGTGGATGCTGTTAAGACAGTTTTTGAAGTCAAGGAGGGGGTAACAACAGTAACAAAAATATAATTTGATTGGCAGACTTTCACGATCATTAATAACCAGACAAAATGCTGTAAGCAGACAAATAAAGAACTTTATGTTAAAGTGTAGTTTCAAAGAGTGTACAGGCATGGTTAAGAAAAACACTGGAGGTTAAGAACAGTGCAAATCAGAGTGTGATAAGTATAAAAAGAAAATTTAAGCATGCAAGGAGACATTACACATACGTACATGTGCATTTTGAAAACTTTGTATCTACTTATATACTTATATGTATAACAGATTCAAAAAGGGGGGGGGGAATGCTCAAAATGAACAGAGGTGGCAGTTTCAATATCTTGAGACTGAACTAAATAGAACACAATAAAGCTCTAGAAATAGGACAATGACAGTAGACAGACTAGATAAATCCTACAGATATACCATACAAAATTTTGAAAGTATAGAATGGATTTGTATAAATATTAAAGATACATATGTAAAACTTCTTAAACTCAAAACAAGAATGAACAGATAAAAAAAAAAAAAATACATACAGCTTTTATAAGGAAATAATGTAAGTAGCAGTGCAGTCATTGGAGTCCTGACAAAATAATATGAACCACTAAACATCAAGACTCAAACTGTGACAGTGTCTCAAGTTCAATCAACCATATTAGATTTTTTTTAAAGTTTTGAGGCTGTACATCTGGTAGCAAAGATTTATTTTTAGCCATATAATGTCAAACACCTAACCTAACTAGTGTTAAAGTACATATGAAATAGAATTATTGCAAATTAAATTACTCTTACAGCGATGAAGCTACAATTGTTGGCCTGCATATTTGATTAAATACACAACTCGATACATATGAAAAGTAGTGAAGACTGAGTTGTTAATACTACTATAACTAGAGCCAATCACAATGGTGTTTTAATCCTAACACACATTATAATTTCTGCAAACAATTTCCAACCGCAAATACCAATACAAGCCCACATTCAAAAAATGAAAATAAATGGCCCCTAAATATTATTATTATTATAAACAATATGTGGCACTTCAGGTCCCACTGCCAACTCTTCCAAAATAGTAGTTCCCACCAAGTTTGTATCCAGTATTTTAAAAATTCCCCCAACCAGCAAATCACATTTTATCTAACCACAATGGTTCTAATCTTAATAGAATGTTCTCTTTGAGGAATCCAGTGCTATCTTTTGCCTTAGTTTCCAATTTGATCCGAAATATTTTCCCCTTGTATTTAAGTGTACACCATGCCTATCATATTCCACCTACAGATGGTTTCCACAGACATGGCTCCCATAACAGAACCCGTGCCTTTTCCAAACAATGTCTATGCGTAAAGGTTTACCCACCTTGCAGCTGGGCTCAGCTGCAGCTGATCATGATGACACAAGACATTAGCTACACACTTGTACACTACTACTTTTGTCACCATGCTCTACACAATTACCTGCATTTTTATCAATATTATTTGTTACACACACCTCCCATTAGCATACCTTCCCCGTGAGGCTCCTAAAGAGCTGGCTCTATATGCATTATTACTTGGCCAAGCTGAATCATTAAATGCTAATATGTTAGTTCTTGCAATATTTATAATACTGTCCAACACAGCCTAACTGCAACAATGTCATCCCAGAAACTTGTTAAACACACCGCTATGGTGCAAATTTAGCAAGCAACTTATTATACCTTCACTTTAGATTCCATAAATTTGTATTCATCCTTATCAGTATGGATAAAAATCGCTACAATTTTGGTCTATGTGATACTATTTTTGATTGAATAAAGAACAGTAAGACGTTTGAAAACCCCTACTCTGACTTGTATGCTCACTTCTTCAAGCACTATTCATTAAAATCTTATAGACATATTTTTCCCTATATTTCACTTTTCAGCCACCACTACCTAGCACAGATCATTGGTGTTTGTGTGTGGAAGTAGCATGGAGTTTCCTATCGTACACAACGTTAGCTGAATGCCGATAGCTGTGGGTTTGTGGGAGATATGATGGTTAAAGTGTTCGATGCAGGGCATTTTCATATTTTGACCAAAGACTTGTTTCTCCTAATACTTCTCTTTCCTGCCACAAGTACATAGGATAGACCAGGGATGGCGAACCATTATTGATCTACGTGCCATTTTCTCTAAAGAAATGTTGAATGAAGCCATGACGTGCCATAAAACAATCATGACGTAGTGATTAATGGGAAAAGAAATAAAACTAAATACCATCACCTTTAAACCTTATATTTGCAACAACGAATATACATTTTTTTTTATACTAAGCAATAATAACATCAACAGTTTTGTGTTTATTTAAGTAGATGAAGCTATTGCGACTTCTGTTATTCCCAGTTATATGTCAAACAACTTATATTAGGTTCATACTGTATTACTTTTAGCAGAGTGCAGGCTATAGTGGAGTCACCTGACGAACAGTTTTTAAGTGAGTCCTTAATGTTATTCATTTCTGAAAATAATGACTCACATGCATAGGTAGATGAAATATTGTTAAGACAGCAAAATCCAGCTACTTAAATGTGTCTGGAATTGAATTGTAAGTTTCCATAATTATGGTATTGACATTTGTACTCATATTGCTTGATAGTCTTGATAATTCGTTTAATTCCAACTCCTTCCTCATTTCAATTGATTTTTGAGTCCATGTTTAACTACACTGGAACTCAGATGCATTTCAATTTCTTCGATTTCGAACCAATCAAACTGATACAAGCTCAGTTTGTCAGGTGAAGTCACATCAGGATACATAATAAACTTGAGATTTTCCGATAATTCTTTGAACTGAGAAAATTTCGTTGGAAATTCTTCTATTGAAGAAATAATTTCTGAAGATAACTCTTTAGTGAGTTTGAATTGGTCTATTTTTTCGTGTTTATCCAAATCTCTAGTGATTTTTTTCATATTTGGGAGATACTTGTAAATAATACTTGTAATAATACTTTGAAATACCATGTTCACATGAAACTTGCAGTTTGGTCTTAAAAGCACGAATGACATTTAATATACCGATAATGTTTGTAAAGAAATTTGTGATTTGTTTCATGACGCCGTTTTGCAGATTGTGTTCTACATACCACTGTTCCAGAACAAAAAACACACACAGCTTTTTCACCTTTATTAATCGTGCCATATTTCTCAGTCCACCAAGGTTGAAATTCTCTATTACACTTATTTTGAACTTTTTTAAAATTTTATTTATTTATTTGCCAAACTAGACATGTTGAATAGTTGTAAATATAACTAAAACTTAAACAAGCAGCTGTGTTATGAAATTGGTTTAAAAACCGTAAGAACTATGCGTGAACTATGGTGAAACTAAAACAAACAAGTGAATAAGTTAGCTTAACGTCCTTCCTGCTGTGTTACTCAGTCAGTCCGATCGGTCAGAAAATTACCTCAAAATCCACCTTTTTGCCCAATCTGCAATAGTTCCGGCACCGTTAGTGTTTTGCACGATGAACTTTCTTACTATGTTCTTAAATTGTGTAGAAAGTAAGATAAATTACTTATATCGATTAGTTACCTACTTAATTAACGCCGTGCCTAAATTATTTGGCCGCGTGCCATCATCGGCACGCGTGCCATTGGTTCGCCATCCCTGGGATAGACCATTGGCATTTGTGTGTGATAATATCATCGAAACTTCCATCATGCACTATGGTGGTTAGATGTTGGTAGCTATGGAGGTGTGGGAGATATAATGGTTGCAAGTGGTCGACCTGCGGCACTTTCATATTTCTACAAAAGACGTATGTGTCATAGTGTAACACTTTTCAGGCAAAACTATCTAACGCAGATAACTGGTGTTTGAGTGGTAGTAGCACAAAGTCACCCTTTAATCACAACGTTGGCCAAATTTCGGTAACTGTGGGAGTGTCGGAGATATGGTGGTTGAAATTGGCTGATCAAGGATATTTTCGTATTTCGACCAAAGACATGTCTCTGTGTATATATCACTTTGCTGCCACAACTATACAGCATAGACCATTGGTGTTGTGTGTGGTAGTAGTATCGTGTCTCCTATCGTGCACTATGGTGGTTAGATGTTGGTAGCTATGGGGGTGTGGGAGATATGGAGTTTTAAAACAGCCAATCAAAGATATTTTCGTATTTCGACCAAAGACGTGAGTGTCTGTATATGTCTCTTTGCTGCCACAACTACTTAGCATAGACCATTGGTGTTTGTGTGTGGTAGTGACATTGTGTCTACTATTGTGCACTATGGTGGTTAGATGTCGGTAGCTATGGGGGTATGGGAGATATGATGGTTGAAAGTGGTTGACCTGCGGCACTTTCATATTTCTACCAAAGACGTATGTGTTGCAGTGTATCACTTTTCAGCCAAACCTTCCTAGCGCAGATCACTGGTATTTGTGTGTGGTTGTAGTCTGGAGTCTTCCATCGTGCACTATTGTGATTGCATGTCGGTTGCTGTGGGGGTATGGTAGACATGGTGATTGAAAGTGGTGGAGCTGATAAAAAATAGATGTGTGTCCCTAATCACAGCCAAATGTACCTACTGCAGTCCACCGGTGATTGTGTGTGGTATTAATGTCAAGTCTCCCACCATGCACCATGGTTGTTTCATAGATAGATAGATAGATAGATATGTTCACTTTGATCCCATGTGAGAATAATCTCGGGGATGTGGAACAGTACATACACTTATTAGTAATGTCAATATTACTATATAATTGATAATATTATTATATATTGACAACAAGTTAGCAACAACCCATTAGTATAACCAATATCTCCTGTAATCTACAAATACAATCCCGAGTTAATTAATACTTATTATGTGGAACAGTGTATACACTTGTTACCAGCATCTAATAACCAGTTATTTTCTTACCAACCAGTTACCATGTAAGGTTTCACTGTAATTTGTGACTACATATTATATTATGTTAGTTGCTATTTATGTGGAACAGTACACACACCTATTAGCAATATCAATTATATTACCAACAACTCATAAGCAGTCAATTACTTAAAAACCTGTTAATATGATAATTTTTCACAGCAGTTTTTGAGTGCATGCTATCCCATGTTAGTTACTATATATAAGTGAAATTTTGTAAACAGTGTAATTAGTTCATTTGTCAAGTTTCAACAGAAAGAAAAACCATATATCATTTTAGTAATTGTGGATAATTTTGTCACCTTCCCCTTCCATACACCATATATACTATTTTATCAGTCATTCTTAGTTACCAAATTCCAAGAAGAAAATTCTTTTACAGAGTAAAATGGGTTCTGAAGCAGAAACCCTTTCAGTTTGGACTTAAAGTAGTTGGGTTCTTGTAGATAACATTTAATTTCTGTTGGTAATACATTGAATAAGGAAGCTCCAGTAAATGTTAGCCCTTTCTGAACAATTGACAGTGATTTGTAATCCTTGTGAATATTATATTTATTCCTAGTATTATGGCTATGTATGTCAGCATTAAGATTGAAGTGTTCAGGATTTTCTACTACAAATGATAATACAGAGTATACATACTGTGCTGGCATTGTTAGAACACCCAGGTTTTTAAATAGATTTCTGCATGGTGTCTGTGGGTTTGCTCCACAAATAGTTCTTATAGCACGCTTTTGCAATTTAAATACCCTCTGTGCTTGTGACGAGTTTCCCCAGAATGAGATGCCATAAGTGAGCAGGGAATGAAAATATGCAAAATATACTAACTTTCTGGTTTCTATATTAGCTATTCTAGATATTACCCTCAGTGAAAATGTTGCAGAATTCAGTTTTTTAAGAAGTTGTTGAATATGCTGTTTCCAGTTCAATTTGTTATCTATATATACACCCAGGAATTTTGTGAAACTGCTTTCATCGATTGCTTTTCCTTCTGATAATACATTATAGCTGTCCTTTGTTTTATTTTTTGTAACAAACTGAAGTAACTGTGTCTTTTCTACATTAAGTATTAGTTTGTTGGCATTAAACCACCTGTTAATTTTCTTTATAACTTCATTTGCTGTGTTTTCGAGGTTTTGTGCTGATGGGTCTTTCAAGGATATGCTAGTATCATCTGCAAAGAGCACCATGTGTTCATTATCACCTAGTATATGTGGGAGATCATTTATATAGATTAAGAACAGCAGAGGACCAAGAATTGAACCCTGAGGCACACCACATTTAACTATACCCCATTCTGAGTTTATAACATCTCCTGTATTAACATCTTTCAGTGATACACATTGCTTTCTATTTTCCAGGTATGATTTAAACCAATGTCCTGGCTTACCACTAACTCCATAGTGGTCTAATTTACCTAGTAGAATTTCATGATCAACACAGTCAAAAGCCTTAGCAAGATCACAGAATATACCTAGGGAATTTAATTTTTTATGCATTGATTCCAGTATGTTGTTTACAAAAGCAAAAATTGCTGAATCTGTTGAAACGCCTTGTCTAAAACCAAACTGTACTTTACTGAGTAGGTCATTTTTTTGTAAATGTGCATACACCCTTCTGTACATTGCTTTTTCAAAGATTTTTGAAAATGCTGGTAGAAGTGAAATGGGTCTGTAATTCTCAATTTTTGAGGTACCGGTATCACCCTTTTTATAAAGCGGTTTGATTATTGACTTCTTGAGTGAGTCAGGGAAGATACCTTCTTCAAAAGAACTATTACAAATATGACTAATAACTCTACTAATGCTGGTGTTACATTGTTTCACTACATGGGTTGAAACCTCATCATAACCAAATGACTTTTTATTTTTGAGGGATTTAATAATTTTTTCAATTTCATTTTGACTGGTGGGAAATATAGACATAGGTGCTGTTTTTGGTGACAAGGATTTAAGTATTGCTATAGCATCCATATTCCCAATATATTTTCCTTTTATTTTTTCAGCAACTGTTAAGAAGTAGTTATTGAAAGCATTTCCTACATAAGAGGGGTCAGTTACAAGCTTATCATTAATGCTTATAGATATAGGTTTATATTCAAGGGATGATACAGTTGTTTCTCTTTTAATAATGTTCCAAACACTTTTTATCTTATTATCTGAACTACTAATCTCATCGTTTATGGCCAAACGTTTAGCTTCTTTTATTACTTTGGTTAAAATTCTACAGTAAGTTTTGTAATGTTGTCTGAGAAGCATATTATCAGTATTCCTAACATTTATATACAATTCCCTTTTATGTCTGCAAGATGTTTTAATACCAACTGTAACCCAATTTTTGTTTACTCGTTTTTGACCAATTGGAACTAGTTTTGTAGGGAGACACCTTTTGTAAATTTCTGAAAACCTTTGGTGAAAGTAATTGAATTTATTGTTTACCCCTTTTAATTTATAAACAGTGCTCCAGTCCTCATTGAGAAGTTCATCATTTAATATTTTTATTGAATTGTTCTTTAATGGCCTAACTCTGACAAATCCTTTCTTTTTGGTACATTCATTTCCCACAACATCCAAAATATTTATTTGAGCATTATGGTCTGACAAACCATTTTCCATTGGAACTGTTTCATATATTTCTAATTTATTGTGCTCTACAAAAATGTTATCAATAATGGTACTACTATCTTTTTGTGTTCTAGTTGGGAAATTTACAGTTTGATAGAGATTGAATGATCTAAGCATTCCTAGAAGATAATCTGTCTGGTTACATTCTACAGCAAAATTTATATTGAAGTCTCCACAGAGGATAATTTCCCTTTTAGTACGTGATAAGTTTATTAGAACCGCCTCAAGTTTATTACAAAATTTACTGAAGTCTCCTGTGGGAGCCCTATAAACTATCAGCACTATAAGATATTTGTTTTCTAATTCTAGCTGTATTGCACAACATTCAAAATCTTTTTCTATACAGTATTTACTTACATCTAACGATTTTGTCTCGGTATTTTCGCTTACATATATTGCTGCACCACCCATTCTCATCTCTGACCTGCAATAACAAGAAGCTAATCTATATCCAATAAAAGGGAGGAGACCTATTTCAGAATTCTTCAGATGATGTTCTGTCAGATATATGTCAGGTTGTGGGAGATATGGTAGTAGAAAATTGGTCAACTGAGGGCAGTTTCATATTTCGACCAATGGCATATGTGTCCCTATATTTCACTTTGCAGCCTTAAATACCCTGCGCGGATAACTGATGTTTGTGGTATGGTATTAGCCTTGAGTCTCCCATCGTGCACTATGGTGGTTACATGTCGGCAGCTGTCAATCAAAATTATTTACCATCACAAACGACATCGTGGGCAACAGCTAGTTATTAATAAATACACCAGTATTTTTGCTGATGTTGAGAAAATTCCTCAATAGTTACAAGAATTAATTTTATGTTTATTTAATCCAGCACACAATTTTTGTGCAGAGTTTTGAGAAAAAGCAAATGTAGTGTTCTCTTGCCCTGACATCCCACCTTTTCAGTAAAAATATAATGAAAATAAAGGTAAAAATGTAGCATAACACAGTGTTTCCAGGCAAAGAGTAGTGAAAAGTGGACACTAACCCAGTTTCAAATTATATTGCATGGTTTTCCTGTATCTCTACTGTACATATTCGTTAAGCAGTGGATCATAGATAGTCCTTATGTCCAATCAATATAAAAACATCCTCTTACACTTTTTCATGTGCTAATATTTGCAAAAAGGAGATGGGCGATTTCTGACAACTAAGCACAAGGAAAAATGCATAAGCTAGGTCTGGAATTACGAATGAGATTACAGCGTGTATAAAGGAGTTGAATTGTGACAGTGAGGTGTGTTTACCTGAGCACCCACAGCAGCAGAGAGCAGGAGCAACAGACCTGCAAGCAGTGTGCTCATCGGAGGCTTCACCTCCAGCCTGAAACACAACAAGGGTGGCCAAAAAGCATTAAGCATACGTTGGCACAGCATCACTAAGTATGTAGTTTCAAAATACTCTAAAAACATGGGCTTGTAATGTATCATTTTCATTTGATAAATATTCCTTCCTTTCTGTAGGCTGGTCAGCAGACAACCTTTTTTTCATCTATTTATCAATGTTGTACCACAGTTACAACTTTAAAATTTCACCATTATTCGTGGTTCACATTATGTGATACCGTACATAAGTAGACTAGTCTTAACACACTTAACTGGAACCATATTGAGAGTTATTTAATTTTTTTCCACAAACTACCTTCAGAAACTGTCATTCACTTAAGATTGAAAACAAGGTCTCCCAGTTTGTAAATTGAAATAGTCTTCCCAGCATTTCTGATTGTGAATCTGACATCTACTTTTTCATGCAATCGTTACCACCAAATGACTTCTGCTCATCAGTTGACTCACTATAGGTCTGAAAGTTTTACTTGGGTCGACACAGAGATTTTCTTGGTACATTCATCATATGATAAAAAATGACGTTGACAGTACAAATCAAGAAATTGTCTGTGGCTCTACAAGACCAAAAGGCTACAAATATCACTAACCAGCCACCAGCAGCAATCATTAAGCACAATCTGAGTACCATGCCTCAGGATTTACCAAACCAGAACTGCCGAAGCGATTCCCCGACTTCTTTTGCAAGTGGTCGCCATCTCCTTCCTACCTTTGCTACCGATATTCACTCTAGCGTATTCGTGGGGAAATTTATAGCAGAACCGAATTTATGAGAGATTAGCCCTGACCCTCGACTTTTCCTGCAGATTTCAAACTTATTTTGCACTCCACGTTTTACCCCGGTTGTGTATGATGGTCAAGCATAGGTAACTTTTTGCACGCACAGTTTCAAATTAAATTTTACTTAATTGAAAATGAGACCTGTCGGATCTTTCTACAACTTTAATAATTGCGCAACGGGCAGCTCGCGCTATAGTTATGTGAAGGAAAGGGGGGAGGGGATGGAGGTGCCAGGTGTTGAGAATCAAGTAGTCATGTAGTCTGCATTGAGAAGATTAACGGTGAGAAATTTTGCCGAAATTAGTGGAACAGTGTGATTTTTTTGAGCGAAGAAAACAACCACTACTGTTTGGAGATCAGAGTAGTCGCGATTGGGGAAAAAGGTGAAATAATTTTAGAAACCCTTAAGAGGTGCTCACGAGACAGAAAGTTTCTGTCATGAAAGTTGGCATTCCAGTTTTTTCGCCCATAATTTTAACGGTGGTTGGTCATATGAAGAGGAGAAATTATTGGCAGAAGATAACAAAATTGTTCCGCAAAAAGATGAGTGGGTTAGATTTTTGACATGACTGGTTTGCCATGGAGAATCACTACCCGGAAGTTAGAAGACCGTGAAAAGTGGCGCCAGATGGGAGACGCTAGGCCAAAAGCAACATGGCTAAAGAGAGATGTGAAATTCTGTTATTACTTATTAGCAAGTTCCGAGTACCTATTACTGTTTGATGCGTACTACAACTCCTGACACTTTTGGAATTGCAGGCTAACTCACGTCAGCAAGAAGATACCAATAATGCATTATTCCATTGCAGGGTTATAACAAACTCCGCATGCGCAATAGCGAAACTCCCGCACAAAATCTCACCTCTGCATCCGCAACATTTAAAGCGGAGGTCTAACTGAGGTTTTGTTTTAATTGCAATATACGTCATTCTTTTCTCTTTATTCGGTCAATCGTCCTTAACTAACACTACCGTTGTTTTCTTTTTTACTTATGGTTACGCAATGAATTGAAAGATGTTGTTACCTAAGCGACCAAATTTCAAATTTGAACTGCATGTAAAATAAGGCGACCTATTCTCGGCTAAACTTGGGTGTGTAGGAAAATTGCCACCGGAGCTTGTGCTCCATTGCAATTAAATTAAATTAAAAACTTCTAGGAACTCCCTGGTGGATTTCCGTAAGATGCGCTCGCCCATTCAAACAACTTCAAAGGATCCATCAAGATGTTCCAACCAACCCTCTTTACCCTTACTTTCTTGCGGCACAGCAATGTATATTGAACACTTGTAGGATGATCTCTCCAATCACGATCCAATGCGGTAGGACTTTGAATGAGACTATTGGTTGGTGTGAGTGTCCAACAACATCAAACACGTCCTACATGTAGTCCTGCAACTCCATTCACTCCAACAAGAGTATTACATCGGAAAATCAGATCATCGTAGGTGCTATAATTTGGACTGAATGGGCCGCTACAGCTGTGGAAAGGCGGGAGGCGGGCAAAGTGAGTGACACTATGTCACTCACTCGATTTTTTTGAGCTACGAACATATGACAAAGATTGTTTTTTTTCTGGGGCGTGCTTGATTAGGTAAATAATTTAATTTACTTGAAAAATCATCCCACTTTTTTGCTGTTACTAGATGGGGCAAAAATAAATAAATATGGCATTATTTTATGAAAATTATGCTTATGCAAAATGCAGAATTTATTATGAAAATATCCTATGTTGATTTTAAGTTTATTTTAATAAAATATTAAATTCTAAATAATTATATATTTATTTTCCCGCTTCCGCTAAGGTCAAGCGCTGAACCTCCGCATCTGCATGCGCATCCGCGAAGGTGATACCCGTTACAACGCTGTTCAGTAATTACATTCATTGAACCTGACTACAATTTTTATAGGAACCGCAATACCTAGAGTACGGTTCCTTGCGTATCTACTAACAAGTTACAACCGCATTGTTACTAGACTAAATCTGGCAGCTGCATCAGAGATTTAGCACTGATTGAAGGAGAGGGAGGTGGGAGGCTGCTGGAAGTCTGTTCGTAACTAAAAACAAGTAATCATCTCTTCATTTCTGTTTAGACCTACACGCATGAAACCACATGTCTAATCTTTGTTATCCTAATCATAATTATGTAAAAAAAAACACTAAGAAGGACGTTCAAATCCATCACTTAAGCAGAGTGATTGTGATCTAAATCTAAATACAATGATACTACACATTTATATTTTGCTGAGGTTCTAAAATTAAACAAATTAAAAATTGCAAATAATTCAGGTATCCTTATAAAGCAGTTAAAAAAATAATGTTCAATTAATTTGTTACTTCTGCGAAAAATCTTAAAATCTGCAGAAGGTGTTTTATTTTTTTTTTAAATAATAAGGGTAAGCAGAAAATAATTTTTAGAACTAGCTCACGTATTGAAGCATTCCGCATTTCGGATGCTTCATTTTGCAAGCAAATATTCCTTCAAAGATGCTTCGTGCCGGACAGCACTGGGCCGTAACGGTACCTCAGGTAGCGCGGCTCGGAATGTGTTTACTGGACGGGGTTTAAAGAGACAGGTGTCGCGCCTGAAATTTTCCATTAGGCGAGAGAGAGGAACATGTTCTGTGACAAAGATGGACAAAAGTAGTGCCGAAGAGGGTGTGTGTGTGTGTGTGTGTGTGTGTGTTGAGCCAATCACAGCCCCTGTGTGGTTTCACGCGGACTAATATGATTTCTCTGCTTTCCATACAAAGGCGAGGACTTTGCTCCGAGACACCGTCGCGTCGGGTGCTTGTGTGAAGGAGGGAGCTTCTGAGCGGGTAGACGTAGGTTCGACCCACGTGGCGGCTAGGACAGCCCTCCATAGCGACGGGCTGATTACGAGTGTGCGGCGTGTGGAGATTTGTGCCGCTCTGCTTTGTGTGTTGCCGAGAGTGCATCAGTGTATCAGTGCGACCTCACACACACGAGAGTTACTAAGCAACGTGCCTGGTTGTAACTACCACCCGATAATTCGTGATCTGGTGTGAAGATCTCTTATGGTGGTCTCCTTTAAGCCTCCTTCGTCGCCAAGGACCACATCCATGGTAATATTTTCAAGTACCCGCTACCGCAAATCTTTGTTTGAAACTGTCGAGACCCCAAAACTGTGTTACAAAGCCCAGCAACGGCCTTCATCGAGATAAAGAGGTTCTCACTCTCTGAACTGAGCTAAATTATCATTGTAAATGGTCTGCTATCCCTCTGCTTCGTATCCAACTTGTATTTAATTCCATTTTTTGTTGTTTTGCATTGGTTCCAATGTCATTATCATAACAATTTTGTGCGTAAAGTAATTTTTCTTTGCACATAATAAAATATAATGTAATTAATGGTAGATTGCCATTTTCATTATTTGAAATCTCCCATTTCCAATGCTTAAATAATGGATATAATTAGCTACTTGCATTGTTGTTATTAAAATAATTATTGCAGGGAAAACATTTATTAATTTCATGTGGAAGTAATTCCTGGCGCCCAGCTTTTATCACGAATGCAAGTTTTTTAGCAGACATTTACAGCTCTCACCAATAAATGGCGCAAGGTGTAGTGTGATAATATGTGTCCAGGGTACACTACAGTATATCTTGCGTAAGTGTGTTTAGAAATCTACATACATCTAAAATGGCAGCAATATACACTGTACCGTCTTTAGAAATATAAAATAATAAACACTGTTTCAGTGCTGACATTCACAACAATTATTACTCACTAGTGTAAGCCGGTGACCCCCTTTTTTTTGAGTATCGTTACGGGTCTAGAATAGTTCCAATTTTTAGGATGAAAGATTATGACAGGCTGACCTGATTTGACCAAATATAAACTTGACCAGTGTTTCAGGGTGAATAAAATCTCTTGAGCTTGAAGAACTCTGAAGCATTAATAGAGGTAGGTATTAAACACGAACAGGGACGACAGCGCAATCGTATAATTGTTTCAAAGGTCATAGACTCGAACTTGCTTAAATACAAACTTGACTTGTATTTGACCCTTAAATTTCGCTCTGCAAAATTTATAAAATTCCTGTTTGTTTCGAAAGCATCACTTTGTTTTTTTTTTTATTGAGATTGGGCAAACACTCATAATGTAATCATTGGTCATAGTTTCTGTAACGGCCAGAGGACTTGATACCATGGAGGAAGGAAATATATGGAGGAGAAGTGACGTTAAATTGGTGAAGCAGGCTCGCGCATGCACAATGGCGGCAGCGGCGATATTTCGCTTCCAAACAATTGCGATGTTCCCAGTATATCCCGAAACTAAGCAAGATATCAAAAAAATTTATTATTTATTTTCGATTTGTCTCGTCATGTTACATAAGAATCGATCATTAAATTTGACTTTTGCGAAATTTTTCTTCTCCATTTCAACTCAACACACCTCACTTTTGATACAGTATATCTCTAGAATTAGGTGAGATATCGAAAATTTTTATTCTTTATTTTTCATTTTTCTCGTCTTTTTAAATAAGAATCCATCATCAAATTTGACTTTGACCAATTTTTTCTTCTGAATTTCAACCAAAACCATTTCACATTTGGGACAGAATATCTCGAAAACTAAGCAAGATATCAAAAAATTTTATTCTTCATTTTTTAATTGTCATATCGAGTTACATAATAATCCATCACCAGATTGCGGCGTCACGTTTATCCTAGAGTCCCCTTGAGGTTTTTGTACATATACCCCGTGTCTGTATGGAAGCGGCCATGCCCCCTCCACTCCGGCCATGCTCCCCCACTCCTTCTACGCCCTGCTTCACTTCAATGCGTGGTGAAGGTCTCTTGCGTCGTCTCCATATATTTCCTTCCTCCATGCTTGATACATATTCCATATTATTAAACAATTGAGCCTCTCTGAAGAAATGAATTGCCTATTCGGTAACATATTTGATCTGATGTCCACTTAAAATAACCTAATAACTAACGTACAGCAAACATGGACAAAGACCATTAGCGAAAGTGGTAAGTAAAATACATTTATTACAATTCTGCATGTTAATATAATAACTCTAATAGGACAGCTATGTGTTTGTTACGGCATCACACAAAACTACTCAACAGATTTGATGGGGTCTGATTTAAAATCTGCAGTATGTCTTGTGACGTTACTTCACCTGACGGCAGAGTAGGAAACCAAAACCTGTTCTAAATAGAAAAAAAAAATATAATCTAATATAACTTGAAAATTACTAAAAATGATTTTGATGGGGTTTTCACAAATGGAAAACAGGATCTGGCCTCAAATTCGTTATGTATATCATTACTTTAACTAGGATGGAACAGATTATTAATATTTTATCAAAACAGTACGGAGCAATACTAAGTCTACCCTAACGCCATATGAAGAATATCATTGGTGCTAGGCTAGCGTTGCCAGGTGTCCCGATTTGCGCGGGAGGTCCCGATTTACCCTTGATTGGGATACCAAATGCCCCAATTTTTTAGCTAATTGATAAAAACCAGTCACTTATCGCAAAAAAAAAAAAAAAAAAAAAAAAAAAAAAAAAAAAAAAAAAAGGGAATTGCGTCACTCATCCAGGCGCATCACGCCCAACTAGCAGTGTCATTCACGGTTCATGGTATAACTGACCCCACTAACCAGTACATTGTGCCAAGAACAGTTTATCATGTAACATGGTGGCAAAAATAATATAGCCTAACACCGGAAATGTAATGAACACAATAAAAAAGAAGGAAGTGTCAGTTTAACAACATCGTTGAAAATACTTTTAACATCGACCAAATGGGCAACCAAGAATCAACAAGAAGTAATAAATGCTTCATGGAGGAAGGAAATATATGGAGGAGAAGTGACGTTAAATCGGTGAAGCAGGCTCTAAACTCTCCCGAATGGCGGCAGCAGCGGTATTGCGCTTCCAAACATTGCGATGTTCCCAGTATATCCCGAAAACTAAACAAGATATCGAAAAAATTTATTCTTTATTTTCTATTTGTATCGTCGTGTTACATAAGAATCGATCATTAAATTTGACTTTTGCGAAATTTTTCTTCTCCATTTCAACTCAAGAAACCTCACTTTTGATACAGTATATCTCTAGAACCAGGTGAGATATCGAACATTTTTATTCTTTATTTTTCATTTGTCTCGTCTTTTTAAATAAGAATCCATCATCAAATTTGACTTTAACCAATTTTTTCTTCTGAATTTCAACCAAAACCATTTCACATTTGGGACAGAATATCTCGAAAACTAAGAAGAATATCAAAAAATTTTATTCTTCATTTTTATTTGTCATATCGAGTTACATAATAATCCATCACCAGATATCGGCGTCACCTTTATCCTAGAGTCCCCTTGAGGTTTTTGTACATATTCCCCGTGTCTGTATGGAAGCGGCCATGCCCCCTCCACTCCGGCCATGCCCCCCCACTCCTCCTCCACCCTGCTTCACTTCAATGCGTGGTGAAGGTCTCTTGCGTCGTCTCCATATATTTCCTTCCTCCATGTAAATGCTTAAGCCACAAAGACATACCACTCGGCAGTGCTGCCAATTCTACGGATTTATACGTAAATCTACGGATTTTTATAAAAAGTTCGGATTTTGTTAAAATACTTACGGATTTTTTATTCTTTTTATTATTTGTTGATTTTACCTTATATTTGAGTTTTGTTAAACTTTGAGCGTATAGTGTTAATGTATTACAGAATTGTCAATAATTGTGAATCGTTTCTTGCAGCCGCTAGTGTGAACCGACGATTGAAATAAAGCTCATTTTGTGTTTGATTATAGATTTGAATTTAACCTTAGAAGATCCTAATACAACACTATTGGCGCACTCTTTATCCACGGTGACAAGCTCATTGGCACGGCTTACATAGCAGTCAGTGCCTTCCGAGAAGGCTAACCGATATCCGAGAATCAAAGCAGTTTTTAACATTTCCTATTACAGAAGATATGCTAAATTTACTAAATGTCAACAACAAAAAAAATGTATGGTCCATTAAAAGAGAGAGAGTGTAGGCACAGCAGCAGCAGTGATAAAAGTGACGCTGTATAAAACATGTTCAGAAATATTTCTTATTTTCAGTGTAGAATATTATTTTCTATTTCGAATTTGAAAGACCTGGATATAAAAAGCATTCGTAATTTTGACTGTCTTTTCGATAATTATTGTTTCAGTGCTCTAGTTAGCGAGTCTCCAGATTTTTGTACCCAATCTACGGAAATTTTAGCGGCCATCTGCGGATATTCAAAGCCAAGTGGCTGGCACTACTGCCACTCGGTCAAGCACAGATGTCATTTGTTTTTGCGATTGTTAATAAAACTCGATTGTACTTAGCATAACGATTCTAAAATAGCTGAAAATTGTCACTTGAAAGAACAAAGGCCAGTGGTATTGCACATAACGGTTTAGGTCCCAGCATCTACTCAAGAAACGATCGAAACTCTTCAAAAGAAACATCATAGTGTTGCTACAGACGCCTTCAATCAGGGTAGTGTAAACATTTTTCTGTTGATGGTAACATTTTACAGCACAACTTCAAATTCAGATACCTGAGTTTTATGAAGACGCTCCACAAGCCATGTATGAAAATTTAGTGACAGGATTGAAGGAGCCCAATATTGACAGTAAACATCTTACTAGTTATTACGCAGACAACGGAGAAGAATTTACGGGGAATTTGGAAATGGCAGAGATATTATCATTATCAATTTAATTGTGATGGAGCAAACGCTCCGGTGGCAATTCCCACAATTACTCAATTTTTATTTATTTTTTAATTATATTATATAATTTGAGTATTAACCTCCTCAGATCCCGCGTGTCGTATACGACACATCAAATTCATCAACTTTGTGTAGTCACAGCTCCATTGTAACACCTGCGACACAGTTCCATGTAGTTTCCCCATATTCCTCCAGATGTCTACACCAACTTCTGCAAGTTTCAGTGGTCTGGCACGTAAACTGACCAGTCTGCGCTTTGTTTCCTGAGTGTATGCAGCCAATGGTGGACAAAATGATGTCATGGTCTTGTAAGTATCTAATTATGTTATCTTATTTACAATGTATGTTAGAATTATGTGTGTTATACTTGAGACTAATACTTCTAGTTAATATGTGAGCAGTTTAGCTCCATGAAGTAATTTTTTTCATGGTGCTACATAACAATTTGTACACGTGTGTCGCATATGACACAATGGAACTGAAGGTGTATTAGAATGTACTCCAGAAAATATGTCCCTAAAATTATTTGATGATATACTATCATCACTTTCAATCTTATTAAATGTTAGTGACATTTATTTTATGATATAATAATTATAATTATTGATTTATGCTTGGTTTAAATTAATTAAATAATTTTTTTTCTTCCTTAGTGTCAGAAGCACAGATTCTTGAAGAGCTGGAGCCACCTCTAGAGTTCGATGGAAGTACCTCAGAAATCGAAGGTACATCATCCAGTGATGATGAAAACAATGAAGTTAGTGGTTCAGCACGATAAGTCGAAAGTGATGTTTCGTGTGACTGCATTTCTTTGACTTTGCTTGTGCTGCTTCATGGGTTGAGTACAGGAGATACTGTATCGCACTGGAGACAAGAAAAAAAAATTATGATGGACAATTTACAATTTAAAGAGGAGATATCAGAGTGGCTCCTTCATTCAGGAAGTGATTCATTTGACATGAACAGTGACTCTACGGAAGAAGATGAAGAAGTGGATACAGTATCTAACTCCTTGAAAAGGAAAATTGGTCCAGCATCAATCCCGAGTAAGGCCAAACGGAAGAGTAGGGCAATTCACATACAGAGATCAGAGATGATGAAAGGACTCATCGCTGTAGATGGCCTTGGTGTAAAAGTGTGAGAGCATGAGTTTTCTGCTCAGAGTGCAAGTTACATTTGTGCCTTGTTAGGGAAAGAAAATGTTTCCGAGATTTTTACATGCGTTCAACTTGGTGCAAAAAATTCTTGTGTGTTTGGAAAATGTATTTTCAAAATGTTTGCATATTGATATTGATCAATTAAATCATTTTTTGTATTGAATAAATGAATATAACAATATATGGAGTCACATAAATTCATTCCACAATCGTCTGCCTTTAGAACCGATGTGTCGTATACGACACGACAATTTTTCAAAAAACTAAACAAAAAATTTTGAAAAGTGAAATGTTTCCTTACTAATATAGACCAAAACATTAAATTACACTCAATTTTTTTGATGAAAATAAAATTTATGTGGTAGTGGATCTGAGGAGGTTAAATTCTTCCCCTATCAACTTCAGCGATTTACGAATTTTAATTTTAAATTCCTTCTGTTTTTGTTAAATTATTCATCGCTTCACTTGATAAAACTGTAAATGTGAATGCGTATGGCATTGTCGGGTGAGAGATTCCGAATGATTGTTTGGCCGCCGCGTGACAGTTTCTATTAGCCGTGCATGCGCCTCTATTATGCTTCCCTTACGCGATAATCCAGTACCCGGGAAAGAGGACCTACAGCTTTACGTGGAATCGGAACCACGGAGCGTCCTAGTGTGCTTCACATTAACAAAGCAAAGCTCTGCCACTTATTTTTTTAAGACTCGTAAAAAACTCGAAACCGGGATTAGAACTGAGGACCAGTCACGCGCCTAACCAACTGAGCCTACTGGTTTAGTGAGACTATTAGGGACTATTATCCTGGGATGGGAGGGAATAAATCAGAAGAGCGTCTCCATATAAGTAGAAATGAGGAAACTTCAAAGTTCGAACTAGAGCTCCACGAAATTACGTAGGAACTCAGAGAGCTAAATAAAAGCGCAAGGGGGCCGGTGTAGATATTACCACAGATTTAGTAAAAATAGTGGGACACCATATTGTACCTTATCTTGAAAATTTATTTAAAATGTATCTGGAGTCTTGCTGCTTTACCAGCGGAGTGAAAAGAGCGGTAGCAGTGCAGTTTCATACAGAAGGGGCAACAAATAGGGCTGAGAACTACACGCCGATTACTTTGATATCAGTGATAGGCAAAATGATTAGCGATTAATATGCAACTACATTAGAAAAGTCTGTGAAGAAAGAACCTGGTTTGCAAATCGACAACATGGCCTTAGGCAGAGATATTCGTGTGAATCTCAGATGGTGGGCTGCATGCAAGATATTTCGGATGAACTGAACAAGGGCAGGGCCGGCATTAAGGGGGCCCAATCTCCGACTGTAGGGGGCCCCCGCTCGACAAGTTGTAGAGCTAAAAAAAAAAAAAAAAAAAGTCACCCATTTGGTCTGAGGGGGGACCATAACCGATGAATTGGCCAAGGGCCCCCAACTGGCTACGTCAATGCTTAGATCGTTTACCCCGGGCCCCAAAATCCTAGCGCCGAACCTGGACAAGGGAGGAGATCTTTCCAAGGTATTTGACAGAATGAGCTGGGCCGGCGCTGGGGGAGGGAGAGGGGTTAAGTGGACCCGGGTGCCAGGAGGGGTCCCACCGACCATCGTGCATAACTAAACAGAAATCAGACAGTAAAAAACTTTCTTGAAATAGGCATTCTTTGATTGTTTGCACTAAAATTTTCTAACTTTAAACAACAACAAAAAAAAAAGTTTAAAGTAAACAAATTTTGTCGGAAGAGGGCGAGGAGGTGAGGGGGGCTAAGAACGCTTACCTGGGGCCAGAGAATCCGAGCACCGGCCCTAAGAGTGAGCCATAAAATGGTGTTAAATAAGTTGAAAACTATTGGCTTAGATAAAAAAGTAACTTTCTGAGTAGATGAATTCTTAAAAGACAGAAAGCAATACGTTAAGAGTAGAAAAATGCAGTATCAAAAGAAGTGGAGGTGAATATGGGAGTGCCACAAGGTAGTGTATTGGGACTACTGCTATTCATTATTCTAATGAATGATTGTTTTGATGGTTTACAGTCAGAATTTAGGTTGTTAGCAGATGACATAATTCTTGGTAGTAGGAACAAAACGAGAGAAGACTGAACAGCTGCAGGATGATCTTGATAGAATATCTAACTGGGTAGATCATCATGGAATGGAAAAATTCCCATAAGAGTAAGCTTATTAGGTACATAAATAAAAAAAACTAAGGGTTGTTTATTACTACAGGGTGGGAACAGAATTGCTTGTTGGAAGCTTGAAGTGTAAATATCTTGGCATAACGTTTGATACTAAACTCAACTGGGAAGTGCACATTGGGCAGGTGGTGGGAACAGGTTTCAAAATCCTTCGTTTACTAGAGAGAGTGACGAGGGGATGTACCACAGAAGTTAAGGAACTGTGTTACAAAATTTCGGTCAGAACATTGCTTGATATGGTGGTGTTGTTTGGGACCCACATTTTGAGTATCAAGTACAGGAGTTGGAGGGTGTTCGAAAGACAGCACCTAGATTTGTTTGTGGACATTACCGCAGGATCCACGCAGTAAGAGATATGATAGAGTTGGACTGTTAGTCACTGGAGGAATGTACAAGGCGCATGTTTATGATGGGGCTTGGAGGAATATTGGCCAAGGAATTACGCGTAATGCATGGAAGGGAAAAGATGACCATGGGCAAAATATGGCACTTGATTTTATACATAAGGGGGTGGGGACAATTTTATTTTGTGGATACGGCTGTTAGGGAGTGGAATAATTACCAAGGGAAGTGATGAATAATTTACCAAAAACGCTGAAGGAATTTAAAATTAAAATTTATAAATCGTAATAGTAGATGGGGGAGGAATGTAACTCTGATAGAATATAGTGCCTCTGAAAGGTGACCTTCCCTCGTCCACTTTGGTTACGTTGGCTGAAACCGTCCGTGAGACCCTACCTGCTGGGCCTCACCTTGCAGGAATGATAATTGTATGTAGCGAAGCCGACTAGTTAAACTGAAAATAATTAATCGACTCTCAGAGAAGGTATAACATATTGTGAAATGACGAAAGCAATTTTGTAATTGGAGTGAAAATTATTTTGTAACGACAGAACTGAAAAAACAAAATATTGTACCCCTTACGCTGCCGATTTATTACATAACTCGTATCAACGTTAGAAAGTTAGTGATGATAATGTACGAGTAAACGAGCAGGAGTGTCTCTGATTAACGAGGAGGATTCAACGGTGTCTACAGAAAGCGGTTAAAACGTGTGTGTGTGTGTGTGTGAGAGAGAGAGAGAGAGAGAGAGAGAGATTTGTAAATCTCGTGGCCGGCGGGTATTTTGTCTGAAAAGAAAAAGAAAATCAAGGTGGCTAGTAACAGACCTGTCTTGATGAGAACGTGTTCTGCTGCCGGTACAGCGTGTCGATACAGGCTGGCCGCAGGCTTCAAACAGTGATGATGTTATTGCGAAACTGTACGTCTCAGATAGGCTATTAATGACTCACAAGTCACACTCACCAAACAATTATTTGTAACTGACGTCATATTATCTTCTACTGATCGCAATGTTTCATCAACATTTTAACTTACGTATAAAGTTTAAATTTCGTTGGCTTTCGGCGCAACAGCCATTCCACTTCACTTTCCAGATATCGACTTTCCCAAGAATTTCGGGACAAGCAAAGGATCAGCAAAAGAATTGGTTTATTTTATTTTAATTTGTGACAAAGCACATGCACCTGTGGCAATTTTCCTACACACCTGTTTTCGTATTCAACCATTCTCCAGATCTACTGATTGGCAAAACATACATTATATAGATAGATACTAGTATTTCCTTTCACAAAAAAAAAAATTCGATAATGAAAACTAAGATGGAAACTGCACAGATCTTCTAACTCTAAGTCTAGTGTGTTTCAGTTAAAAAGACAATAATAAAGTTTCATGACACTACACGATTTTCTGCTAATCAATAACACTTCTAGAACAACAACCTTGCGCAAGAAAGATTCGATGAATATCGTATCCTATTGTTACTTAGTTAAACGACATCTGCTGAAATGCCAAAGTAGATTATAACTACCCGGCAGTCCTCAGCGAGGAAACCGCTCGAAATGTAGACTTCGAAATGTTGCAGATTTGTGTCATGTAATTACAGCGCACCCACCATGAAACTGAGAAGCGCGCTGACATACATTAGTAGAGAACGCAGAAGCATTAATGAAGCGCTCACAGAATGTCAAACAAATACCACGACTAACAAAAACAGGGCGCCCGTCCCGCAGATGGCCTTCTCACGACACGTCACGTCGCTGCCACAGCTCTCGCGAAACACTTCGTTGCTATACAAACGTTACAAAATTTTAATGTCTTCCATATTTAATTCTGTTGCGCTTCTCTTTCATAGGCACTTTTCCCCCATGTTATGCAGAAATTGCTACACAAATTACCATTACAAAACTTGTACGTTTAGATACTAGTATAATTTTATGATAAATTGCTGCACTTTTTAGACTTCTTTTTTGTTTAGATATGACATAACATGCTCTATGGTATTAAATTGTTTCACGAGTAGAAAATATTGTAATTTTTTAACAAGAAAGCTCAAATCTTATGATAAATTACAATCACTCTTCGAAATGATTAAAATGGAGTTATGTGTAATCGTATAACATGTCTCACGTTCGTAAAGTGAGACAATTTAAGTCACGTATCTGTTAACACGCAGCAAAATGATCGTGATGAAGTTATATTACTACCACTATTCTTAAATCAAACGTCTTCAGCTTATTATGATTTTTCACATAACGCCACATTATATATATATATATATATTTGTGTGTGTTTTCGCTATAGGGTGAAAAACTAAAGGCGTGATTTACGCAGGGTTGTAATTTGCCGAATGGTACCGTCGCCTGGAGAAGGTTTAAAGCTAGTAATATCCTCGAACTGACCAGCATAAATAAACCAACACTCATTCACAAGAAGAAATAATGTATATGTAAACATCTTATTTTTACTAAATACAAAAATTGATATCAAACATTCAATTGTATTAATTTAATCAATACATATTCACAACTCCAACAATAGCGAAACATTGCACGGTCAACTATTATATTTTTAAGCACGATGCCGCTCTTCTGAAATAAAAGCTTTTGATGTTGTATCTTACGAATAGCATGTGTCAATTTTGTTTTAAAGCATTATAATATCGTACGTGCCAAACAGGCAGATACTACTAATTGTCGTTTGCTCCTTGGAGAATATTTTTAATGAAAGTCAAGTATCAAGTGATCGTCTATCACAATGACTCCAAAATCTTTTTAAATTTTTTTCCTCCCCCTAGCACCATGTTAGGAGTTTTCAATTTTACGGGTCAGTTTACATACAGTCTTTATTTTATCTGTTTTACTCTCTAAATTTCAAAAACACTAATTCTCAATCTGTACGAAATAATAAATTATTCTTCATCCAACAAACAGCCTGTGTGTCACGTCGTTAGCGGGTAGGCAAGACACGTAACTGGTCGAAACATTTAACAGAGAAACTGTTCCGTCGACAAGACAATAGGTGCACTGAGCCGACTGTTCAATACTCTCTGTTCTCCTAGTCATGACAGACCGCTATTCCACAGTTAATGTATTTCAAACAGAACAACGTGATTTACAAATCGAATACATCTGTGGAAAGATTATCTGGCCGTTTTAAGCTCTTTTTCGTTTCTCAGGCACCTCACACTCCGGCGTTGATAGTTCATGCGAACAATGCCTTAAACTTTAAAGGAAACGTCCAACTTTCTCACAGCACTAATTTTTAAAGAGTCACTTTCTCAAGATATCGCACACCGCGAGCAGAAGACAGTGGTTGCTACTATTGCCAGCTTATTACACTGTCGAGGACAGGTTCATTAGGCAAGACGTTTCTAAATACTGATATATCCCCGTATACAGTGTAGTTCGAAAGCGTAATATGAAATGTAATAACAGGCTAATATTACAGCTTGTCTTTCCCAGTTCGCTGTGGCCGACATTGAAGGTTTACGTGGTTTGTCATACACGGAACACGCCGCTCGGTCACAATTATTTGCGCAAGCTTCTTGAAACGTCATGATGCATTGCGTAACGTCACGAAGTTTCAGGTGTGACTGCAGAAAATCGACAAATAGTACAGGCAAGAAAATCACATTCCTCTACTCGCCAAGATCACCTTAAACGTCTTAGTTAACATTCTTCTCACACCTGAGGTTCTCTTGATAGTAACAATTTCTGGCTGCAAACTTCAATTCCCAGTAACGGAAAAATGGTATTTGGAGGTGACTTCCACAGATACGTATATTTATTACATACGAACGTCAGTTTCAGTTGTGACCAAAAAAAATTAGCAAATACGTTGCAATATTTGTTATAACGTTGTGAAGGCTTTCAAGGTGATTCCGAGTAAGTAGCATACCTTCCAGAAAAGCCGAGAGTGGTCACTTCTATATGGTCTTACCGAGATTCGAAGAGATAGTTGTCCGTACTATGGACCTCAGAGAAAAATAAACTATATCGCCGTTTCTTTATTGACGTCAAATTGGTGTGCATTCTTAAAAAAGGCTCTATGACAGATTCAAATAAAAATATGATGCATCTTAGTTCTGTTATTGCCGAGTTAGGTTTCTTTCGTACCAAGAAACCTCGAAATTTGTGAAAATCGTGCCAGGTAAAATTTCAAGACTTCTATGCGCTCAAGACTCTTCAAGTGAATGAATTCTCGTGTGGTGAGAGTTTCCTCCTGCGGCACATGCCACCACTGTTGTGGCTCACCTTAACCCAGCAGTGATACCGGCTACAAAGGATCTACAGTTTAACTCGCAACGCGAACCACGGAGTGCCCGAGCACACGAAAAAGCAAGATTTGTCGGAGGTGTAGGTCGAGCGAAGGACTCGTCAAATTACAGACTAGAACGAGATTCGAACCGGGGACATTCCTAGAGCGGCACCTCTACCACTGAGTTACCGTCCCACTCAATTTGAAGTCAACTACAGGCTCTATCTCAACTACATCTAGTCTTCCTTCAACTATTTTTTTTAAAGTGAAAACTTCTTTACGCACGTTGGGCGATTTTTGGATGGGTAAAATTTTATGAGTTCGCATCACCAACATGCTGTGATAGCAGTACTGTATATCTGTAGCTATAAGTATGACGTGTTGCGCTTGGACAGCAGTGAAAGTATAGATTATACTTATGTATAATACTAGTGTAAGCCCGCGACCATTTTTTGCGTATAGTCACGGGTCTAGAATAGTTCCAGTTTTTAGGGTCAAAGAATATTGACCTGATCTGGCCAAATACGAACTTGACCTGTCTTTCACCCTTGGTGTGAATAAAGTCTCTCGAACTTGAAGAAATCAGAAGTATCAATAGACGTACGTGTTAAACACTGTCAGTGTCGATTGCGCTACTGTATAATTGTTTCGAACGTGCTGAAATACAAACTTGACTTTATTTGACTCTGCAATATTTTTAAAAAAAATCTGTTTGCTTCGAAAGCATCACGTTGTTTTTTTATTGATGCTGGGTATTCATAATGTAATCTTTAGTCATAGTGTTTGTATCAACCAGAGAACTTAATACATATTCCAGATTATTAAACAGATGAGCAACTGTGAAGAAATGAATTGCCAGAATACAACATTCGGTAACATGTTTGGTCTGATGTCCACTTTAAACAACCTAATAACTCACGTAGAGCGAAGAAGAACATAGTTCATTAACAAAAGTGATCAGTAAAATACGTAAAAAGTAAATAAATCATAATGCATGAACTTTGGTCAAGCAACAACATTAGCGAAAATTTTAACTAAATTGAAATTTAGCTTAGACCGGAATGACAATTGGCATTCGTGGTTACAACAGACCACGAGTAATTAAAGTTTTTTATGTTGCTTTCATTAGCAACATGTTACTGAAAAGCAGTTCCACGTTTTTTCAGCCATAAAGTTTATCGATATCGTCTTAACTACGACTCGCTACGAAAAACAAACTTAATGAATGTATTATGAGAATTAATTTTGGTAGCAGTTGCTTAGTTATTAAATTGTGGACATAACCTTGAATTTCTTCTAATAATATCTCTGCTGGCAGTTAATTTGCGGGCGAAGGCTGAGACGAGGCACCGTTCTGCAGCCAATAGCTATCGAGGTGAGTGAGTGAGTTTAGGAAATTATGTAGAGGATGTATACTTAGGGGGCATCCACAAATTACGTGAGGTGTTTTTCCGGATTTCTGGACCCCCCCTCCCCCTTGGTGAGATTTCGTGAGATCTGGCCGGACCCCCCCCCCCCCTCTGGTGAGATCTGGTCCGTGAGAACCCCCCCTAGAAATCGCCCTGGAAACTTTTGTAGACCTTTTTTTTTAGGTCACACCCTAACTTTTTTGACGAAATACCCTCCTAAAATCGACTTTGGCGCAAATTGTAGACCTTTTTTTTGCTCTACTGTCCCCAAATTTTTCGCAAAATCTCACGTGAGATTTCCGTAGACCCCCCCCTCCCCCCTGGTGAGATCTGGTGAGATTTCGCCGGACCCCCCCTCCCCCATTTCACCTCACGTAATTTATGGATGTCCCCTTACGGGAGCTCGCGCAACAGGCTGTATATACACTATACATATACACGTATATACACAAATACATTGTACATATCTGACTGTAAGATATATATATATATATACACCTTAATACCACGCGTCCTCAGCCTCGTGGAAGGTTATACATTGTACCTATAATATTATACATTTTACCTATATTAATGTACGAAAGTTTTTTTTTACTATCTTGAGTATAATTTTCATTTTCTTACAATATATGTGACATTAATCGTTCGAATTAGATCTTATAAGTTCGTAGCCATTGGGGGTCCCCGTGGTTGAAATGGTAAAGCACTGTACCGGAGTATGGCAGATTTTGGGATCGAATCCAAAATCGGAAAAACTTTTTTTAGGCGCGTTATGAGTCACGTCAACGACATGCTAGTGTTAACAGTACACTGTAGCTATAAGTATGACGTGTTGCACGAATGATATTCATAGTTCTTAGTTTTCACTTCTGTCAGCAGTCCCTAACTACTGCCAATTTTTTAATTGATATTTGGTTATGACCATACAGCCATCTGAAACACAAAAATTACTAAAATGTGAAACGCAGATCAGTAGGATTTCAATAATTTTCTTGCTGTTATACACAAATTTAGTACTTCAATTTTCATGCCACTATCTTTAATGAAGACTGTCAGTATCATGTAAAGAACTTTGTTCTTACTGTACAATGAAGGACGAACACACGTTGACAGCTAACTAAGAAACTGTATTTGAAGTGTCTTAAACTTGCTACACCGAGATAAGAAGGTTTAGATCTCCTACAGTTAATTCGTCACGGTGACACAATGGTGTGTCAATCACGTCTATTCAATGCATATGTTCAGGAACCGTAGCATGCCCAAATCGTATCCGTACTATGATCATCATTACTAATTATTTTTGCCAGATACACTGCTCTGAAGTAGACATGTCTTCACCCTCGCTATAGTTAGGTTGCTTCCAAATCTTCTTTCCACCTTCTGATTATAAACAAAAAATCTGTCAGTGGTAACGACAATTCGACCACTGTGCCCAAATATATTGCATCTTTTGCAAGTGCATCCGCCATTTCATTTCCTGCTGTTCCAATGTGTCCTCTTACACCACTAATTATTGCCGTGACTTTGACTCCTGGTTCCCAGATCTATTACGTCGTAGTTTATAATTGCGACTGGAGGTAGGCCTAAATTCAGGCCACAATCATGTCGATACACTGATGAATCCTGTCACGCGGGAAGCCCCTAGACAAACGCTTATCGCAAAATGGATCGACAGGTTAGGAGAGTTTTTTTTTATCTGCTTAACGTCTCTCTAACAGCGAGGTCTTTAGGGGGCATCCACAAATTACGTGAGGTGTTTTTCCGGATTTCTGGACCCCCCCTCCCCCCTGGTGAGATTTCGTGAGATCTGGCCGGACCCCCCCCCTCTGGTGAGATCAGGTGCGTGAGAACCCCCCCCCCTAGGTCACACCCTAACTTTTTGACGAAATACCCTCCTAAAAATCGACTTAGGCGCAAATTGTAGACTTTTTTTTGGCTCTACTGTCCCCAAATTTTTCGCAAAATCTCACGTGAGATTTCCGTAGACCCCCCCTCCCCCCTGGTGAGATTTCGCCGGACCCCCCCCCCTATTTCACCTCACGTAATTTATGGATGCCTCCTTAGAGACGGGAAAGGATGGGGGGCAAGGAATGGGAAGGAATTCGGCCATGGCCTTTTGAAGGAAGCATCGCGGCATTTGCCTGGAGTGATTTGGGAAATCATGGAAAACCCAAATCTGGATGCCCGGACGGGGATTCGAACCGCCGTCCTCCCGAATGCGAGGCCAGAACGCTAACCGTTACACCACCAAGCTCGGTGGTTAGGAGAGGATGTCAGCAGAAACTTGCAAACTTTCCAACACCATGTCAGCGAAAAATTATGCTTGCTTTTCAGATTTTCTGAGTTTCCAGTTGCGATTTTGAAGTTAGCGATTGTTTGATAGTTTGAGAGCTCTATTTGAACACTTGTATCACTGAAGGGAATAACTCTGCTCTCCCCTCTTAAAAGCATTGGTGCAATCGAAGACGTTAAACACGACTGACGACTTGAGTAGACTGCTGCTGAGGTGTCGCACTGTCACCTGGTCTCTAACGAGTTGCTCACCTGTGAGTCGCGATCGATGTATCGTTATCGGCGGTGACTCAAGCCGGCGATATCACGTGGCCGACCACAAGGACGAGCAGTCCCCGAGACTCGCAATTGGATGGGTTTGGCAGCCGCCACATCACGCGACCTTCGCAGAAATTGGAAGCTCCCATTTCCTAGACCAAGTCTCCAGGGCACCGCCAAACATCCATAAACAGATATCACTTTTGTCAGG
The DNA here is from genome assembly GCA_031002005.1 of Vandiemenella viatica. Lineage (NCBI taxonomy): Eukaryota > Metazoa > Arthropoda > Insecta > Orthoptera > Morabidae > Vandiemenella > Vandiemenella viatica. Next base: position 43,424,514 of record CM061920.1, on the reverse strand, counting down.
TAAGGTGTAGCATGACTGAGGCATTACTCAAAGCAACATCAAGCTAGGTGATCTCAATTTGAGACCCTACGAAGGAAAAAAAATCAGTTCTTTTGGGATATTGAGAGGTGAGAGATAAGGGCACTAATGGTATCAGGGCTACTTAAAAATCTCATATGCCGTAATAAGAACGCGACAATATAAAAAGAAGCCGAATAAATATAGTCTATATTGATCTAAGGTGCAGATGTCAGGGCTGGCACAATAAAAACAAAAGAGCTGTTAGAAAGGTGTGAAATGGAAACGTGTAGAAAAAATACTGAGGGATAGGCTACGACTAAGAATCTAGGGCCCGTATGTAAAGTGCACAAAATATGCAGACTGGTAAAAGAAAGAAAGAAAATGGTAAATGCTCACGAAGTCGTAACGACCTGGCGTTTGGGTTTTTATTCGTTGCACAATTCGCCCCTATCGCAGCCGCCTTTACCTAAAGCGGTAAACCCTCCGGGTATAGGAAACAGTTTAACGTGGAATCTGAACGACGGAAGCTCTCTGGCGTACTTCACATTTGAATATCCCCACCGAGACAGGGATTCGCCTCTAGTCAGACACCTTAACCATTGAGCCACCATACCATTCTAAAGAAGGAAACATTGTAATAAGCGCACAAAATGGATGAAGAAATTGTGTTTAAAACAAAACAAGAAACAAGATAATATCCAGATTAGTGGAAAGAGGAAGTACGTTAAAACGGTAGAAGAAGTGTTTTGTAACAATTTGAGAAGACCAACAAAAGACGTAAAAAAAAGTTCTGTAACCTAAGAAAAAGAAGGTAATGGCGATTGTATGAAAACTAACTCAGATTACGAATATGACGTGAAAAACTGAAATGTCGAGACTTTTTGAAGATCTTACATCTACGTAACTCTGCAATTCACAAAATTGTATGTGGAAGAGGGTACATTTAACACTACGGTGAAAATTCTCTTGAAGTTCTTATCTTCTGCTTGGTACAAAGATCTCCAGTCACTGATTGGGTAGTGAAGCCCACGATGTCGTAGAATATGCGGTGACTTCAAATAGAAAAATGTCACCTGTTTCACCAGATAAATACAAAAATGTTCACCATAAAAGCTAACGACTATCTGTTGCACTTGGACTACCATAAAGCTGGCATATCCTACGAGTACATAGGTAATTGGCATTTCAGCAAGCTGAGCTTGACGGAATGCATCCATTTCAAATTCTAAATAATCTCTTTGAAACAGGAATTCATAGTGGCATTCGTATTCTCTGTCATTTGTTTAATTGTTCATGCACCCATGACAGGAATATGTGAAAAGGAAATCCAGACATAAATAATTTAACTAAAGATAGTACAAAACGAAGTACCCATAACGCGAAAATCTGGAGAACGCCTGGATCAAGTTTCATTTGATTTTCGCTGCTGTATTTTTCGCTGTTACGTGCAGTTTCCGAGAAAGTGTAATCTTCATTTATCTTCCTATGGGCGTTGAGAAATCAAGTAAGAGAAAAGCTGGGCGCAATCGCTTTTTGTTAGAATACGCTGCCCAAATAATTACAGATATTGTAGAAGAATTTTAGAGCATAAAAAGCTCTATAAAAAACTCCGTGGTAGCTTAAAGCTACATACAACAGGTAAATCACAGTAAGCGTGTTTACTATTTACATTTGTGGTATTTATTCCAATTACTTAATTATTACCAAAATGTTGTGATCTCCATTATTTTACGTAGATAAAAACATATCCAAATTTGCGTCTACACTTTTGAGAATCAAAGTTTATTTGATTTGTCCCTGAGAAACGCGTATGCGCCTTGCTTCAGTCGGTTCGCGGAGTATACGTAGGGCTTTCTATACTGTAATGGTATTTCGATGTACCTTTCCGTGATAGATCTATTTCTGAGGTTTTTCAACAGACCTTTTCAGGACGACGTCTATTTATAAGCATTTCTTAAATTATATTTTACAAATATAAAAGTGAAATTGTTTTAGTAGTTACACATTATTTAGTTTATGAATTTGCGTGCTATTCTGAAGCAACTGGAATCGTCAAGGCGTGGTTTTCATAACCTACATTTTTTAAGTAGGTATTAATACATATTATACCAGTGGTCATCATACGAACGAAATCAATGCTTCTTTGAAAAGATCTTAGATTTGGTAACAGGTCAAAAAAAACTGCAACACTAAACTAAGAAGAGAGACATGTTAGAATCATTGTCGTACTTTACTACAGGAAACTGTGTCCTTGCGAATACGGGGCAGAAGGGTAATTACTCAGTAATTTAACATGAAATGCAGCCTATCTTGTTAACCAACCCAACCCCATCTATGAATTTCGCTAAATTCAAATAAATTGTAAGGACCAGCGAAACCGGTTCCCTTTCATTTTCTAAATTATACCTCAACTGATAACAACACACATCTCCAAATTACCGTATGTCTACAATGCACCAGACGGGTTTAAATATGACTTTTTGAAGTGGGCGCGTTGGGCGATTTCTGGATGGATAAAATCTCATGAGTTAGCGTCACCGACATGCTAATGTTAACAGTATATCTGTAGCTATGAGTATAACGTGTTGCGCGTGTGATATTCATAGTTTTAAGTTTTCACTTCAGTCGGCAGTCCCACTTTTTTTTCTGACGCTAAACCCTAAATGACTGCTCAACAGCAAGACAAGACTACAGTGTTGTGAAGCTTCTGACGTAAATTACATTACTGTTTATTTTCAGCGACCCACAATAACAAAAGTATGTGGCGAGATACGAGGCGGACAGGATACAGGTGGCTGGTGACACCGCAGGAAGTCGAAACCAGATATCTCGCCCGCTGTCTGTCTGTCTTGTGCCGTTTCCGCTGGCTGCGCCGCGCACCTCGGCCGCGATACCACTAACAAAGCAGCCACCCACACAACCAACCAGGCACGCGGCTCAATACACTCGCATTACTCAACCTTAAGTCGGTAGGAACCTTTTCTTGGGAACTTTACACTGGAGCAGTTTCCTCTTGACTTTCCAACTGACTGAAGTGAGTTTTCGTATTTGTTTTGTGTGGAGGAATGATGAGTGCATGTTCACTGTAGCGAGTTGTTTGTGTTGTGATGGGAGAAGGGAACCTGCAAAACCCGGATCCATCAGGCCTACTCTTCCGAAGGACGCTGTTGGCTGCCAGGCCTAAAGTTCCCATCCGACAGACGAATCCCCATGAACAGTATGGTGTACCCTGATTCCATACGCATTGCGGAGAGGTTGGCGATTTAACCGACTACCTGGTGACTGGGAATTGTACAGCACCACCTCTCCTACGTTGCGGGTCCAAGTCCTGATGAAAATTTCTTCCACCATCAAGATTTGAACTGGGTAACACTGTGTCAGACGCCGAGCACCGTCAAGGTGCCGCAACCAACCAAGCCAACCTAGACGAGCTCAACATAATAGACTAAAAACTTCCTTTAGTGGATACGCTGCGATTACGAACTGTATAAAAAAATATAATATTTTTTAATGAGAAGGAACGAAACGTATAGTCATCCCCTACGAATGGTAAAGTCAATATTTCCTTAGGAAAGCGTAGTACAGCCTTTTTTTCTCCTTTAATTGTTTTTATGATGCTGTTCACGGATAATGCGACTATTTACATGGGAATTTGGTGCGATGTTATTGTTATAGAATCTCAAGTAATCAACGTCTTCAGTAACAACGAAATTCCGCAACATTTGACAACAGGATTGCAGATAGTGGTTTTATTTTTAGTAATGATTTATTTTTCTGCTCTTTTTTTTGGCATCATCCTTTACGGCTTCTTGAAATCGAGGTGTTCGAGCCGGGGGGTGGGTGGGGGGGGGGCGGGGGGGGGAGCAGGTGAGAAGGGGGCAAGGAAATAAAATCAGCCTTGTCCTTTGCAGAAATATCCCAGCATTCGCCTGGTATGATTTCAGAAAAGCGTGGAAAACTGGATGGGGATTGTACCCGCGTCCTGTAGCACATCCACCGGGTTCGTTATCGTGTTTACAACAGCTGTCACAAAGCACAGCCGAAAATCATATCCCACTGACCTCCGCAGCGCAGAGTTAGAATGGTAGCCTATTTTCACATTTGCAGGAGACAGCGATTCGAGTTATCGCGTATGGGCGTTTTAAGTAAGTGTTGTCTTCATCACGTGTCTTATATAAAGCTGTGCATACGGAAAAAAGAAATAAGATGCATTGAGAAAAAAAAAATCCTACAGACTTGTATCATCACACAGTTGGAATCGATGACATACACATGAGCTGGCTTCACTGCTTACCCGCTAAACGCCTTTTTTTATTAAAAAGAATAAAAAAAAAAACAATTGTTTAACCCATTTTTTCGAAAAGTGTGTTAATCGTGACTAATAGACATACAGATGGTCCAAAGAAGAGCCGCCCGATTCGTGACAGGTATATATAGTTGGAGGGAAAGCGTAAGTGCCATGTTGAAGGAGTTAGGTTGGGAAGACCTGGAGCACCGAAGGCGTTGCTCTCGACGGAAGCTAATTGAAAAATTCTCGACTGACGTATTTCGGAATGACAGCAAACAAATATTGCTACCAGCAACATTCATATCTCGGAATGACCGCGAAAATAAGATAAGAGAAATCAGGGCCAGAACTGATTCATTTCTCTACTCATTTTTTCCACGAGCGATTAGGGAATGGAATAGAATGGATTTACCGGGCGAGTAAACACAAAATCTGACAGGAGTAGCTTCCGATAAAGCACTCCGGCCATCCTGATCTGGGTTTTCCATGGTTTCCCTAGATCGCTCCAGGCGAATGCTGGGATGGTTCCTCACAATAGCCCATGGGCGCCACCTGCCATATCCCGTATGTCCCTTCCAAACCATTACCTTTCCTGATAGGTGCAATGCACCCTCCGCCAAACACTTTTAGTGAATCGCGGAGTAATAGTAATAGTAGTGCTGCAATTGTTGGGTCGATTATTCTTATTTTAAGGAGTTATCAAATAAAATTTAAGAACAAAGGGGCGTAGTTAATGATCTAAAAAATATGGAAGATAAACCAAAAATAATCACGTATAGAACTCATAACTTCGAAACTTTGTGTGTAATTTCATATAGATTTATACAACATTGTTAAATTTATCTTTTCTTACTTATAACTTAGCGGCTCGCCGACATCGATGTCAATAAAATTGCGAGATATCGAGGCAAGGAACGGGAACGACGGTTACGACCATTTGAAGGAACCATCCTCGCTTTCACTTGAGGTGATAACGGAAATCTGCATGTCTGAACCGGGAATCGAACACGCATCTTCTCGAACGCCAGCCACGGTCGTTACCTGTTCAGCCACAGAAATCGGTGAAGTTACATTAAAAAAAAAAAAAAAAAAAAAAAAAAAAAGGTCACAGACAGACACGTCGAAAGCAGGCAGACGCCCTAGGGCACATCAAATTAAAACTCTGACTCTATAAGTAGAAGTTTCTCTGCTCTGTCATATAGGTCGGCTGTGGGAATTTCCACAAAGCAATGGAGATACGGACAAAAAAATTAGAAACCACAAATTAAAATGCTTTCTTCTTAACATACTGAACTCTTGACGCCCTTTTTAATACAACGAGAGTTCAGTAAATGCAACACTATGTTAGGTATCTCGCTAATTACTCTTCTTGGTGTTCTGTCCTGATGCGTTCGCCTTGATAGATATCTCGTTTTTATAAACGAAATAACTAATCCAAGCAGATTCGCTTTTAACTTTATTTTATTTTAGACATCGAACGCCAAAGATACTAGGTGGAAACGTAAACACATGCTCCAGCAATTTTAACGTTCAAACAACTACAACTCAAAATATTCTAAAGAACTTTATGAACGCTGAATACTGTCAATAATGACTGACTCCCAACTCTTCTCTGCCGATCGCTTATATAAGCTTTACAGAAAATTCCAGAATATTTCAAAGACTTCCCACAGACGTTTCTCGAATTCTACTTAAACAATTAAAAACAATCACAATTAATACAAAATCATTCAGAAACATTATGAAACGCACAGAAATTAAAAATATTTACACAAAATTATCCACATAAATCAGTCCAAACTGTAGCATTTTGTCCTCTAAGCATCGTAGCTCACCTTAATACTCAGAATTACAAACTTCTAACCACTGTTTCTTGGATAGTACTGTCCCTGAACATATTAAACAGTATTTACACAGTTTCTTTCCATAAAATAATGTTCATTTACACAAATTCACTATTAATTGTCAGAAAAATATACAAAACTATATTTACTCAATTCCCAGCTCGCTACAAACAATTCTCACAATACAATTTCATTCAAGGCTGTCCCTGAGGGCCTTTATAACTAGTTGTTCGGCTGTTTTGCATTCGGCGACTTTTACGCCTCTGGTCTCATATCTCAAATAGTTGTTGTCATCATATCGAGATAACCAACGGTGCGGGTTGTACCCCTAAAAATAAAATCGGATTCCACAAAGTGCCAACAGAAACCACCAGCGCCCACGGTCATTTGTACGAATAACAAATTGAAGGCCACAACTCTTCAACATTAGTATTCAGTGGGTCGACACTTCCCATCGTGAGAAGAAAGCGTTAAAGACAAGTAGTTGCGTGTAAACACGGCACATCTCAAGGCGGTCAAGCGCAGCTCATGGCTATCACCAATTCAGAAAACACATCAAATAATGTTTTACATAGCCTATACACTACATACTCCATGACACTTGACACAAAAAGGAAGATGAGACATGAAAATTTAATGTATTTTCAACACGCTCAAAAAATAAAACTGAATTAGTTTCTGTACTTGAACAAAACTCAGGTTTGTAAGTGAAAGTTCCGCAAGTGAATTCCCGTAACTTGGGTAACACGTCCTCTTCCCTCCAATGGCTCATTTATTCACTTATAGTGCATTTTTTCCCTTTTTTCCCCCATATAGTTTTATGAAACTTCAAACCAGAGAAAATGACTGGGGGCAAGGAACGAGAAGGCCTTTGAAGGAACCATCCCTGCATTCGTTTGGAATGATTTGGGGAAACAATGGAAAACCGAAATCTGGATTCGAACCCGCGTCCTCAATACCACGAGACGAGAGCGTTAGCGCTCACCCACCGCGCTCGGTCATGGCTGCCGACTGTCGTATGGCCAAAGATATAATCACAGTTTCGTAAGTCCTTGCGCCAGTTCTGAAAGGTTCATTGATCTCAATTTCTGGACGATCTGTAGCATGTACCACGATATCCAAGTTCCTACAGATGGGTCTTGCTTTGGATATGGGGAACGAAAAATAACATCATGTAATCTGTTTCTAATGGTTTGACTTTCTGTGAATGCCCACAAAACGGTATTCAGCTGCGCACCACAGCTGACAGGGATCGTCGAAATTCGAAGATAACTCAACAAACGCAGTCACAGCGCGTAGACGACCGGTACGAGGCAAGTCGTGTATACCGCCCCTGCACCGATTCCATGTCACAACCACATCACTCTTAAACGTCGGTGGTTACGGACCACCCATAAATTACGTCACACCTAAAGGGGAGGGAGAGGCAGAATCATAAGCTTCGTGTCTATTACGCAAAAACATTAAAGCTAAACAAAATCAGTGCCTATACTTTTTACGGTGAAAAAGTGTTCAGAATATCATTAATAAGCTATTTAAAAATCGTTTCATTTGTAAATTTACATTCCTAGACGCTATTTGTTTCGTTACGATGTACAAAACTTGAGATGGTAAAAAAAAGTGCATAACGCAAGTGAAACTTCTCGGATACAGCTAGTATACTAATCTAAAATAGTAAAACAAATAGCAGCTTGGTGAAATGAACTTAGGTGAATTTTAAAATTGTAAAATGAGTGATGGCGACATGAGGGCAAGTAAAAAAATCCATGAAATTTGTAAGAGGGAATTTATGCACGGCTCCTTATGCGGGCATGGTCCAACTTTCACTTCTTGCCCTTTAATGTGGAGTCTTGTTACCTATAGTTACGTTTTGTATTAGCTAACAGACAGTAACGACTGTTTTGTTGGCAGTACACGTATATTCAAATGTTTTTAAAGACCATTTAGATTACTGAAATGATGCAACTCTTTTTTGATCAAGTTTAATAGGCCATTCAAAACTTTTTTGATCTGCATAAAAAAGTGTGATTCTTACAGGAAATAGAAACACAAATCGATGATAAACAGCAGTCAGCCATTCACAACTTTGGCTGTTTTATTTTCCTTTACCGGAGTTAAATGTGAAGCAGATAATTGAGAATGGAGTAGTAATTGATCTATTGGGATGAAAAAATATTATCAAGATAGGAAGAGGATTGAGTCAAACTAGTAGACACTGATCACAAAAAACACTTTCTCCAAACACAAGAAAATACACGGTCACATGTTGATAATTTTTTATTCGACGATTCAGATAAATTCAGCGACACTAATTACAATAAATTTAAAGCTAGACTCGTAGTCTTGGATTTTGGTATTGCTATTATTTTTTAAGATATTTTTTAACTCAAATGTCAGATAACTAATCGCTGTAAAATGTGTTTAAAAGGTGAGATTAACAATTCTCTTAACAACCAAGCTAAGAATTCATGGTTCGATATAGAACCATAGCACATGGAATAATCAAAAACCGATATCAATAAAATTTTGTTCATGAATTACTTCAAGTGCTCCCTTTCACAATATGTGCTTCTTTATTCATTACGCGTCTAGGTCATGATTTTCAAAAGAACAAGCCTTGAAATATGGGAATGGTCACTAGACAGTTTTGTAACACTGTTTTCAATGGACTATATATTCTTTTCTTCCACTGTGCCTTCTTTTCATAATCAGAACGCTTTAAGACTGCAATTTCCTGAAATTTGCAGCGTAACTTGTGTATGCTCTAAGCGATAGACGCATTTTAGACAATCAAGAAGCTTTATAATATGCTGAAACCAATGAGCAACGGATTTTAGCAAAAATATATTTCATACACTTTACAATAAGGTTTTCATTTTTTTTCTCACCGCTCTTCAATGTTGAACTTTGTTTCCCCCTTACTGTCATTTTTACATACTCAATCGTATCTTAGCGTTGATCTAACATCCGTTCCTCCACCAAACCGAAAACAGTCGCAGCATCTAGTTCCTTTATTTCCTCCGCGGTGAAACAAGTAGAGAGAAGTTGTCATTATAGTGGCGCATGATATTTCCAGAGAATTTATGAAGCGATACACAACGGAGCTTCTAATGTATCTGGGAATAACGAGTACCAACAACGATATGCCCCGGTTCAAGAAATTCAATCATGAAACTAAACGATGCTCATTACTCTGCCAGCTTAATTGCTGTTATATTTAGTAGATTCAAATAGTTTTACATATTTTTTCATATTCGTAATGCTGCTCAATACTAGTTTCAGTATCTCTTAATATAATCGGAGATGGTTGTTCTACGAAACTCAAAATATTGGTCAGTACGCGTGGGACGTGACTGTTTCTATTTGCCGCACATTCCTCCTCTCTCGAGGCTAACGTCGCATCACAGAGCGAACTTTGTCAGAGGCTTTCATGTTAACTGTTAGTAAACATTCCATGCCTAACCTGGATTCGAGAGGAATCCTTGGGATTTCAAAAGTAGGCATTGGCAAATGCTCTAGCACAAGGCTGCCCAACCAATTTTGGAGATGGGCGACAATTTCGATTCTATGTTTGCCTGCAGACCACATAATACTTGCCTATTGTTACAAATCGATGTTTAAATAAAACAAAGATGTAAGTAATACAATTTACTTATAATCTAAAAGTTTTTTAAAAAAATCAATGAGACCTTTGCAGAAGATTTTGAGCTAGTATATTCTAGACCGCTGATGTTGGCGGGCCAGGGGTTCGGCAGTTCAATTTGCGGAGAATTTCAGCAGCGCGGAGATCCTGTTTAATCAGGAATTCAGTAAACTAACTGACTAAACAAACCATGCCATTTTGTAGCTTCTGCCTACGAACTCTTGGTAGAAGTCAGTGACGTAGTTAACGGAATGTGCAGTACGGGGAATTAGATTGAGAGGAAATACTTTTGCATAATAACGGATTTTACTCATTAATTTCAGTCAGCATGCTTCTGTTAACAACAGATAACTCTATGATTTGTTATCGCATCTGTTTGGAAATTAAATAACACGATATTTTTTGAACGAAGAGTACTTCTCTACCAGTGGCTGGCCATTGAGGAATTTAGGCCTGTTGGCCGTTAATCAATGAAGGACTCGGCGGGAAGGCCTAAAAGTGTCCGCAGCCTGCACGCCAGAAACAGGCGCGCATTCTTCCTCTGCTTAGAATGTCGGGTACAGAGCCAGCGAGGACAATGTAACAGCAAAAAATCCGCCAAGCAGGCGCCGTGAGCGGAAGGGATAGACATTACTTACAACAGTGTACGACACAAAAACAAACTACTTGTAACTGTAGAGAAGCATATAAAACACCACAATCTGATTTAACATTAACACGTTTAGAACAGCATTGGTCCAAAATTGATCGTTTGTATTTTTCTACTAATTAGTAGCATGAAAGATGGATGACAAGCCCAGAAAATTGGACAAAGTACCAAGATAGCATCCCAGCAAACACCTGCTACGAAAAACCGAAATCTGGAATCGAGCTTGGTGGGTGAGCGACGACGGTCTGACATCGCATTCTGGAGGACGAGAGTTCGAATCACCGTCCAGGCATCCAGATTTGGGTTTTCCATGGTTTCCACAAATCACTCCAGGTGAACGCCGAGACAGTTCCTTCAAAAGGTCATGGCCGAATTTCTTCCCGTTCTTTGTTTCCCGTGCTTTCTCGCCTCTAATGACCTCGACGAGGCCGATTGCTGGACCGCTAATCAAATAGTCTAGGCATAATCACCGTGGCATCCAGAAACGTGTGTAATGAAGAACATGATTCATACGTCTATCGCACCATCACAACGGAAATATGTTGCAAGACGCAGATACCTGTATACGACCATAGCTCTGGGTTGAACATCTAGTTTGCTTTGGTACAGCTAGGCTTTGAGAATACCACGTTGGCAATGTGTGGACGTATTCCTTGTTGCATTGACTTTGCAGATTTACTGCCACGAATTGGCAAGGAGTGTTTCGGGGCATAAAAAGAAACAGTAAGCACCGCTTGTAAGTATTATTACACCCCGATTATTCTAGTCTCCCAACGACTACAGCCTAATGTTCTGATCGTTTACATGAAAGTAGGCTTCACCTGCAAACCAAGTGTCGTAAAACAAGCCTCTTCCTCGGTTGCCCAACATGCAAACAAGTCTCAGCTCCTTATCTCTCGCCGTTAGCTTCTGCGCAACTGTTATACTACAAGGAAATGATGAAGATGTAACCGAACAATTAGTTTCGGGGGTTTTCGTACAGTTGACTCCATGTGCTCTGTATTCATATTATCGCTTAATACGACAGCCCAGACAAGCCTGGTGGGTGAGTGGCAATGTTCGGGAGCACCCCGTTTCGCTTCCCGGCAGGTGGTCCAGATTTTGATTTCTATGGTTTCCCGAAACGAACCCAGGCGATTGTGCCAGGTGGATAGTACCTTTTTAAAGGTAACTGAAATTTTCAATCTTGTCTCAGATGCACTATTTTAGATATTCCTCAAACTCGTTTAAAAAAATGCTGGCAGTATATGTATACTGACTGACTGCGAAAACTCACTCAAATACCATTCACGACAACCTTCGCCTTCGCCTCCTAAGCAAACTTCCTTTGTTTCACCACAAGCTAACAGGTGCGACTGTAACGCTAAGTTCGAGGATCTGAGTAAAAATCTAAAAACTGTATGTGCAGTACGTAGTATGTCGAGCACAATCACATATTTTTCATCCAGAAATTACGGCTCGTCGCCGTGGAGATCATTAGAGATGGGAGTGGACACATTTTACTAACAGCAACATTCATATCTAGAAATGACAGAGAAAATAAAAGAAATCAGGACCAGAACATATTCTTTTCTACACTAATTTTTTCAAATAGCGAATAGAGAATGGAATAGGGAGGATTTATCGAACGAGAAAACTTAAATCCAATAGGACTAGGTCTCAATCAACCTCTCCGGCCATCCCGATATGGGTTTTACATAGCTTTCCTATATCACTCCTGACGAATGACGGGATGGGTCCTCAAAATAGACCAAGGGCGCCTCCTGCCATTTCCCGTATATCCATTCCGATGCATAAATGAGCACACTTAGGGTACGTGCAACGCATCCTCTGCCACCCAGTTTAAGTGAATCGCGGAGTAATAGTAACAATAACTGAAAGGAATTCGACCATGAAAATTTTAAGGAACCTTCCTGGATGGATTTCAAAGAACCATGGAAAACCGAAATCTGGATGACCGGACGGGGATTTGAACCAGAGGCCTCCCGAATACCAGTCGTTAGCGTTACCGTTTACCCACAAGCCGATAGCAAAACCACAAATCCAGCGATAAATTTTGTGAGTTGTACCTTCTGTCCGCCATCGCCGAAAGTTCTGTTTTAATGTCGTATTCGTGAAACTATGCCTTTGAGGTGGAAATACGGAAACGTAACTGTATTTGCGTGGTAATAAAAGAAAACCTCCCTAATACGGCAACCAGGACAGCCAGCACGAGGGTCGTAATAGTTGATCACGTCTGACTAGGCTCCTTAACTGTCTCATTAAAACTGCTGTGACACTAATCACATGTCTATAAAATGAGTCGCGGGCACCGAATTACGCACCGCGTGTATTACTTCCTGCCTGTTCCGACATCAGTTAAAACCTTTGGAGTCGCCGGATGTCGATCCCGGTTCTTCTCGCATGCTAATCGAGTGGTCTACCGTCTGAGGTACGCCCCCTGTCAAACAAATTACTCGAACCACAGATGCCGCATGTCTGAAGCAGAATCGCTTTTGGCCCAAACTGCGGAAGTTGGGACGTTTTGCATGCATGGTGATGTGTGGCTGTATGGTGGCTCAGTTAGTTAAAGCGCCTTGCGGGGAATCGGAAAGTCCCAGTTTGGAATCCCATTATCAGTTAGAATTTTTGAATATATGACAATCGCGCACAGCGACAATCGCGCACAGTGACAATCGCGCACAGCCGGGTCGTCTCTTGCTACCTGCTTTTAGCTACCAATTAGTCACCGCTACAACAGCATGCTGGATTCTGGGACTTCCAACCCCCATCCCCTCCAGCCGGACCGCACACCACAGTTCGCATTCACTGCTGCCTTGAGTATCACAGTTTTAATCATGGAAGTTACTTCAACTACACATGGAGAGCCGTGTGTGCATTGTGACGGGTACAGCTATCGAGAGTTTAGAAAGAAAGAAGATGGAACGATCACCTGGTGCTGTCTCAAAGAAAGATCAAAACAATGTCGTGGAATTTTGAAGAGTAAGGATGCTGCCATACTGAATGTTACAGAGCATATATGTGGACACCATGACGACGCACGCGTTAAAGTACATCAGAAACTTCATGAGGCAAAGAAGAGAGCTCGAGCGGAAGATAGTTCAATTCCAAAAATTTGCTCTGAGGAACTAGGAGGTCTCCATAATAAAAGCTACGAATTTGTAACTGAAATGCCAGCCCAGTCAACTGTCAAGAAAAACTTGTACCGTCAGAGAAGTATATCACAAGGTAGATAGCGGAAATTTCTAGTCCTTTACGACCAATTTTATTTTGATGTTACTGATTGACTTACAAAAGCGTCTTTCTTCTCTTCAACCTCACTTCCAGGGTCATCAGATTTTCTTGAAATGCACCCCGTAAGCAGACAAATCTAAGATTACTTTGTGTTTTACGATAGCAAAAATAAATTGTAGAGAAAAAGAGTACGTTTGTTTTATTGTGTTTGAATGTTTATTTTCCATTTCCTGTATATTCGGTCTGGTGACAGTGTTACGGCGCACGATTTGGGTACTGAAGGTCCTCGCTCCAAGTCCCGGGCTCCGGTGTATGTAATTATTACAGACCTTAAAATTGACGTTCACCTCTGGCAAGGCTTTAGTGTGATGATTATTTGTCAATATTGCGTTCCGTAAACAATACGGGAGAGGGGAGAGTGTGGCCCGACCTTTAAACTGTGCGCGATTGTCGCTGTGCGCAATTGTCACTGTGCGCGATTGTCACGACACCAGAATTTTTACGGAGTCTTTACCTGACCTTTACCTCTGACATAGTTTTGCTTAGGTATGTTAAGTACACTAAGATGCTCTGTGGCTCGGATTCCATGTGAAACTGCGGCTACCCTTTATTCCGCAAGATTACCAGATTAGGTTAGGATATTCACGACAGAGGCGTATTGACAGCAAATAGAAACTCTATTTCGCGGCCAATAATGATACACGCTTTTAATTTCACTTTACCATTGAGCACACAGCTAAAAAGCACCGACGCTAGATACCAGACGTTTACAACCAGAGGCCAGTTTGATAGCCCATGCGCACCCGTATAAGAGTAAAGGTGGATGCGAATAAAAGTCAAAACAAGGAGAATGCACTATTATCAAAACTGCATCCACACTCATTTTCGATCAAAGCACGATAAAATGTCTTACACTATCTGAATTTGTTTCCAACGAGCCTGTCTTGATGGTAGAGGCTGTAGTAGCAGTTTATACAAAAATTCCACATTAAACACATATCGGTTGTAATGTCGCGTTAGCGTGGTTCTCTAGCGTCTTAGGAAGCGCCTTTTTTTTTTTTTTTTTTTTTTTTACTTATGACTTTACGCCTCGTTGACGGCTAAGGTCATTAGAGGCAGGATGGGACTGTGGACAAGGAACGCGAAGGAATTCGTCCATGGCCTTTGAAGGAAGCATCCCGGCATTCGCCTGGAGTGACTTGGGGAAACCATGTAAAGCCCAAATCTGGATGCCCGGACGGGGATTCGAACGAGCGTACTCCCGAATGCGATGCCGTTCACCCACCACGCTCGGTGAAATGATTTTCAAAGAGATACTGGATCAGTCGCTCAGTATTCGTAAAGGTAAAGGCAGTGGGTTTTCACAGCTTGCAAGCCGTATTCCGGTAGAGTTAGTGGAAGTAGAGCTCCGCATTCCTATTTCCTGACCGTAGACAACAGAGTGGACGCGCCGTGTTCAGCGACACGGTCCGGACCTTTTTCTTTACCTTCTAGTGGAGTTTACCCCTCGGTACTCATTTGATGGCAGGCTGAGTGAACCTTGGAGGGCCGTTCCGGACGTTCAGATTCGAGGAAAAATCCTCGACTTTATCGAACCCTGGTCATCCAAGCCGTGGTCAGACCGAACTACGCGGCCACCCAGTATTTGTATACAAAAATAAAATAGTTAGTTCTCAAAAAGAAGCTCGCGGATACGTTTGGGAGATAATCTGCGATTATCGTCAAGACTTATACGATTATGAAATTAACTAAGTCACCAAATAATTATTATGTGCGAATGGGTTCTTTAGTATGACGCAGATCTTGATTCTCATCATGGCTTGTGATAAAGAACTTGTCCAATGTTTCAGCTGGTAGTTAGAACCAGGGCTAGTCAGTTTATGGAGCAATTAGGGGGAAGGGAGAGCTTAAATATTGCCATGTTTTCTATATGGTGTGTGTGTGTTTTTTAGTGTAATGTGTAGTTTATGGGGCGGGTATTGGGGACCGTTCCAGCATTCGACTAGGTGAGTGCAGGAAACCGCAGTCAGGACGGCCGGTACGGGGGACAGGACTCGCACCCGGTCCCGTTGAATCTCCCCAAACAAGTTTGACGCGCGACGCTTGAATCCGCGCAGTCACTCTGGACGGTTCTAAACAATTTCATACTGTACTCCCACAATTTTATTTCTTAGCACGATAAAGAATATTACGAATCTGAAATATTTACATATGGCATAGAGAATAAACCACCATTCAATACTTTTGTGCACCATACGAAACACAGAATACAGCTGTGGCAGCGATATTAATTTAATTCAAACCCGCGCGAATTAGCAGAAGTGCAAATCTTCAGTTGAAATGCAAATTTTCACTTGAAAGAAACAAATAAAATTTTTGTGTGGGAAGCAGATTAGAAAGATGGGCTCAGTATTCTGAAGAAGCGAATGAAAGCTGCTTGGCTGTTCGCTTCTGTTTGTCCCTGCGGCTGGGAATCACACGCGGGAGGCGCCGCGGGAGTCCACGTGTAAATTTAAACCGTGACGCGGCTTTCTCACAGTCTACAGAAAACCTCGCCTGCTGCCAAACGATCTATTGCGCAGTCTCTACCTCAAGTGAGGTCACTTTTCGCCTTTAGAACATCAGTCGGGGACCCTCTGTCCAAAGAACAAAATTGCTGCACTTGCAACATCTCTTCGTAAAAACCTGGCAAATATCACCCCTTTCTGGCAACCAGATAAACTAAAATCAAAACCCAGTCGTGTAACCATCTTTCTGATATCTTCTCAGCTAAGCTGTGACACATTCCTGAACGAATGTTGCTGTAAATCTGTCTAAAATGTTACAGCAAATTTTAAAATTATTAAGCTGCACAGGTTTGCCCACACGTTAGTTTCACTCATTACTGTATTCTAACATTCAGCAAACGGCATTAGGTTTTCGGAAACTAAAAGATACCACTCCCATCACCATGCTAAGGGTATAGGCAGTTCTAATAACCACACGCCAGCACCATGAAGCTGTGGTACCGAACAGAAACAGTACGTAGACCGATCTTAATGCAGAGCACGGAGCGTGGTGGGTGAACAGTTAGTGTTCTGGTCTCGTATTTGGGAGGACGCGGGTTCGAATCCCCGTCTGGGTATCCAGATATGGGTTTTCCATGGTTTCCTCAAATCACTCCAGGCAAGTGCCGGGCTTCTTCCTTTAAAAGGCCATGGTCGAATTCCGTCCCGTTCGTTGCCCACAGTCCTTTCCCGCCTCTAGTGATCTCGACGTCGACGAGGCGTTAAGCCATAAGGGAAAAAAAAAGCTTAACGTAGAACAATTGTAAGCGACCCTTGCTTGCAGTTGATATCATTTCTTTTTTTCCAGTGAATTCAGCCAGTATGGACTGCGTGGTAGTATAACGTCTACATCCTGATCACCTCTCGCATTTGACAGTCTGCCAGTATTTCTTAAACTCATTGATCAATACCTACTTTCACTCTTTCGACATACGTTCTTTCGTAGTTTAATTCACTCACAGGCTTAAGGATAGTTGGCTGTTTTATTTTTATTATTATTTCAGCCCTTATGAAGAGGTCACTGGAGGCGGAAGGGGATTAGGGTCAAGGAACAGGAATGAATTCTTCCATGACCGGCTTTCGCCTGAAATTATTTCGGGAAACCATGGACAACCGAAAACTGGGTGGCTGGACGGGGATCTGAATCCGCGTCCCCCCGAATGTCAGTCCTGAGCCACCAGACTCAATACAGCTGTAGAGAATACTGCTGAATTAACGAATGTGGCAAATGAGGAAACTCTGGACACTAATTGAACCGACAGCATTTCTTCTAAGTAGCATTCCGCACTAATTCACCATCTCCATAAAAAGCGGGCAGGTGAGTAATCGAGTTCGGCGTCCCAGTAACCTTGACAGATAATCAATGTGTGACATTTTCATATTAGGAAGGAATTCTGCTCGACGCCACATTGGCGCTCAGACATCTTGAGAAATCGTTTATAGATTACAAGTACATTAGAATACAATGCATTCAGTTAAGAGGCCTTTCGGTAAAAGAGTGAGCGGTCAAATGGCTTGGATCGTCTTTTGAGCTACCTGGATAAATGTCAGTACCCAACTCTTCGAATTAGCTTAGGGGCAATTCTGTCAACTCCAGATAATGCATTGCTGGTTTAGTCCGTCGAATTGTCGCTTAAAAACAATTTCAGAAAAATGATAGTCCCCTTGCAATAAAAATTCAGACACTATGAGGAGCAACAGCAACTTCCAATTAATTATTACATAGGAACATGCCACCCCTAACCGCGGCCTTTACTGACCTTAGAGAGTGTCAATCACAAGTACTCCCTCACACAAGATTACCATGTTGTGATGGTAATTATGAATCCCTTATCATCGGGAGTGAGATCAAACCGAGTCTGAGATTTCAGACAATATCATTCATAACCTATTATGTGAGCATATCAGTATGGTAAAATGAACGAGCAACTTTAACCCCTTAGTGAACTTAGCTGCACAAACCGGCACTCCAGAAGAACTTGCTATCAACTGACCTAATTCCTCTGATTCGACACAAAGCAATTGACGATTGATTGATTATAATTTAATTGCGATAGAGTGCTTGCTCCGGTGGCAATTTTCCTACACACCCATTCTTCCCATACCCACTTTTCCCTCTACTTATTTCAACTTTAAATTCTTTTAGTGTTTTGGTAAATTATTCATCGTTTCGCTTGGTAATTTATTCCAATCCCTAATCTCCTTATCTACGAAAGAAACTCTTCCCACAACCTTATAGAACACTATGTAGCAGTCTAATGACCTACAAAAGGGAAGACTAATACAAACTCATAATCAACATCTCTGTGGTATTACAATTTAAAAAAGACACCATAATGTCCTGATTAAAGATCAACCACGGTGGTTTCCGAAGCCACTTGCATAAAATACACATAAAATTATCAATGTGACCGACAGTCGGAGGCCAACACGAACCACCTCTTTTCTGGATGATACAGGCGTCCACTTAAAATATCTAAAATAATTGTGTAAGCTACAAAGTGAAAGAAAGCACTCTTCATGCTTTAGAAAAGCCGTCAGCATATGAGAGGATGATAGTTTTGTATTTAAGAACAGTATAGAAATTGAAATGTGTGTCATTTCATTTTATTCCTAATACAATCTGTAGTGAAAGCTTTTATACATTTTTAGCCTTTATTGTATGCAAATCTCAAGATGTTGACAGTTTTATTGCTTTTTTTTTTTAAGAACTGGTCCAAAAATTCAGTTTTTTAATGCTATAAATTGAATTTAAATTCTTAAAAGTGTAATGTGTTATGACTATGGCATACAGACAAACATTTAAAAACGTAACAATTAGATAGTTTTAATATTATGTGTTCCGTACAAGGTCCTACCCAAAGCAAAACCATTATAGATCATCTTGGTAAACATATCAACGAGGACAAGGCTGCTCTTTATAAAACAGCCATTAATGGCGGAAACAAATTTCAATCATGAAAAAAAAAAAAAAAAAAAAAAAAAATCCATACAAAACACGAAATCTTCACTGCTATATATTGATATTAAGACAACTGTACGGCTTGACTGACTGAAAACCATCATTAAATGTTCCGGAAGAGTTCGAAAAGGATGACATCAATCTGCTTCAACAGACACTCCTCGATAGTAGGCCTATACCAAAGGAAAAATTCTTGGAAGAAGCTCTGGAAGCATACGAAATCTAAGCGTGTGTAAGAAGAAGGGATGCATTTTCTCCTCACCGCTTCAAATGTATTTTGGAAAATGTTATTTGAAAATTAAGGAAGACGCTGAGTCGAGAAGAGAACGAAGATAGGTTTGATACTCAAAGGCTGTAAGTGCAATGCCTGGCATTTACTGGCGACCTCACATTTTTGTTAGCCAGTAGAAAGCTCAATTGGCTGACAAATAGCTTAGAGAATGAAACTACATATTCCCCTTGAAAAGATCAACAATACGGTGGACATTTTATTTGCATCACAAATTCAAAGTGTTCCAATGTTAAATTTCAAGTAGGCCTAGACACTACCAATTTTCCCCTCAGACAAGGAACAATAGAGTGCCTCCATTAATGTCTTAGTAATAAGCATTATGTCAATTACACGAACGTCAAATACAAATAGCGGATAAACAATTCTCTACACACAGAACGCTACTCACGATTGGACTGCACCAGAAAGAGAAGCGAGGCAATATACTTAACCAGCTACATTATCGCATCGTGTCATAGGCGAAGGCCAGGACTGAACAAACACAACATGCCACACCGCAAGGACAGTATGACACAACCATGCCGCAAACAACTAAAAAATACAATATTACGTAATTTTAGTCTCAATTGATAAAATAAAGATTAACAACATAAGATATTTGTGTAAGAATTAGGAGTATGTAACTCGTGGAAGAGAAATGATGACAATTACCACAAGCTGGCACTCTATTTCAGGCATAAGGGTATGGGAAGATATTCTTTCGTAGGTAAGTGGGTCAGAAATGATGAAGAATTTACCAAAAATGCTAAAGTTGAAATTTGTAGATGGTGAAAGCAGGCGAGTAAAGGAAAGGGGAAATGTAGTGTGTAGGGAAAATACCAACGGAGCGAGCGCTTCATCGCAATTAAATGAAATTAAGCATAAGTAAAATTCAAAGGAAGTCGCAATAAAACTCTAATTCCGTTGATAATAATTCTTAAATTAAATTACGCGGAATCTGTGTTTGCTCTTTTAATGTTAAGCGTTGTTATAATTCAACAGACAGCTCATGTTTAACGTACGTCATGTCAGCGAAAACTTGGACAGCAAAAGACAGAAAAATATCTTGAACCCATATCCTACCACTCTACCACCCTACCACCAAATATAGTAGAGCTGTAAAAGTAACGAGAAATTGTATTCGTTACTATCGAATCGTTTACGTTTGGTACAATCGAGCATTGCATTCCATTGAGTCGCGCCGCGTTTTATACGACTTCGTTACTGTCGTATCGTTTCGTTACTCGTTAC